>JAGXJF010001360.1:0-308233 GCA_019208055.1 Stipa capillata
CTATCGAGTCACACCAAGTGTCTCTGCTTCCACTGTCCAGCCTGATTCTCGAAGTTCACCACATGTTGAAGAAATAGCTACCTGACCTCCTCAGCCTCAAGCTCTAGCTCCAACTCCAACCCCAGTTCCTCAAGCATCTCCACGTGCCTCTGCCTCCGATGGTCCCTCCAGCGCCTGAGCTATCTTTTCTTCGCCCTTTTTGGCTCATTGATGCCAAAGGGGGAGAGATTCAGAGGGTCAGAGGGAGAGTCTTCAGGAGGAAACAAGGACTAATCAAGAAGGCTAGACTAGGAGAGTTACAAACCTTGCTTTTTATTTCATGATTCTTGTATTGGTTTGTAAACTCTATTCGGTGATCTTTTGTGTTCGATACATTTCTTAGACATGCTTTGCTTAATGTTCATTATATGCATGTCTATATCTCTAAGATCACCCCCTATGCATTGTGGTTTTAATGTTTATTTCTATACAATGCATTCCCACGGGTTCCAAGATGTAGGGGGAGCTCCTCAAAATTTCTCAAAATGTGCACTTGCATTCAAAGCTATTTTCAAATAGTGCACATATTTAGGGGGAGCTATCTCTACATCATGGAACTCAAAAACATAAACTTTTTATATCCAATTTGAAGCTTTAATCATGTTGTCATCAATCACCAAAAAGGGAGAGATTGAAAGTGCATCTAGTGCCTCCTAGTGGGTTTTGATGATTAATGACAAACGATTAAGGGACTAATGGTCTACTGAGTGTATATAGGTGTATAGTCCCCAAGTAATTGGTTTAACCAATGGATGTCGACCCCTAAAAAGATAATGATGAAGGAAGGCTGTGACTTTCTAGTGTTTAACATGATCAAAGTTCATTTGAGTCTATAGGACAAGCCGCACTATTAAGAGGGGTAAGATATCTAAGCTATAGAAAGAATCTTCATATGTGCTCAGTCAAAATCTCAGAAGACTTCTTTCAAAATATCTTTTGAGACACAGACAGTGATTCTCGGTAATACCGGTTTGAAGAACTGGATGTACCGAGATTGGCCTCTGTTGCGAGGTTTGATGACTTAGTCGTCTCAAGCCTCGAAGAGCTTCAATTGCGGCATGACTGGTCTTCAAGCCGGTGCTGCCGAGAATGGCCTCTGTGTCGGAGAGTTAGGGAACCCTGCCATTTAGGGTTAGCCCTAGTTTCATATTTCAGAAACCGGTATGTTCTATCTTGAAGACCGGTGCTTCCGGAATATGCTTTTGATGTTATCTTAGACTAAGTCCCATTTGATCTGTGTAATGACCCAAACCTTAAGGCACGAGATCAGCGAGGATCGTCGTAAATAAATAGGGGTTCTTTTCATACATGCATGCAACTGGGTCACTTAAAAATGAGTCCGATTAAAAATCTTGCATTCATGACTTAAAACTAACATCGGTGAAATAAAGAAGTTCATGTCAACTACATCTTTTCTTAACAAGTTCTTAAATTCAGAACTCGTATAAAGGAACCCCCTATACATTTCATGAATTAAGGACTAAGATTCATTTTCAAGAAAAGGATATTTGCTTAATAGACCAAATAAGGGAAATGAGTGGTCTGCTAATTGAGGGTGTGTACACTGGTATAATTAATTACAATTTAAACGCCATTTTGGACTATATGACCAACGCGTCAAAAAGGAGATTAAAATGGGGTGTTATTTTAGTTCGTTAAATTTTCAAACAGCATGTGTGCCAGAAGGAGTCAGGAGCAAAATACTAAAGATCCTTAAAACAGTTCTAGAAAATATTTCTCTAAGGACTGATCTGAAAAGAAATCAAAACCCACGCTGCAGCTCCTGTTTCTCTCTACGTAGCAGCTCAATCAGTATATTAAATTCACTCCAGGCCCTCCTCCCACGCGGCAATTAGCTTCTTACAGCAGCCCTTTTATTTCCCTATTCTTCTTTCTCCCCATCTTCTCCACACGCACAGCCCAGGCATCCCCTTTCTTCTTCTCAAGCACCAACAGAACCATGCCTTCTTCTCCCCTCCAATCTCCCACCCAAAGCCAAGAATCTGGCCATGCATGCTATGCCACGGGATTCCCCATCTCCAGAGCTCTCAATCCCCCAAGAAATGCCCACATGCATGAGCTCCCCGGTGCCTCATGCCTCCGCCTTGCCCAAGGGCGCGCCGCCGCACCTCCTGAGCCCCGCCGCTCCAAGCCGCCGTCGGCCACCCTCCCTCCGCCTCTCCATCAGCCACCTCGGCCACCGCCCTGGTCCTGCCGCCGCGCCCCCCCCTTGGTCGCTCGCTACCCGCCGGCCGGTTCCCTCCACCGCCGCCCCTGGCTGCGCCGCCGGCAACCGCCCTTGCCCCGGCCGAGCAGCCCCCATGGCGCGCCGCCGCACTTCCCCAATCAGCGCCGCCCGCCCCCGAGCTCTGCCCACAGGACCGAGAGCCGGAGCGCCGCCCTCGAGCCCTCCCAGCTGCTGCGCCTCGGCTCGCCTGCCGCGCCGCGCCGTCAACCTCCGCTCCCGAGCTCGCCTCCCCCGGCGCCGCCCAGCTCTCCGTGCTGCTGGCCCCGCTGCCGCCTAGCCTTGGGTGAGATTTCCAGCAAGCCAGGCGCCATTTCCCCTTTTTCCCGTCTCTCTGTTGTTGATTTCGGACGAAGCACCAATTTGGGGGAAAGCTCAGTGGATTAGAATAAAGTTTCATTAGTACACTGGTTGTGTTAAACGTTGATCCGATTACGTAATCCATGTTAGTCAAAGTGCTTTCCAGTTAGTTTAAAGTTAATCTCGTTTAACCACCTGGTACTTTAAGTCGTAGATGAATTCCAGTTAGTGAGCTAATTACAGAAGAATCTTAAATAGGTGCATATGCTGTAAAGGTTCAACTTATGATGTTGTAGTTAGTTGATGCTTAACGTCGTTAATTAGTATATTACTAGTGCAAATAACACGTTATTGTGATGACCGTGCTTATTAACCATGACCGCGGTTCAGATAAACTCAATGCTTTAATAGTGACACTAATTGACTACTCAATAACCAAAGGTTAGTTCGAACCTAATGATCGTTAGTTGAAATAACGATTAGTAGTTGGAAGTAATACGCTAGTCAGCTCAAAATATTCTTAAGCAATCTAACTAATTAGTTTCTAATCACCCACTTAAATTTAGTTAATCAGTTAAGTTAGGTTAGTTGAACGACGGTTCAGCTTGAGTAGCCCCGTAATTACTACTAGTCATTTTGGTTAATTGCTGACTGAAGCACACTTAATAAATTGGCTAGTTGGTGCATCGGTTAACTGTATACCCAGCTAATACAGCTTGAATTAATAATCAGCATCCTGACAAACTAATTATTCTCACTAACTAATCGCCTCATGCATATCAAGTACTGCCCAGACAATTTCAAGCTTCGGTAAATAATAAGTACGCTGGTATCGGTAAAACTGGATTAAGGCATCCCTAACGACCTACTAATCAAGTGAGTGCAGACATTGTGGATAGTCAGACCTTAAAGATGGCCCGTTAATAGTTAAGTCACTCAGTTCGTATACTGCTCAAATGACTGACAGTTAAGATAATTGATTGGATGTTGACATCCTTAACGACAGCATGCAGATAGCTGGTTGAACATAATTACCCTAACCATCGGTTGATGCGTCGGTATCCAGTTGAGGCATTTGTAGGCAATCACTCTCGTAACATTGTTATTCTGATGTGTGTGAGCGATCGCATTGAGTAGCTGTGAACCTTTTCTTAAGATGTTAATTGAGTTAACTAGATAAATTACGGGATGATATTACGCTTGACCTTCGAGCCAACATGTCGTAATGCTGGTTCCACGTTAATTTAATTTAATTATTAACTAGACTGTTCAGGTATATGTATCCCTGGAGCTGACATAACCTAATCGCAATGTGTGTGTACCGCTTAACCACACGGAATGCACAAATTAAAAATCTACAGAATAGTTAGGAGTTAACCTATTCTAGCTGTAGTACACTGAGTCCATGTAGTGGCAGTTAAGCTTGACCAATACAAGTGAACTACTTAACGCTAATATAATTAGTCACGGGTTAGCACAATTAGTATACTATTATAATTAGCTTTCCCGTTACGGCAGATTGAACCCACATCGCAACCCTAAGGAAAGGATATACCAACCCGACTCTTCATGTCATTCCTAGTGGAAATACTTTAAGTGATATACAGATATCTAATCTAATGTTCCTTACCGAGAAGAAGACAGGAAATGCTAAGTTTTATTAAACTGGTAAAACTCGTAGAAGATGTCAACGAACTCCTATTACATATATGCTAGAGAATCTAGCTTAACAGCCAAACCAACATGCTCAATATCATAACTCACCTAGAATCCGTGTGAAAACCTAGCATTTCATGCATGCATCCATGTAGTTGTTCATCCACCATTAAAGCTATATCACAACTAAAACTAAACCCAGAATCTGGAATGAACGCCAACCTATTCATGTACTTGTATACCTTATTTTAAATCCACCGTAGTTGCATCCATATCGCTGGCATTCATGCATCTTCGTCCTTTTCGAATTAGTTCTTAGGGTTGCTTTTTCCCTTTGAAGAGGTCGCTTGCTTCTTACTGGTGTTTCAAGTATTCTGGAGTTCTCCCCGCATGCTCCCCGCAAGATCAGGAACAACCCGAACCAGGCAAGCAGAGCTTGTTGCATTTTACTTTCCGTACTCTTGCGTATACTCTTTTTATATGTGTGCTTGTATGTGAATGTTATTTGAATGCCGTAGGTGTTGTTGAGCACACTAGTATGTGTAGGACGTATCTTTATGTTGAGAACATCCTTACTGCCCCTTCAACTAAAATTGCTTAAGTGAGTTGGGAGAGCCGAGGGCGTGCACAATGGGTACGGTTGGTGTTAAATGCCGGGTGATGGCGACCCAGGAGTGAGAAGAGTTTTGTCGCTGCACCAACCCGATCTTCAGCGTGTCACCATCCCTTATCACCGCGTGGTCATTGCCGGAATCACCACTATGGGTTATCTGATGGCAAGCCTCGGTCACCGGAGCTTTGCAACCTCCGAGTGAAGAGCACTCGATATTTCCCATGGTGGTTGTATTGCCGGTAACGGCCCGAGAGATTAATTGGAATGAAAATGTGATAAGTTAAAAACCCTCATGGTCCAGGGAGGTCGATTAAATTAGGTGGGCGTGGGCTGCCCCTAGACAACTTGGAATGTTATGGTTGATGTACTCATGTTCATATTTGTTGATGTTCTCATGGTTGTGTGTTACATTATACGAGATCTGAACTGAAAGTGGAAATTGTTGTGTTCCTCCCTTATTGTTATTCATACCATGTTTTGCTTTAATCTCGTTAGCTCAATTTGCATCATGTTTAATTGTTGCTATACTAGCATGTGTAGGACATCTAATCAAGCACGAATAAGTCTTGCGAGTACGATTGTACTCACCCAGGTTATTCCTGGAGCTTGCAGGTGAGCCGGTGGTTGAGGACTATTTCGATGATGCCTGAAATTGTTGCTTTCTCGGTTAGTTAGTCGATCAATGGGATAGGTTGTAGCTTTTGTTCAGCGGTAGCCATGCCGCTGTGGGACTCATTTACCTTGTTTTCCGCTGCCGTTTAACTTCTCCGTACTCGGATATGTTTTCGGTTATGGCCGAATGATGTAATATATTGTCCCATCGTGGACGGTCGCTAGTACTATCATATGTGTAGAGCTTTGTTGTGATGTCCGAGTTGTTAATTCCAGGCTGCCCTTACGCAATGCGTGTATGATATGAAGCGTTTTGGGTATGCCGTGAAGGGTTACGGTTGTACCGGTTGTTACTCGGTTGGGCAGGAATCGGTTGAGTGACCCGCTGGCTGAGATGCTGTGCCGGCCAGGCAGGGTGTGGGCGTTCTACCGGGCTTTCGAGCGACCCACTAGCCTTCGAGCTGGGTTAGGGTGTGGGTAGAACTGCCGGGCTCCTCCGACCTTGTCCGGTCTAGTAGTAATTGGGAACGACTCTGACTCTTCACCGGAATCTGGGATCCATATGTGGTTTGGGGAAGATTGGTCGCTTCCGGCCGGCTCGCTTATGGCGGGTGTCGGATTGTCTCACCTTGGTGCGTACGGCGCAGATACCGTGCCACCGGGCGGACGAGTCCTTCGGTCCTTGGCGATTTCGCGTTCCTCTAATCGTATGTGGATTTCGGGTCCGTGACAATCTGTCTTCGGTTCTGCCAGCTTCATTTCCGGTTGTACCGAGAATCCCTTCTGGACTTAGATCTTCTATTGTCTTAGACTAAGTCCCATTTGTATTGTCTTCGGTTTCACCGGTATTGTTTCCGGGTGTACCGAGAATCTCTTCTGGACTCAGGTCTTTTTGTGAGTGCCGTGTTACCGAGTTGGTTTTCGGTTTGACCGCGTTTCCTCTTATGAGAGAAGAACGTGTCATTACTTTAAATCTCAGTTTAACCATTTTTCAAAGTCGGCACTACCGGGAATCGCTTCTAGAAGTAACTCTTTGGAGTAGAATCTTCAATCCCGGTGTGATCGTGTTCCTTTCGGAACTACCAACTTTGTGTTGAAGACTTTCGCTGTGCACCTAAGTTCCTCAGAATATGACCGTTGGTCTGAAACTCGGTTCTTCCGGTTTCGTGCCCCGGTTGCTCCGAGGAAGAATCTTTTCCGCAACGACTCTTTTTCTGAGCTGTGCCTATTTAATGCCCCCGACCCCCTGCGGGCTCGGAAGGACACTCTGCGCAAAAATACACTTTTCTCACACTGTGTGTTCCCCTTTCCTCTTGCTCTTTGAGATCTACTTTGAGAGAGGAAAGATTCGTGAGATCTAAGACTTGATTGAGCATTCAAGTAAGAGCTTCTTCGAGCCTAGTAATCTTGACCTATTACTCTTGGAGATTTGGCATTTCCTAGTCGGCTAGGCGTCGTTGAGAGCTCCGATTTGTGGATTCGCCTCCAACAAGTTTGTGAAGGTTCGGGGATCACCTCAAGATCCACCACTAGTGATTGAGCAAGTTCTAAGTGGACTTGGCTCAAGGAGAAGAAGGTGAAGACTGTGTGTCTTCGGAGCTAAGTGCTCAAGCCTCTCCAAACGAAGACGTAGAGTTGTTGCCAACAACTTGAACTTCGGGTCAAATCTTGAGTCTTCTCTCTAGCTCTTTACTTAAGTGAATATTCCTCATTTGGGCTAAATCTAGTTTGATATTTGTTGCTTCACCCTCAAACTGCTTCACCCTTGCATGTTAAACAACTAATTTGAGTAAAATTTGATAATCTCCTATTCACCCCCCTAGTCGATAGACCTCGATCTTTCAAATGCTGCTCAACACAGCTGGGGATCTGCAGTACTCAGTGCTACGTACAGGGGGTTGTGTGACGCAACCTCCCGTAAGAAGGGCAAACAACCGGTACTTTGCGTATGCCATCCTTTACTTCAGCTGTGGTCTTGGGAGCACTTCCCTGTTGGACGGCCCTAGATAATTGAACCAATCCACCCGTATCCCATGGGGCTGAGCGCTATAGATGGGCTGACTATGGGGACTCGGTGGATAGGTGCCACTTTTACTTGGGCTCAGGACCTGTCTGTGCGTTGCTACCCAATGTACCACTAGGAGTTCGAGATGATGGACCACAATGGGGTGATATGGTTCCCATGGACAAATGACCATATAGGTACTGTAGCACCTCATGGTTTGTCCATCTAGTGTAGAAGGGATGTACATTACTGGTTGATGACATGTCACCTAGTATTCTCTAACATGGTAGAGCCGTATGTACCCCAACGTGTCATGAGGTAGTTTGCGCTATTCCAGCAAGTGCCCCCTCCAGCTAGCGGACAACTGGAGAAAAAAATCCATGAGTGTGTTTTGAAGTTCGCAACTATTATAGGCTTGTTAGAGATTTTAGTGTACTTACGGGTGCTTTTCGTATTTCAAATGCAGGCAGGGTAAGAAAGGTAGGAAGGACGACGATTGGAGAATGACACAACGTCGGTGGAAGGAAATGTGGGACAACTTGGCTGCACAAGAGATCATCCCAGAACTAAGGTAGATAATTAGTGACACTCAGCTTATGCTTGTTATGTTCTGCATGTCAATGACTAACATTATCTTAAATGTAGGCAATACGACGAGAGTACGTACGACGACTACCTGCGGTGGTACGTGCCAAGGACCCGCGCTAGGCTCACATGTCCCTCCACCCGAGAGACGAGCAACCATCACACATGCTGATCAACTATGGATGGGGATGGATTGGTACCGAGCTTCACGTCGTGACGACACGGTAATATTAAGGAAGTGGCTGATGAATTTGATAAAAATACACATCTCGACGAGTAGAAGTAACCTTGCATATGCAGTTCGATCGGGTATTTGTGAGAACCCTACTTTTTAGGTCTAGTCGGAGTAACGTGTGGCGGAAGAGGAACTCAACTCACGCTACTGAGTTGAGCGATTCTGGTCGAGTCGTGTGGTCGGCGATAATAGGAGGGGAGGAATTGTTTATGCATACATTACATGTAGGGAATTCATCATAAATAACTCATACACACATATATATACATTGGAATTAGAACTTATTTAAGGAAGGAATATCATTATAAGACATAACAATTGATTACAATGTATAAAGAAAAAGATTACGATCCTCTATCATAAAGTTAAAATGAAGAAATAAAAATTACATGAGTGACTTTAATCTACCTATACAATGTCTAACCTAACTTAAGCTTCAAGCTTCGACCTATAGAGGAACATCAGATGTTGGGGAGGCGACCTTCAGAAATATTTGCGAAGTCCGAAGCCACCGAGTATGAGAACTCGGGACCGTTAGGACCTCGCCGATTGCTGTAGGAGGCAAATAAAGGTGGTTCACCGGTACAGTTCCGCCGACATCCGCAGGGTTAGCTGCCGGGGCAAAATAGTGCCGACGACCTAAATAGTTTTTTAGTTTTGAAAAATAGTTTTGAAAAACAAATTTTTTTTGAAAACGTCCGAGGGCCACATGGCTAAGACCCTCGTTGGACAAATCTTCTATATTTATAAATAGGGATAAAAGAGGTGAGGAGTATTTAAAATAAATTTTATCTTCCTAATCTAATTGCCTCCATGAATTTTAGTTTTGAAAAAGAAATGGTTTTATAAACCAAATTAACCAGATAAGGCAACCATCCATCCGAGTTATCCAACAGCCCACACATTTTTGACCATAGTCAAAATGCTTTGCTCCTAAGGCAACCGAAGCAAAAGACCAGTCCATCCATTTTATCCATCTACCCATCACATTGACCAGAGCCAAAATCTTAGCCTGGAAGGCAACCGAACCAGCACGAGAAGCTCTTGTGTATGTACAGTAGCAAGTGCTACTGAACAGTATCCACTTAACCAAATAAAGCAGATAGAGAGTAGGTAAGCCTTTGTGAAAATACCAAGAAACACCAGAGCAGCCACGTAGCAGCAAGGTAGCCTGAGGTGGCAAGAGAATTTTCACCAGAAAGGCATAGGAAAGCTCAGTATAAATAGAGCTAAGGCAATTGAAGTGAATAGTACCACAGGTGTAGTCACCGAGACCGTCATTGTCTAGGAGAGGCGACAATAGCAAGGAGAGCATTAGGAGCAAAGCCACCAGCTGGATAGGAGCACATCCATCGGACCAAGGAGGCTAGCTCATCTTACCCGAGTTGACACAAGGTAAAAGTCCTTGAAAGCATTCAACCCTATTTGTATACACATGCTGACGATATATAGTACGATATCCCGTATATTAGGAAGTATCCGCATACGATTCCCTGGATTACTGGAGTATACCACGTACCCGATAAGGATTTCAGGATGGTAAGGTAACCCCCCGTAAGGAGGAAGGATAGCCTTAAACTAGGAAGTCAATCCCGACGTTTAAGGAAGCCAGAGTTCTACTCGGGCATAAGTCCATGTCCAATACGACTAGATGAACCCCCTATAAAAGGATCAGCAGTCCCATAGGGGAGGATAGGTCAAGTTAGATCCAAGAGAGGTTAGATCCAAGGGAGATCCAGAAGCCCTAACTTATTCCTACAAGAAGACCCGCCACCTCGAAGGAGATGAGCTTAGCGGAATTAGTCGGATTAGTCTACGATTAAGCTTAGGATAGCCACTAACCTTCATATCCCTTGTAAGAAATTCTCCAGTTAATATATACGAACAGGACATAGGGTTGTTATCCTGAGGGAGGCCCGAACCTGTATAAAATTAGCATTTTCCTTGCCATTATACCTCTAGCCTTGTGCCCTAGCGGTCCCTACCCCTCATACATACACATTCCACGAACACCGTAAGATTGGCGGTTTACTGATCGTCGACAGATGGCGCCGACCATGGGGACCTCTCCGGCTCAAGCCGTCCAGGAAGAATCAAAGCCGGCAAGACGTGCAATTTCTCGCGATCAGCCCATAACGCCGATTGCACGACTCTCCTCGGTGCAACCTGAGGAGGAGGAAGCAAGTTCGGCAGGGAATACGATCGCCGTCACACACTGTATCGGGTACTCGGACCAAGGTTTCTACGACAACTTCGGCCCAATGGATCCATACCCGATAACGGATCGCGTAGATTATGGAGAATACGCTCCTGGTGAGGACTCGGACAGCGAAGCCGATCGCTTCCAGACCGAGTGCGCCAGGGCCTTCGAAGGGAGATCGGTATCAACCGACAATCTCCAGGCAGGAGCGATCAGCCCAATGTCCGGGTTGTCGCCTGCACCTTCTGATCGTCCAGATGATCAAGAACCCACTCACGCCGTACCTGATGAGGACGACACGATGGAGTGGAACTATACCCCATCTAATCTATGTCCTCGAGTAGTTCTCGTGATTCAAGATGATCATGAAGAGCTCGAGAGACAAGATCAGGGTGGGAGCTCTCGATGTTGCAGCCCAACGACTACTCCCTAGAGGAACGGGAATAGGCCTACGGGAGCAGAAAGAACACCTCCAGGGACAGAGGAATACGTGTCTCGAACTGCTCGAAGGCTCGCCGAGGCACATAATCTACTGTCAAGACCACCGGCGGCAGACTTATTGACACCTGAAGGACGGCAGTGGCTGCAACAGCTGGGGGTTGAATTACAACAGGCCCAAGCTCAAGCCGAATCTTCTCGAGCACGATCTGTGGCACGTAGCTCCAACGAGAGGAGCACCCCTCGCCCGCAGAAGGAGTCAGACGGGGAAAGACGTCACCCCAGAAACCAGTCTCGACAGGGGGAACCGCGCGTCAACCTACGCGACAAGGTCAACGAGCGCCGGAGCCAGAGGCACCAGCAGGATCAATCTCCCCCCCGGAGAGACCAACGACATCACGCCAACATTCGAGGACGATCTCTGACCCCGAATAGCAGCGAAATCGCGCCTTATCAGAGAGCCATCCACGGATGCCAAGCATTATCACAGGAACTCCGACATATGTGCTGGCCGTCTCGCTTTAAGCCTAGGGCCTTAGAGTCGTACGATGGCACCACGAATCCTGCAGAATTCTTGGTGATCTATACCACGACTATCGAGGCCGCAGGTAGAAATGAGAAGGTCATGGCCAACTACCTCCCGACAGCCCTCAGAGGGGCCGCCAGGACGTGGTTGACGAATCTGCCCCCAGGAACGATCTGCTCCTAGGGACAACTTTGCGACATGCTTATCGGCAACTTCCAAGGTACCTACACACGCCCTGGTCGAGTCGACGACCTATTTCTAGTCGTCCAGAGACCGGACGAGACGCTCCGAGAGTTTACCAAGAGATTTAGTGCTGTTCGCAACACTATACCTGAGATCACAGACTCGAACGTCATTCGCGCCTTCACTCGGGGCAGTATAAACGAGATGTGCACGCACGACTTGATCATTCATCCTCCTAAGACCATGGCGCAGCTCATGGAATTAGCCGAGAAAGCTGCCTGTGCAGAGGAAACCTTACGTTACATCAACAGCAGCAGGGCAGATCGACCAGTTCTCCCCTCCGAACCAGACACGACTCCAAGAAGTCAAAACACAAGAAGAAGCACTCCGGAGGGAATAGAGATAAGAGAGCTAAAGCCGAGGAGGTCTTTGCAGATCTCCCCGGGAAGCGTACCTGGTGACCACGCCCCAAGGATAAGTAAACGAATTCCTCCAACAACCCATCCAAGCTCTGGTGTGATTTCCACCAGACCGACTCGCATGACCTACGTCAATGTCACATCTTCAAGAAGTACCTTAACGAGGAAAAAGAGAAGCTTCGCGGGAATGACCCGCAGGTCGCAAACAATAGCCGGGACATGACTCCCGACGGTGACTCCTCCCCTGAGCCATTCCAGGGGCACGTCCGAGCGATCGAGCATATATTTGGGGGCTCGTCCTCCTACGAATCAAGGAGGCAATACAAGGTGATTGCCCGAGAAGTCTTTGCAAGCATACCACAAGTATCTCGGGCAGTCAAATGGTCGGAGGTCGAAATCAAGTTCGACCAAACCGACTACCCCAAAAACTGTGCTCGATCAGGACGATATCCGATCGTGGTCAAACCAACGATCAACAACTGCCGAGCGGCTTGGGTGCTGATAGACGGAGGAAGTTCCCTCAACATCCTATTCACCAAAGCCCTCGATGCTATGTAAGTATCATGGTCATCAATCCAGATGGTGACATAGGCATTCCACGGCATCGTGCCGGGCTCGTCGGCCACGCTGATCGGGCAGGTCACGCTCTCGATGACCTTTGGAACACCTGAGAACTTCCGAACAGAGAAAATCATGTTCGACGTAGTCGATTTTGAGACAGCATACAATGCTATCTTAGGACGCCCGACTTTGGCCAAATTTATGGCAGCAACGCACTATGCGTACCAGTGCATGAAGATGCCTGGCCTAAAGGGCGTTCTTATGATAAAGAGTTCTCCTCAAGATTTTCATGTACGAACGCTCCAGGGGGATGGAGAGCACGCTCCCTCCAAAGCCAAAACGGCCGTAAAAACTCATGGCGAGGTAAAAATCATTCCCTTGGACCCAGCAGAACCCTCCAAGACAATTCGGATTGGTTCAACTCTTGATCCAGACCTGGAATCATCGCTCATCGCTTTCCTCCGGAGCAACTCAAATGTTTTCGCATGGCAACCATCCGACATACCCGGAATCCCCAGGGAAGTGATAAAGCACAAACTGGCTATCCGCCAGGACACCACTCCTATAAAACAGAAGCTCCGATGTTTTGCTCCAGATCAGAAAGAAGCTCTCGAATTGGAAATTGAAAAACTCTTGAAGGCCAGATTTATCCGGGAAGTCGAACATCCTGAATGGCTCGCCAACCCCATCATGGTGAAAAAAGCCAACGGAAAGTGGAGAATGTGTGTTGACTTCACAGACCTCAACAAGGCCTGCCCCAAGGATGCCTTCCCATTACCCAGAATAGATCAGATAGTGGACTCCACGTCTGGATGCTACTATCTAAGCCTTATCGACGCCTATTCAGGTTATCACCAGATAAGCATGTGTCGAGAAGATGAGGAAAAAACTTCCTTTGTAACTCCATTTGGGGTATTCTGCAACTCAAAAATGCCTTTCGGATTAAAAAATGCGGGCGCAACGTATCAACGCGGAATGCAGCTTGCCCTCCACAGTCAACTCGGTCGGAATGTTGAAGCTTACGTCGATGATCTCATCATAAAAACAAAAATGAAAGAAAGTCTGCTCTTGGACCTGCTAGAAACCTTCACCACCTTCGAAGAAACAGGATAATGCTGAATTCAGAGAAATGTACCTTCGGAGTCGACACCAAAAAATTGCTTGGATTTTTGGTGTCACACCGAGGAATTGAAGCAAATCCCGACAAGATACGAGCAATTGCAGAAATGAAGTCACCAAAGTCAGTCCGGGACGTCCAAAGACTCACGGGTTGCATGGCAGCCATGAGCCAGTTCATATCCCAACTAGGAGACTGCGGAATTCCTTTTTTTAAACATCTACAACGACATGACGGTTTTGAGTGGACGGAGGAATCAGAAAAGGCATTTCAAAAGCTCAAAGAATACTTAACTACCCACCTGTGCTAGTCGCGCCCAACCCAGAAGAAGACTTATTTCTCTACATCACTGCTGGCCTATCAGTGGTCAGCGGAGTATTGACGGTGGAACGTGGGACTTTGGAACAACGTGAAAAAATTCAACAGCCGGTGTACTATATCAGCAAGATCCTGCACGGACCCAAGGAACGTTACCCTCAAGTTCAGAAACTCCTATACACGGTGCTCAATACATCTCACAAACTTTGACATTACTTCCAGGCTCACACCATCATGGTCCCAACCACCTACCCTCTGGGAGAAATCCTCTGCAACCGTGATGCCATCAGCCAGATTGCCAAATGGGCTGTCGAACTCGGCGAATTCAACATCCACTTCATGCGGCGCACCGCCATCAAATCTCAGGTACTCGCCGACTTCATCACTGAATGGACGGAACCCGACCACATAGACGAGTCACCAGCGGTGAAAGAAGATATTTGGACTCTACACTTCGATGGTTCCCTGACCATCGAAGGCGCGGGGGCTGGAATAGTTTTAACTTCCCCAACCGGAGAATGCCTGTAGTATGTACTGCAGATCGACTTCCCAGCCATGAATAACGTGGCTGAGTATGAGGGTCTGCTAGCTGGTCTCAGGGTCGCTTCCGCACTTGGTATCCGTCGCCTTCTCGTGAGTGGGGACTCACAGCTGGTAGCGAGACAAGTGTACAAGGAATACCATACCACAGACCCAAACATGGCAGCTTACCTAGCGGAGGTGAGAAAGCTGGAGAAGAAGTTCATCGGCCTCAAAGTACGGTATATCCCTCGGAAGGACAACTACCGAGCCGACAGTCTTGCCCGCCTAGCTTCCTCACGATCTCCATGCCCACCCGGGGCCTTTGTAGAAAGGATCTCGACGCCGTCCATAGCTTCTCACGAACCCATGGACGAAGGAATGGTCACGCTCAACACCGAGCACCATTCAAGGACGTCACCAGGCATTGATGCTCCAAAGGGAGTGACGGGGCTACTCGTCGCTACCCTCGATCCTGAGGATTCGTGGATGGAGCCCATCCGCAGATACCTTCTCGATCGAACTACGCCTGAGGATGATACACTATCCGAGAAGATTGCCCGACACGCTAGGATGTACTCCCTAGTCGACGGAGCCTTCTACCGAAGAGGAGCTCATGGAGTGCTCATGCAGTGTATACCCCAGACGCAGGGTATGAGATTACTCGAAGAGATCCATGGAGGGGTGTGCGGGCACATGCATCTTTCTGAACCCTGATCGGAAAGGCTTTTAGATAGGGATTCTATTGGCCGACAACCCTCCGTGACGCGAGCGAGTTAGTGAAGCGATGTCGTCAGTGTCAGTTTCACCGCAGACACATTCACCAGCCCGCCTAAGCATTACAGACAATTCCCTTGTGATGGCCATTCACCACATGGGGCCTGGACATTCTAGGGCCCTTCCCAGTGGCGCCCGGGGGCTATATGTTCCTATTCGTCGCAATCGATACGTTCACTAAATGGATCGAGGCCGAACCAGTCGTACAGATCACCTCGGAAGCAGCCAAACGGTTCATAATGAAGAACGTTATGAACAAATTTGGCATTTCGAGCAGGATCATAACCGACAACGGTACCCAGTTCTCCAGCGTAGAGTTCATCGAGTACTGCGCCGGACTAGGTACACAATTTGCTACGCCTCGGTCGCCCACCCACAGAGCAACGGGCAGGTCGAACACGCTAATGGACTTATACTCTAGGGAATGAAGACTCGCGTCTTCGAAAGACTCTCTGCGCATGCAAAGGCATGGGCGCGAGAGCTACATTCCATCCTCTGGGCGCTGTGAACAACCGCGAGTCATGCCACGGGCGAAACACCATTCTGCCTAGTATACGGAGCGGAGGCCATGCTCCCCAGCGAGATCGCACTTAAATCACCACGGGTAGAGCTGTACACTGACAAGGAGGAAACCCCTCGACGAGACGACGACCTCAATTTCATTGAGGAAAAGCGGACTCAAGCCTTACTCCGCGCTACCAGATACCAGCAGGACCTCCGTCGCTACTATGACGACACGTCCGACAACGCTCGCTCCAAGTCGGGGACCTTGTTCTACGGCTTGTTCAGAACAAGAGTAACAGGAATAAACTTTTCCCCAAATAGGAAGGCCCTTACACGGTAGCTGAGGTCACTCGACCAGGATCGTTCCGACTAGCAATGGAGGACGGCCGAGTCCTAGCAAATTCCTGGGACATCGACCAGCTCCAGAAGTTCTATGTGTAAGACTAATCGACTGTCCACTCAAGAACACCCCTCGAGTGTACAGTCGGGGGCTGAATAAGCTGGCCAGATGAACTCGACATGAAAAATTCGTCGAAAGTTACATTAGACCCCAAGAAAGATAAAACCAAAAATCCCCACAAAAAAGTCTGGCACGTACAAAATACAAGATCGACTACGCGTTCACACCTCTGGGGTCTCCTTCCCGGCCGCATGCGAACGTCCAGTAAAGTCTTGAGCCACCCGATCCAATTTCGCTAATCGATCTGGAAGACTCTCAGTGGCTGGGAGGGACACGCCGGCTGTCCGAAGTACTGACTCCATGCGATCCGTCACCATTAAGAGTTTCTCCTCGAGAGAAGAGGCCCTTGCCTTCTCTTGGGAAAGAGCGTCGAAAAGCTAAGTCGATCGGTCCCGAAGTCCCCGGACCTCGTTGCAAACGGAATCCCATCTACCCTGGACGCGCTGAGAGGAACATTAAGGTCAGAAGGAATCATCTTACGAAAAGGGCAGATAACAAGTGAAGACGTTCTTACCTCCACCAATGGTCCGAGTAGCGCCACCGGGTCATCCTCGGCTGAAGTCTCCCCGCCCCGCTGACCAAAAGTCGGCTGACATATATTGGGCGAAGACAGAACCGTCCCGCTAGTCGGATTTCGACTAGGCAGTAATCTGGAGACAGATAAGCACCTCCTCGGGACGGCCGGCTGATCGGACCTCGGCGAAGGAGAGTCCCTACAGATCATGCTCAGCACCCAGGTCGACATACAAAAAGCTCGACTAAGGAGGGGATGAAAGGAGAATACCTCGCTCTCTTCAAAGAGACAGAGCGTATTCTCCGAACCAGAGGAGCACTAGCTCCCCGAAGAAGAGCGGGCGAGGCTCCCGTGGAACGACCCCCGAACGTTTCTCCCTGATTCATGCCAAAAATCCGATCAAGAGTTGGTCGACCTCGCCACAAGGAGAACAAGTCTACGCACTCACCAGGGAAGCTTGGAAAGGGGGTGACTGCGGGAGATTCTAGTCTGCCCCGCGTGTGTTCCTTCATCTAGTCTGGGCCATCCATAGGACATCCGATGCCTTCATCACGATGACCCCCAACAGTAGTCGGGCCCCGACTAGGAAGGGAGGGCCCCGCTTCAGGATCCGTGACGCCGCGTCCCTCTCGCTGAAGAAGTCCATCGAATAACAACTTGAGTCAATGCTATTCGGACCAGAAAAGCCAGATGTCCTGGAAACAAAAGATTACTGCAAGAACCTCTTCCCGTTCGTGTTCAGACCGAAGGGGTAGTGATGAAGGGATGTCCTGACGACCTGGTGAAGGCACCTTTTTGAAAAGGGACTTCACCTTCTCGAGCACCTCCGATTCCGAGAGAGCTGATCAAAAGAGAAATAAAGAAAGTCAGAATAACCTGAAATTTAACTAGGCGGTAATCTTAGAAAAAGTACGAGGTTTACCCATTTTCTTTCGCTTTTGATAAGGGTCACTCGAGGAATCCCAAGCACCTGTCTCCCTCAACCGCAAGGGGCATATCCCGCGCCTAACAAAGTCAGTGGCGACGTCGAAGGAGGACAGTCCTCGTGCCCGGAGGATCTTGATCTCATCGATCAGACCCATAAGGCGGGAGTCCAGCGCTGTCTCATCAGACCACGAGGGTACAACTCCGGGTGGAGATCCCCAGTGCTTGATACCTGAGGTGGACGATGGACGGCAGTAACACCATTCGTTCTCCCACCCCGGGAAGGATCGGATCCCAGTGGCATCTATGTATTCCATGACCTTTTCTTCTCGGAGGCGGGTACTCGCACCTCCCGCAATCTCCTTTTTCGTCCTCTCCAGTGTATAATAGTATCTAAAGAGGTCCAAAGAAGGGCGTACTCCAAGGAAAGCTTCACACAAATGGGCAAACACGCTCAGAACGGTGTAGGAGGCCGGATCGAGGTTGACTATCTCGACCCGATAGAACTGGAAGACGGAAGACAGAAAGGTGGATGGGGGAGAAAGAACCTGCACCGAAAGAAATCAGGAAAATAACCAACCAACTGGGATCAGGCGTGGGGATCCTCTCGTTCAGGACAGGGCGAAACTCGGCTTGAAAGGTCGACTGAATTAGAGTCAGTTCTAGAGAAGATGCAAGCCTCGCCTGAGTTAGCTCCAAACGCGGCCACGGGTTTCCAGCCAACGAACGCCCCGCCATAACACAAGGAAGAAGATGGTGGGAAGGCTAAGGAACAGAGAGCAATGCGGGAAAACCCCAACTCTTGGTTTGTTAAAGATTCTAAATTTCGCCTGACCGAGCGTGATTAACGGCACAATCTGTTCCATCGCATTTAATGCGGACAGTTGCTTTTGCCGCATACGAGACATTGCACGGGAAAAAGAGGGTCTGACAAACCCACGACCCCGACAAGCGCGCTGCGTTACGACTAATGTCAGCCGAACAGTAGCGCAGAAAAAGAAAAAGATTCTTCATCACCACACGAAATTTCCGCCACGACGGTTTGGTTTTCTAGAAATCCACCAGGGCAACGCGTGTCCGTGATCGATGGGTCAGATTAAATTAGAAAATCTTTTGGATTTCCAAGGACTATTCCGATAAGGCTATCACGACTACTCGGTAGAGATTGTACCTACTCGGGAAAGTTGTTGATAAAGATTACTCGGTTCGCCTACTCGGAGCTATTCCCCGAGAAGGGCAGATTTCATACAGAACAGTCATGACCTCACTTCACGTACTGATGGGGGGCTTGACGATGTATAGTACGGTATCCCGTATATTAGGAAGTATTCGCATACGATTTCCTGGATTACTGGAGTATACCACGTACCCGATAAGGATTCCAGGATGGTAAGGTAACCCCCCGTAAGGAGGAAGGATACCCTTAAACTAGAAAGTCAATCCCGACGTTTATGGAAGCCAGAGTTCTACTCAGGCATAAGTCCATGTCCAGTACGACTAGATGAACCCCCTATAAAAGGATCAGCAGTCCCATAGGGGAGGACAGGTCAAGTTAGATCCAAGGGAGGTTAGATCCAAGGGAGATCCAAAAGCCCTAGCTTATTCCTACGAGAAGACCCGCCTCGAAGGAGTCGAGCTTAGCAGAATTAGTCGGATTAGTCTATGATTAGGCCTAGGATAGCCACTAACCTTCATATCCCTTGTAAGAAATTCTCCAGTTAATATATACGAACAGGACATAGGGTTGTTATCCTGAGGGAGGCTCGAACCTGTACAAAAATGGCATTTTCCTTACCATTATACCTTTGGCCTTGTGCCCTAGCGGTCCCTACCACTCATACATACACATTCCACGAATACCATAAGATCGACGGTTTACCGATTGTCGACACATGCATTTTGGCATGTTAATAGGGACCCTCAGCATCTATTTGTCATCATAGGAATTTTGTAGAAGATTTTAATAGCGTCTGTTCTTATCATTGACACCATAGAGTTCTCCAACAAAAATCCTCAGATTAGAATTGCATCGCAGGGTTTTATTAGGCAGCAAAGGGTAGTAACCTGTTCTTATCAAATTCCTTAGCACCTTTCTCAAGAAATCATCATAATAATCAAGGCATCAAGTAGGCAACCTGTATAGCATCTGTTCTTCAGCCTGATGAACTGATATCAATATATATATATATTGATATATATATATATATATCTGGGAGAACCAGAAAAACAATCAACTAAGAATCAAGCACACCACATGTTCTTATCAGTTTTCTAAAAGCAAGTACACATAAATCACATATACATGTGCACTTATGCTGAATACTCGGATGCAAAGCTTTGTCAAATAAGTTAGCCAAGACCAAGTGCAAGAATCTGTTCTTCCAGTTTAAGTGAACCAACATATAAAGAAAGAAATCAAGAACCATGGGCGCATTAGCTTAGTAAAAATCTAATGCAGTAGCAGTTTCTTTAGTTTAATTTTGGCACCCACTAGTATGCAGTAAATAACAGTAGGCTAGGAATCAGGCAGCATCTGTTCTTATCTTTGTTCTCTCTCTCAGAGAGATTATAATCATCACAAAGTTAGGCAGCTAAATAGGCAACATAAGTAGTATATCTGCTCTTAACTCAATCTTGAAATACTAAGTCAAGCAAGTATCTATTCTTCTCAGTTAATAAACAGATAGGGGTATATGCAAGATGGAAGCAACAGACACTAATTAAAATCAAGTGCATAATCAATGAATTAGACATCAGTAGTTACAAGTTAGAAATTGACCATAACAATAGCATCAGATTAATCCATTAGGTCATAACCTTAGTTCTGCACCTAGAGGCTACTCAGAATATGAGGTTACACTATAAGCAGATGCTAGAGTATATTATTCAGAACCAGTCATCAGTAATGCCTTTAACAAGTAATCATTTCAGACAGCTAACACCTAGTCAGATATGTCAAGTTAATCCCTCGACGAATTCAACTATCATGGCAGAGCACTAGAGACATCAACTTATATATGTCAGTATTCAAATATTCACTTTGGTTCAAGTCCTAAGTGTTCAAGTTTTAGCCCCAATAGCTAGCAAGAAGGCATTCCAATAAGAATGTTCGTAGAAGATGATAGAGTTCTGTACTCAGACACCCAGTATAGAAAACTCGTGCCAACAAATTCAACAATTGAGTATACATATATTGGTTCGAGCTGAGAAACCAGCCGAAAGCACACCAGTTGAGTAAAAATCATGCCATCCACAACTCATAAGTCTAATCAAGCCAGAGTGGAGAAACCCTAGAACCGAGAAGATTGGGGGAAATAGAATTAGAGAGGAAGATGGAAAAAGGGAAGAGGGCACTTACCGGTTTTGAAGGAAGGACGGCGGCCAAGCACCGCGGCACGCCACCGGCGGGAGGCGGGCTAGCGGAGCACCGTGGTGGAGCTACTACGCCGGCCGCAGCCATCCCGGGCGGCGACCGAGGCGCAAGGCGATATGGGGGCAGCGCGCCAAGGGGAGCGACAAGGGCGGCCTCAACCGAGGAGACGGACCACGCCCGAGCTCTCGGCTCACGGCGACGCCGGCAGCACGGAGAGGAAGTGACGGAACCTCCCGAGCGGGCTGCCGGAGCGACCAGAGGAGGCGGCATTGGGGGGCGACCAGACCGAGGCAGAGGTGTCAAGCGGGGCGACGGAGTGGTAGGCGACCGGGAACGACGGCGGCTTAGACTAGAAGGAGGCGGTGTAGGAGCCATTCGGGGCGAGCACCGGAGACCAAGCCCGGGCTCTAGGCTCGCGGCGGCGCCAACGGTCACAGGGTGAGTGCAATGGGGGTGACCCTTATGAGTGGAAGGAAGGCACTCGGGAGAAGACGAGGAAATGGCAAGCACAAGAGGCAGGCGGTAGCGCGTGGGTTGCGAGCGGAGAACAGAAGAGGAAGAGGCGGCAAACTTGGGAGGCGGCAGTGACAAAGCCGAAGGCGGCGGCGTGAAAGGGGATTGCTCCCTTGCGTATGTGCGGGTATGGGGGAGTAGCGGAAGAAAGGAGGTGCCGGAGTGGGCCTGTTGGGCCTACTGGGCCGGTCAAAAAAAAATTGGTAGGCCGACCAAAAGGAAAGGCCCTTCTTTAAAAAAAAAGGGGGAGAAAAGAGAAGTAGAAATAGAATAAATACATTTTCACTGTTTCTTAAAAACTGAAATGAAAAAGAAATTGAGGAAAGATGATATGTACGTACATGTAGATTAGAGCATGAATTAATAATTGAAATAAATTGCCTAAGTTTAAAATGATTTCTTCTTTCTTAAAAAGGAATTCAAAAACATCTAAGCTATAAGTTATTCTAAATTGAGTAATATGTAGTATCCTTTAAAAAGAGGTTGAAACCTAAGTTAACTATTGAAATCTTTACATACATTTTTAAGTCAGTCAAGATAATATTAAGTAAAAATAGCAAACTTCAAGTAAAGCAAATCAAAAACTAAATTGATTAATATTGTCATGAGAAGAATTAACATCAGACTTAAAATATCTAAATGCTCGAATTATTCTTGAAAATCTTCAATCTTTAAAGAGATTGTTAAAAAGGCTAAATTAAAAGTTTTCAATGATAAGTTTAATACACATATCATCTCATGCATACAATGCCATGTCATTACATCCATATTTGGAATCTTCTGGATAAGTCCTTATCGGACTTTATTATCTCTTTATCAGAAGCCGGAGTTCAGCAAAAAGACCCATCGAACTCCGCTACTTACCCGATACCAGGCAAGTCCAGTTTCTTGCTCATGTCCGTTGAGAATGTTTTACAAAATTTACCTCTTGTTTATAACATGTACACAATAAAAATCTATTTTCTAAAGATGAATCAACTGTTGTTCGATTTTGATCGCCGGTTTTTGAGCGTGAATCATGGTGGGTGATGAAACCTTTGAAAGGGTGCCGATGGCACATTGGAAGGTAGGTTTCATCACACGGGATTGTTTCATATAAGGTTAATGCAACCAATGATCGAATGTGCTTAAGGGCCGTAGTGATCGCGCTTACCACATACCCTGTATGGGCGGGGCTGAGCTAAAGTACCTTTGTCCTAGGTCTATACCCCCCGGGAAAGTAGGATCTAGGCAGTTGGACACTGTGAGTATCAACTACCGAGAATGGTTGGACGCTGTGAGTACCAACCACAGAAAAGGTGGTGTTAGCCACAGTACATTGGATGTTGGAGTACCAACATGGGACCGGTAGTCCTAGATGGACTACGATGTGGGGTATAACCGATCGGACGGCGAAACGGCTCTGTGATCATGAGTACGTGACTTGAGGCTCGCTACCTCGGGTACATATTTATGATCGTTTGTGGGTACAGTTACACACCTCTGCAGAGTATTGAATTGTGGCATTGTCACTCCATGTTCCTGGTTGCAACTGTGAACCCGATAAGAAAGGGATTCATCGGGAATCCTAGCAGCTTGTAAGACATGAGATCATTAGACTCTTAAATTAAAACTTGTCTCCCTTACCTTTCAAAACTGCATTGTTTTTGGAGAACGTTGCCGTTCTCAGTAGATAGTGCATCAAACACCTATTTGCTATTCCTGGACTTGTTGAGTACCTTCTGTACTCATCCCTCTATCTTAGTTCCTTTGATTAGATGGTGAGCCGACGACGGATCAAGACGTAGTCTACATTGAGGTCGAAGATCAAGTCTCCGAAGAACCGACAACAGCGACGGAGGACGGAAGCATCGACTACTACTTCGACTACCATGGTGAAGACCCTGAAGCGTAGAAGCATAGGAAGTGGGAGATGAGAGAGATGAGAGATGTAGGATAAGACTTTTGCTGGAGCCGAGTGGAACGGTTTTAAATTCCCCGTACTTTTGGGGATATATTTGTATCTTGATCTCTGAGTTGTAAGTTAAATTTGTAATAAATGGACCACTGCAATGCTTCTGTGTGCTACTTTGTGTGATGTGTTGTAGACGAGAAGGCACTTCGCCTGCGACATGTCCAAGACCAGCATACTATCTAGGTGGGTAGTAGGTGGGTCGCCGCAGCATTGTGGATCCACAATACCGCAGCATACGAACTTCGCACCAGCCATCATCGCAACCATCCCCTTTATCGAAAGATAAAAGACATGTACGAGGATGCGAAAGGGATTCTCAAGAATTTGAGCTGCGGTAGGACAGACGACATACTACCACATGCTTTAAACATGCCGGAGGTACGGTCGGCACGACCAAGTGAGGCAGTAGATACACGTGCCACTTCAGGACGTCGAGACGTAAGCCTTTTTCAATGTTCGAAGTTAACTTTTTCCATTAATTCCGAGTGACATAAATTGAATCGAAGTAATGACATTTAACAGTCCGACGTGCGTGGGGACACTTCACTCTTGAGGATATCCTCTAGACGAGCTGGTAGAGGACTGCAGGTATGATAAATTTAGCACACAGACTCATTCAACCTAATTACATATATAAATTTGTAGTACGCAATGATCACATGTTTGACATAGTACGACTCGACGCACAAGCAAGGCCAGACGTCACAGAGAGGTGCAGCTCGAGAGGTATGCATTTGCTAACGAAGCACAAGTTTTTCATATATCATTATTATGGTATTTTGTGTATGCCTTTTTCCTAACTTCTGTAGTCGGACGTATGTGCGGACACATCACACATGGTAACGTCATCTACGCGAGCTCCCCGAGGACTTCAGGTGCACTTAATTTTGTGCATATCAGTATTATACAAATGATGAGGTTAAAAATAAGAACTAAGCGATTATCAAATTTGTATGTAGTTCGACATAGATTCGCCACAAAAACAGGCCCAGGGGTCTCAGGGAGGTCCATTTAGTCAGGTATGTAATGGTACATTTTTTAAGTTACGTGTAGCAGTTGTACCTTAAATTAAATTTTCAATAATACTTCCAAATTTTTTTAGACAATGGACCACATTGATTCGTCACTGGATGATTGTAGTTTTGCTGTCCAGACCCCATGGATGCAACCTACAATTTAGTACCAGTCCCTAGTTGGAGGAGGAGGTTACGAGGCTGATTCGCCCCACGACCCGGGCAACAATTGGGTACAAAATTTATTTGGACAGCATCAGATTGCTCATAGCCAGATTCCTAGTCAACCAGAACCTACTCAGGAGACTCAGGAGACTCCCTGCTACAGCCTCCGGACTAACCCGGTGCCGCATGAACAATTCACATGCCGCCCAGACATAAGAGGGGAAGAGGTCGTTGATCGGTCACCCTATTTAGTGGTTTCACATAATTGTACTACTCTACTTTGTTGTTTGGACTACTCCCATCAAGTAATAAGATCTTTTAGTCAAATTTATAGTCTTATACGATAAAAGTACTAAACCAGGGCAGGCAGGCAGTTTATAATCTTTTAATAACTTACCAAAGATTTAAAATTTGATAATTTAACTTACTAACGTCTATTTAGTTCACTAGTTTCGACTAGTATACTATGCTGCAATTTTGTCGCCAGGCGTTTAACTTTGTATAGCTTCACCTTCTAACACCGGACAAACGTAAACCAAGAGTAAAATAACGATTACAGCAATGGATCCTCTTCTCTGCTAATTTAACGTCGAAAAGCTTTAAAATGCTGAACAAAACTGGCTTTTTTCTTCTCTGTTTTCTCACTTCTTTGGATACGAGCGAGGGACACGGCTCTACAGGATGAGGTATGAGGAGGACAAACGATGGTACATATAGAGCGAGAGGGAATCAAATCGAAGCAAAAATATGAGTATGAGTACACTACAAGCTGACGGTGCTGCGATTTTAGGAGAATAGTGCATAAAAGTAAAATACTAGAGCAATAATTTGATCAGGCACGTATTTTGAGACGCAGAAGAGATTGCGCGCTGTCGAATCCCGCGGGTGGGACCTGCGGTTAGTTACGGGCGGGCTGCACCAGGCTGCCGCAGCCCTGATGTGCGGCAGGGAGAGGTGCCGCAAGCCCCACCTACGGCATAGTCTTGCCACGCGCCAGCCTTGCGGGAGGCGTGGGTCACGAGCCCTACTCGCGGGCTGCGGGCCGGAGGTGTGGTTTATGCATGCCGCGGTTTTAACCTGTTTCATGTGTGACACGTCGGTCTCCGGATGAGTGAATGAATCTTTTTTAGCTTTACAAAATATAAGGGGCTATTTTTTACACTGACGTGGCGCAGAGGCTAAAAGCGCATTTTTTTCCTCATTCTCCCTAACGTGCTCTCTCTCCACCTCACCAGCCCGCTGCCTCTCTCATCCACCGGAGCTGACCACGACGAGCTCCACCGCTGATATCCACGGCCTCCCCGAGCACCGCAGCCGCCGGATCGGGTCACTACGAGCGACGTCGCCGCCGGATTTTACGACATGACGTGCCATGACGCCTCGCGCATCAACTTGTGGCAGCTCCGTCCGCGGCCCGTCGACAGCGGCTTCGTCTACGGCGCGGCGTGACCTCTGGAGGCGAGGTGCGTCCATGGCAGGCATGGATCCGTCCACGGAGGGCCCGATCTGTGCCAGATGTGCTTCTGTTGGAATGTAGCTTTTCGATCCGGTGTGAGAAATTTCTACATCTTGAGTGGTTCTTGGATCCGAAGTATACGGCTTTTATTCTTGTATTGATGGTCCTTGGATCGAATGGAAATTTTTGGTTCGTGTATGAAAGGTTCGTGGATCCAGAGTGAAAGATTTTGTAGTTCTTGAAAGAATGGTTCTTGGATCTAGATCTTTTTTTTCAAGATTGTTTTCGTGATCCGGCTTCTTTATCTACAATTGTTACATGGAATTTGTGTTAGTACCCGAAGGTACCTTCATCTGTTCTTGTTGTTCATGGAGATGTGCCTGTATGATGTATCAATTGATCTAGGATTTTAGAAACGAGTTTATCAATTTAAGTATTTCATTTTTTTCACTTCCTGATCTTCTTGTGCCAGTAGCAGCATGTCTCTAAAATTGATTGGTGGCCTATGTTGTCATGTTCATCACATTTGTTGTTATTCCGTCGACGGTGAAAATTTTGTCCATGGTTCATGCATGCTCCAGTTCTTGATTTTTGAAGTGTTCTCCATGATCTGGAATGTTCAGATCTGAAATCAAAATGTTCATGAACGAATTGTTGATCTGTTCGTGATTATTTTTAGAGAGAGAGAGAGAGAGCAGATTTTTATTCATGATTATTACATGTTTGTTCATGGAATGGCTAAACATGCGTGATCTGGAATTGTGAAAACAAATGGTAAAGAAAAATACATTATGCTCCATCCGAATGTGTAAAGAATGATGATGAAAACTGAGTTGGCTCATGAAATTTGTTGCAATGTTAACGGTGAAAATTTTGTTCATGATTCATGAACTTTTTTTGTATACATGTTCACAGTTCGTGCTTCAGATTTGGACAATTCTTGAGCAAATGGTATATGAAAAAATGGTTCATGAAATGATGTATGTTATTTTTTGTACGAATTGTAAGCAAACAAGTTTTCTTGAACCAATTTCATGGTTTCCTGGTTCTTGTATGACCTGAAGAGGAGAGAGATGATTCATCACAAAGTAGGACATCGAGAGAGAGAGCGCGCGCGCGAGGGAGAGAATGAGAGATGGGGTGGAGAATAAGAGAAGAGGTTGGGGGTGTGTTGTGCAAAATAGGAGGGCCTGCAGAATGAGAAATAGACAGAGTTCGGGATGTGTTTCGTAAAATCAGAGCATACATCTTGAAGCAAGATGAATAGCTTGGATAGTACTCCCTCTTTTCAAGAATATAAGACATATTTTGATTCGTTAAAACAAACCTTTGACCAATAATTATTCTATTGATATATAGTTTACGTGATATAAAATTATAATCATAAGAAAGTTCAAAGAAGAATCTAATGATATTAATTTTATGTCACATAAATTACATATGAGTATAATAACTGTTAGTCAAAGTCTTATCTTAACTAATTAAAATACGTCTTATATTCTTGGACGAAGAGAGTATATGATATATGAACGTCTACCTGGAAGATACGGGTAATACCGCGCGCACCCCTGCAGGTCACCGCGCTCAGAGCAGCGTGCGGCCTCCCATGCGCCCTCCCTCAGCGCCGGCGGCGCGCTTCCTCCCTTGTGCGGCAAGAGCAGCCAACCCGACACCGCACGCACCTCCGTCGGCGTTCTCCTCTAGTGGCAAGACACAACTCCTCTAGGCACCTAGAGTAGCACGGGGCTCTCCGTCGTGGTGAGCATGGACAACATGTCGTTCCAGCTCCCGACGACCCTGTCACTGCTGGAGGCGCACATGAGGGCTAACCTGGACGACGTGTGGACCCCAACCACATGCTAGAATCGCCTGTTGTGCCCTAGAGGTGTCTCTGCAGGCGGTGAGGCAATGCGTATGTGGCATTAGAGCCGATGTGGAGCTCGGGGAAATGAGGCAAGGACGGAGTGGGAGTCTTCAATGATGGCAGAAATGGAACCAGCGCATCAAGTCGAAGCTACTGGTGGTGATGTCACGCAGTGTGGCGGACAGAGACGAGTGCAAGGTTGTGTACACAACTACTGTGGCGGCGCTGCTTGCATGGAGCATCACAAGAAATGTGCCTACCGTGAGAGCAGGGACTCTCGCCTCCCCGCTGCCTCCCTCTCCTCTTCCCTCCCCACTGTAAATATCAAGAAATATTTTGGCATGCTGCCACTTGATGATCGGTGTCAAGACGATTGAAGCAATTGTGAAACAACCTCGAGCAAGGATGAGAAGAAGTTTCCCTTGTCATTGGGGAAGGTCGCGAAACCTGAATACCGTGCAAGCTTGGGCAGGCCGCAGCCCAATGATCAGAGGCAAGGCAAATGGAATACTTGTCATGATATCATCCAACACGACTGCTCTGCAAGAACGCTTCTAATAGACCTAGAGTTGTGCGACTATGCCCGCACCACCGTCCTCGGTTGCTCCTCTGGCTTCGATGCCCCAAGCAAGCCGCACTAGAGGCCGTTTGGAACAAGAGAGTTTTTCCTTGCTACTGCAGGAACTGGAGTGTTTTGTAGCACTCCAAACAAACCAAAATCAGGTAGAAACTCTAATTGTGACCGGTGGCTAAAATCATGTTTTTGCACCCCAAAAAAGTTGCAGTTGAGCAAATACGTTTTGACCGGTGGCTGTGGACTGTGGCTAATGTCTGAGCTTGAATATTTTTAGCACCATGCCCCAATTTTCAGTTATCGTATTAAATTGGAACACTTTGGCTTCGGCACATATGTGTAGCAATTGCTTTCATGCTTAAGAGCTTACGGTACTTAGTGAACGTAATACTGCATAAATAAAGACAAAACTACGCAACGTTCAACAATTGCGACCGGAATTTAGATATTTCTTCCTTTTGCTGAATTTAAACCGAACACTTGGACATGTGAGCCAGGCATGAGTTGGAAACTTGCAAAATCATCTCAAGAAGCATTTTTCCTGCAGATGGATCAGCGGCGATGACGTCATAATACCTCACTTGCATAGCTGCATAGACAAAAGCTATCCCTGAATCCCGACATATACTTATGTATTACCTACCTGATCCACCTCAAGAGTTAGATATGCATCAGTGCAACCAGAGCGCTAACATGACCTCACGCATTCGAGGCTACTTTAGGCTAGCATATACAGGACAAGGGTTCTCTGCAAGTAAATTTGGTAACTAGTTGCCACTAGTGCTGGGACTTGGGCCGGGCCGTGCTGGCTAGCCAGCACGGCCCGAGGCCAGACGGCCCGGCCAGCCTGCCGTGCCGTGCCGGTCCGGCCTAGGTGTCTGCTGACTGCGCCGAAGCCCGGCCCGCAGCACGTCAGGCCGTCATCGGGCCGTGTCGGGTCGGGTCGGGCCTGAACTATATGGGCTGCAGATCAAGTCTGGCCCGCCCGTTGTGCCGGGCCGGGCCGCCCGTCATGCCTTTTCTCTGGCCCGGCCTGGCCTAGACTTCGAGCCGTGCCAACTCGGCCCTCATTTTTTTGGGCCGTGCTCGGGCCGGCCCAGATAAGCACAGCCCAAGTCCCAGCACTAGTTGCCACTACACTCCATATTCAAAAAGCACTTTCTGAGTTCGAAAAACTTGAAAAGAAAATCACGAGTGTAAGTCATCAAATACGATGTGCACCTCCAAACGTTCTAATGATCTTGGAACAGATTAGTGATGCAGCAAGAATATATTCAGAAATCAGAACAGAACATCACGATTGACATGTCTCTTCTACACTGTGCAAATGCTCTGCTGGTCGTGTTAATTAGCAAGTCTACCAATTCGTGATTGCGATTGACGATCGACATTTGGAAACATTTATTTCCTCTCGTAGTTCGCAATCCTATCTGTCTAAGTCAAGATCCACACGAAGACTCGGGACAAGCTAGTTGTCGTGATGGTTATTGAATGCCAAATATCAGGTTGCTGTTGATTTGCTTTGAGTCAATCTCTGCACAGGAAGATATGAGATGCTGTGTCGCCCTACTGCTAGCTAGTCCAACCGATGTTGCACCTATACTCTGTTGCTAAATGGCATGGACCCATGGTCTGAGTCCCACCACGAACTAATATTACTTGGTATATATACGGCGACTGTTTCGCCCATAGGAGTATCGGACAAACCATCCTTCTCTACCTCGCACTTCACCCCCCTCTCCTACCGTCACTTGCTGTCTCCCCCTTCTCCCACCACTATTTTATTGCCTTTTTCTTTCATTTTTCCTCCTTCTCTGCCTTCTTCTACTCTAACACCGTGCCGTAACTGCCAAATCTTGCCATCCACCGGCGTTAGCGGTGAGTCAAGGCGCCCATGTCCCGATCAGACGATCTCTCTAAGTCCCGAATGCGCGGTATTACCCGTCCGGCTACCATTTAACCCTTGAGGGTGCCAACCATCACCGTCACTCGTTGCCTGCCGTCGTCGCTGATCAACCTTCTCTCCTCCTTCTTCCTCCTCCTTCTTCCTCCTCTCCTTTTTCTTCTCCCTCCTCCTCCTTTTTCTTCTCCCTCCTCCTCCTTCATCCTCCCCACCTGATGGCGCGCGACCGCTCACGTGATAAGAGCAATGTGCGACCGGTCACACATTAGATTTCTCATACATTTTTCATGGTTCCACGTGATTTGATCTTGTGACATCTTTGTTACAGCTCAAAAAAGAAAGAAGAGAAAAAAAAAGATGTTGTAGCCATCACCGTCACTCGTCGCTCGCCATCGTTGACTACCAAAGCGTTATAAATTTAAGGCAACTTGCCCGGCGGAAAAGTGACATCCAACACTGGTCCGATAATTTGATCGATATGCCATGTGCTTTTTTCTTCAATTGTGGAAATCCCGGGACGAGAAGTAATAGGATTGGTTCTCATAATTATCAGTAATTATCATTAAAATCGAATTTTTTGAAATTTTGCTTTTTTGTTGAATAATGCCAAGTCAAATCCAAATAAATATCTAAAAAGAAATAAGTAAATATAAAATAAATTAGTTAATTCAATAAGAGAGAAAAGGAGCCAGCACTTAATTTCGTGTTGCCCAAGCGAATCCCATTCAATCGTTTACTCATGGAATGAGTCAATTGGAAAGTTCAACCAATCTTTTTTCATATAGATTTCACCTCGTCGCTGATCTACCTCCTCTCCCCTTTTTCCTCCTCCTTCCTCCTCTCCTTTTTCTTCTTCCTCCTCCTTCTTCCTCCCCACCTGATGGCGCGCGACCGCTCGCGTGATAAGAGCAATGTGTGACCGGTCACACATTAGATTTCTCATACATTTTTCATGGTTCCACGTGATTTGATCTTGTGACATCTTTGTTACGGCTCTAAAAAGAAAGAAGAGAAAAGAAAAAGAGAAGGATGTTGTATGTACTAAAGAATGATATAAGAAAGTTGTTACATAATGTAACTACAAATAGAACTCAACAGGACGCCAATTAATTCCTTCAACACGACGAACAGTGGCCAACATGTCTTCTTGCTTGGGTCGTTCAAGTGCTAATAGTTAACGTATTAATACGTAGGTGAGGTCTACGCAAACGGTGCATGCCACCAGTGAAAGATATAAAGTTCCTCCTGTACTTCGTGCCGATCGGATGCATGACGAATCATGAAACCAAATCTGCAGCAGTAGCTCCGGACAGTTCTCAAATGATGTAGTTTGTTGTGCATTTGCATACAAGAATCTAACTAATATTAGGCCTGTTTGTTTGGTTCCATATAATAAGGTTACTAATTTTGACATATTCTACCTAATATTAGTAATTTTTGTGTCCAAACTCATATAAAGTTAGATAATGAAATACTACTCCATACTTTGGAAAAAAAGTTAAAAATAGCCCTCCTCCGAGTTTTAATGTCGGAACTAGCCCCAAACGAGAAGAAATAGCGGGATTGTCCCCGCGACGAGTTGAGCATCCAACGCATGGCCACATCACGAAGCGAAAAGTTCACGGTCGCCACGCACGACGAGGAGGCAGATTTGGTACGGACCGCGACAGACGTGGGCTGTCATGCCTGAGGCCTGCGATGGACCTCGCGCTCGTGGCTCGACCAATCTCTCATGCATGCTTGAATGTATCAATGATTCTTGCTTGCGAAAGACAATATTTACTTTGGGAGTATCATAGAACAGGAGGAGTGCCGGCCAGTACAGATAATGCTTGCATTATCTTATCCAAACAAAGGCACAAAACATGGAAACATCCCATACTTGTATGCATAGCCTAAGCCTAACTTTGTTGGAAGGAAGTAGTAGCTATCGTCTTATCGAACGACAACTTTGCATGTCTCTCCATGCCATTTGGAACTTACCAGTTCCAGCATGCAATCGGAGTAGACGTTGCACAGGTATACACACTACATATGCATGCATGGGCTGGGCAAATAACAAATTGACTTGCATGCACTCAAGTATTGAGATCAAGCAGGAGGTGACGAGCCAAGCTTTCGGTAGTTACGTAAGCCCGTACGTACTTCAGATATATGTTGGACAGTGATCGATGAAGGCCAGCACGTACGTACATACTGGATGGTATGGTCTTTGAGTGAAACTTATTTGCATGCAGGCCTCGGGCGCGACACACTGTTGCAGGTCCCGGCCACGACCGCCATCTAGTCCCGGGCTCCGTCCGTGCAACCGTGCACGTCACAGGCCCTAGCCGCGGTCCACGCCAGTCGTAGCCTGTACCAAATCTGCCTCCTCGTTACGGGTGGCGACCGTGTTTTTTCACTTCGCGGCTCAAATCCGCGATGTGGCCACATGTCAGATGCCTAGCTCGTCACGTAGACAATCCCACTGTTTTTTCTCATTGGGGGCTAGTTCCGGCATTTAAACTCGGAGGAGGGCTAGTTTTGGTTTTTTTCCCTACACTTTAACTAGCTTACCAAACTTTTGCTACACTTCTCTAAAGAAATCTTGCCATAAGTAAATAAACAAATAAACATCTAACTTGGTCAAATTTACCTAGCTCAGAGTGCACGGTAACTTTTGGTTATCAATATGCATGTTGTAAATTAATCGTCTTGAAATACATCAGGTGGAAACTGTAATACCCTTATCTGTTAGTGTGAGAGACTCATGTGAAGTTATGTGGTGAGATTAATCCCACATGGAGAGTTTATGTAGAGTTGGTCCACAATATATACCCTTGTGTTCTAAATGTAGCACCTCCAAGTTAACCCTTTTACACAAAGCGAGGATAAAAATATAAAAGATGTGCTATATATAAGTCCGCTCACCCCAATAGGTGGGCTCGCATTAAGTGAATTTAGACCAAGGTGTTATAGGTGGTATTAGAGCAAACCCTCATTGCGGGGTTCTGTGTGTGTGTGAGCCCGTGGAGGGCACACAACACGAGACATGTATTGAGGGGTGATTCTGGGCATCTGCCGTGTAGCGATGTTGATGACTTTAAAGCGGAATGAGTGTAATACCCCAGTTTGTTAGTGTGAGAGGCACATTTGACTCATATGTAATTATGTGACGTGATTCTACATGAATGAATTTAGGTAGAATTGGTCTTGCATATGTATATTGTTTTTCCAAACGTAGCACTTCTAATTTAACTTTTACACAAGTCGATCGCGAAAATATAAGAAATGTGCTATGTATATATGGACTTGTTCCATAAATGGGCTAAGCATTGGAATTTGGCTCAGGCGTTGAAACTCCAAGCAACAATTCGATTCGCGCTCCTGTGTTCTCTTATCATACTTGAACAAAGCAGAAACTTTTGACCCAACCAAGACTGCACTTCCAGTTGAAGTTTTTCAGTAAGTAGCACCACAATAGAAGTGGAGTACATACACCAGTGGATCCATGGCAGGCTGCGAAGGTTCCAATACAGAAAAATCACATGCGTCCTGTCGAAGGACCAGTCGCTCAAATCACTTAAAGAAGGGAGCAAGTACCTCTCCATTCAATTGCCCGGAATGGGTGCCATTAGTTCAACAACATAGGCAGGCTCTTTCAATTGTGCAATGCAAATGCAGCACATCACACACAGGCATGGACCATGTAAAGCATCTCTAGTTAGTTCGGTGTGAGATCATGTCGATGAAAAATCATGGATGGATAATAGATTTGCAGTTGATAAGGACACCAGCAGTTATCGATGTGACGTCGTCGCATAAACTGAGGTCCTGAAAAGGATGTGAAAATCTCAGTGTGTCGCTGTGGCACGCTGTGATAGTGGTCACTGGCAGGTGGTTTCCATGTGATTGCAACCCCCTTCCGGCTTCTCATTCTGCTTCTACAATAGATGATTTGAAGTTAAGATTTCTCGAGGAGATGGCAATGGAAACAAGCAAGAATGGAACTAACCAAAAAAGTTACAAAATACTTCTGCTGGACAGTAGATCATAAGCTCCAAAGTTGGCTTTAGTCAATCAAGATATCCACTTTGGACTAACATTTTCGTTTTGTGTCTGCGATGTAATATAATAAGGAAAAAAAGAGAGAAAAGATCACATCCATGGAAGGTTACGATGAAAACAGCACGTTCCTTCGCGGTATTCTCTTTAGTTTAAACTTCAATTTGACTAGATCAGTGGTTCAGTAAACTGTGCCAACAGAAACTCATCATTGTTTGCTACAAAATACCGCAAAGCTTCACATAGAAGCTACAGATTTCCAGAAATTGGAAATGTGATATTCATGCTTTTGTCAGTGTCTAAACCTAACGTCCTAATGCCCAAGTAACAAGCTGTAAAGGGATTCCTTACTGAAAGTCATGCTATTTCATCCGACAACATCAGGGAGATACGCCAGCTAAAAGTAATAAAAAGCATAATTGGTGTCTAAGACAATTGATTGCGATGATGATGTTGCTTACAAATATTCAAGAACGATATAGCAACACTCCTGTCCTGCCACTAAACCCTGACCCATCTCTACTATTTGTAAACCCTCCAGAAATCTCATCGATAACCATTCAGTAAACTAAGGAGTAACACTAATACGCCCTTTTAGTTGTCAGTTACCATAAACTAAGTTTAGAAACTATTCTTCCAGATAGTTGTTAGTCAAATAAAATTAATCGAGCAACCAATTAAATGATCTCTGGACAGACTTTCAGCGTCTTATGTGTTGCAGAGGTCGTCTCACAGGCTCACAGCCACCTCAGGCGCATGATTTAGATGAAAATAATTGATGCACAGCAAGCCAACTGCCAAGATAGTATAACCCCTGTACATCCTTGACTAAAGAGTCTACACCCTTTTCTCGAAAAAAAAGAGTGTACACCCTATGGGTTCATCCTCAATTTAGGCCTTAGAAAAAAGGGGGTGTAATGATTGCGAAATGACTATCAATGCAAATATGTTATAAATGCATGAATGTAATTTGGTTCAGAAAAATATATGTTCGTCGACACATTCTAAAATTCCTTTTCTTCATGAGAAGACAAGGAAAAAATATCGACATCACCTTTCACTTGTCAATGTCAAATAAACATTACTATCTGCTTATCACCTTGTCTATCTTATTTATATTCAAAGGTCAATGTGAGAAAGATTTCATAAACATTTTGTGGATAGTTAGAATGATAATGTTCTATATTGTGTATCTACTCCTTAGCCATAAAAGAACTAAGAGAAGAATCATAATTCATAAACATCTGCACCTAACTAGCCATATCCATGTTGTCTTCAAAGGAGAAATGTAGGAAGGTATAGAGGTGGGACTGCTGGCACTAGTTGATACAACTTCACACCTAGCAATACTTTGTTTCACATGATCTATCTATTATAATTAGCACTAGTAAAATTCTGGAACAATTGACACCGAGAAGGGAGAAGGATCAGCTAGCACAGGAAAATGTTAACCGAGCGTTATTATATATTAATTAAGAAATATTTTTTAGATAAAGGAAGAATTATATTACTTCTGGCCTCTGCATATCAAGATGCACACAGCCAACGAACAGAGTCACCAGTCACATAAACAGTCTAGCACAAAAAGAACAAGAAAACAAAAAGGACCGTAGGATCGCATACGAAATAACTAAACAAGGTGCCCTATGGAGTGCTAGCAGCACCAATTCTGGGCAACTGCCGCCAAGCACTAGATGAGAATAAATGAAGCACCACCAGTCTCAACAGGTTGCTCCCAGTTTCCAAAGATGATCGCTGATCCTCCTGCTGTAGTGGAATCCATGAATGCAGAAGATGTACGCATATGAACACCATCTGATTTGGATGATAAAAGAACTTTTGATCAAAAATTACATCATTACGGCAAAGCCAAATAGCCGAACATAAAGCAAGGACGCCAATGAAAACTCGATCTCTGATATTATCATTGATATTACAGTACCAATTCCCCACCATATGAGCGACAGAATAAGGGGGTATCAAGTTAAAAACTAGTTCTACCACCCGCCAACAAAATTGAGCGACATGATAGTCAAAAAATAGATGTTGGATGGTTTCATTCTGAGAACAAAAACAACATTTGGGGCAACCATTCCAGTTTCATTTAATCAAGTTATCATTTGTGAGTATGACCCCTCTGCTTAGATACTAAAGAAAAATCTTAGTTTTGAGAGGTACTCTCAATTTCGAAAAGTGTTTATGGCGAAACTAAGAATTAGAGTTCATCAAAAATGATACATAGACTTAACAGAAAACTGTCCGTTAGAATTTAAACCCCAAATGAGTCTATCCCGGTTCCCAGCAACCGTGAACTCTGCAATATCCATCATTAAGTTATTCCACTCCACCAACTTAGGCCCAACAATCGCTCGTCGAAAAGATAAATTTAGCGGTGTAGTCTGGAAAACCGATGCCACCGTCACATGTTTATTTTGGGCCAAGTAGAATAACGGCGGATACTTGTCTTTCAAAGAGGTAAACCCAAACCAAACATCTTCCCAGAATCTTGTTTGGCAACTATTGTCAATTTGGGAGCGACAAAGAGGGAAGAACAGGTCCTTAACTCCCATAAGGCCAGTCCAGAAATGAGAATGCCCCGGCTTAGAGACGACTTGGGATAACGGTTTGGATCTAAGGTATTTTTTTCTGAGGACTTTGCCACATACCATCCTCATTTGAGAGGTTAAAGAGCCATTTACAAAGCAAAGCTCTATTTTGTTATTTTAAATTAAGAATGCCCAAAATCACCTTGGTCCTTAGGACGGCAGCAGCAGCTCCATTTAGTTAGTCTATATTTTCTTTTTTGCTTATCGCTCTGCCAATAAAATCTAGAGCGATGAAAGTCAAGGCGCTTCCGAACTCCGACCGGGATCTCAAAGAAAGAGAGCATAACATAGGCAAACTTGAAAGGATAGAATTAATTAAAACCAATCTACCTCCAACCGACAAATTTTCCCCCTTCCATGAGCTTAACCGAGTCTCAAATCAGTCCTCAATGTGTTTGCAGTTAGATTTACGAAGACGTCTAAAGTACATCGGGATGCCCAGATACCGAAAAGGAAAAGACCCCAGTCCACATCCAAACAGTTGCGTGTATTGGGCTTCGAACTGTTTGGTCACACCAAAACAAAAAAATGTCGCTCTTATGAAAATTGATTTTTAACCCTGACAATTGCTCAAAAAGACATAAAATAATTTTGAGATTTTTAGCAAATTCCAAATCATGTTTGAGGAAAATCAATGTGTCATCAGCGTATTGAAGAATGGACAACCCATCCTCCATAAGTGTGGAACAAGACCCTCAATAAGTTAAGCATTGTATGCTCGTTTGAGTAAAATAGCGAGCATGTCCGTGACCAAATTAAACATGATAGGAGATATGGAATCTCCTTGTCGAAGTCCTTTCCTGGTTTGAAAGAAGGGACCAACATCGTCATTGGCTTTGATATTGACACTTCCCTCTTGGGTGAAATAGGTTACCCAATCCTGTCAAATAGCCGAGAAGCCTTTCAACTGTAAGGTTTGGACTAAAAATGACAATTTAACCTTATCGTAGGCCTTCTCAAAATCTTGTTTGAGGATTATCTCATCACTTTTAGTCCTATAGATCTCATGAAGAGTCTCGTGAGCAATAACGACTCCTTCAACAATGTTACGGTCGGATAAAAAAGCCGTTTGACTAGGTCGGATAACCTTGTCCACAACTACAGCTAACCATGAGTGCATGACAAATATACCATAGCTCGTCACAGGTTGATCAAAACCAAAAATACGCAATGCTCGCAAAAGATCGTTGTGCAGTGAACTGTCCAAATACTTGTTAGTGCTCTATTAACTTATCATCAGCCTGTTAGAGAAGAATAGACATCATATCAACAGGACGTCTGGACGAATTAATAGCGAAAGATGGAACACCAAAACTTAAATGGGTTCATGCCTCCAACAACCAAAGAGAGAGGCGCCTTTATTTATTGTTATGGTTGGCACTGGTGAGGAGGAGTAGAAGGCCCAACAAGCCTTATTTATTCCTTCCTAATGTCTTGGCCTATTTACTGCATGGGGCTTGGGTGGTGAGACTTGTGTTTTTATTATGCATCAGCGCTCCCTCTGCTTCTTCTTTATGAGAATTAGAGTTCGGGTGCAAAAGCCATGAATGCCCACCCACAAGAAGCAGTTCATGATTACAACGTAGTTAATGGTGTAGGTATAGAAGTATGATGGTCAGACGGTACAAGGGAGGTTTTAAGACATGGGAGGGCTCTGCATGCTGCCTTGTAGGTTTCACTCTAGTGTCCATCGCCATGAATTGAGCCATCTTGTCCAAGCTCACACGCTAGCTATCCCACTCCTCACTCCTGTGCTGTTAAATTCAGCAGGGCACTATTGCAGCAATAGATGGCCTTTGTAGTTCCAACCAACGCGCACCCGTTTCTCCATTGGACAGGAAGTTGCACTAAATTCTGTGCACTGTTCCTAGTTCACAGAGATTGCATTTTATCATGTTGATAGGCGTAGCATGGGAAGTGATAAGCAAATGGATAAAAGCCTTGAAGCGTATCTTGAACTGGTACTAAGTAGGAGCATATGCATCTTTGAATTCCTCCATCTACAAGGCCCCCACCTCCTTAACTCCAATCCAGCCCTGTAGTGTTTAACTCCCGAACAGACCCACAACCAACATCATCTCAGTTACAGCTGCTGCCTGAGCTCCAATCCTTACACCACAACTTACAACGCAAGCAAGCTAGGGCAGGAGTCTTGTAGATTTTGTGGTGGCTCTCCTGGGCTGGGTGTGGCATTATGACGTGTACAGTCCAGGCATGTAGAGCAAGGCCGCCTTAAATGGGGGAGGAGGTGGAGATATTTGAGTCATTTAAGGTCACTCTACTTGTCACCCTTTAATGCCTGGCCTGCCCCTCTCCTTAATGGGGTTGGATGAAGGCCATTTAAGAACCCTTCTTTAGTGTCCACGCCCTCCCCTGCATGACCCCATCAATCGAAAGCCCAGCGTAGAAGAGAAGCAGCTCTCCCACTGAATTCTCCTCCGCTTCCTCCTGCTATAACCTCACAGGCTCACACCCTAGAGCTCCATACATATATAGAGTGGTGGTGTCACCAGCCAAGATGACCACTGAATTCTTTAGAGTGGACAAGTTTCATCAGGAGGTGAGTGTCAAGAGGATGGAGATGCAGCCCGAGCTATCGCTCGGGCCGACGTGGCCAGCGCTGGGCTTCGCCTCGGCAAAGAGCGGCAAGAGCTCGTCGTCCGAGTCGGATGGCAGCTCCCGGAAGAAGAGGAAGCACTACACTTGGGAGGAGCCCGTGTCGCACCCACATCTGGAGCTCCATCTCAATGACCCCCTGCCCCTGGACTGGGAGCAGTGCCTTGATCTCCAAGTGAGTCCCTCTCAGGCATAGAATATTACTAGTAGGTTCTACCTCATAGAATTGATCTTTTTTTTTCAGTTCATAACTCTCTCAACTAAAACCAAACTGTAACTATCTCATCCTGTCGTGTGGTTATGTGCGTGTCTACTACTATGTCCATGGCGCCCACATGTTAATAGGTAAAGCTAATTAACAAAACTATTTATGGCACGTGACTCCTATTCTTAGAAGTGTCCCGCCACTGACGTGGCAAAGTACGTGAAACTGACGCACATGGTTATTGGTGGCAAAAATGCATGCAGCTTGAACGTGCATGCAGAAAGCTGCACTTGTGATAGTTTTCCCTACTATTTGTGACGCTCACGAGGGATCTTGGCAGTACCATGTGGTCTAGAAGATGCAAGTGTGTATCTACAAGATGGATGCTGCCATGATTGCCTCATCATTTGATGCGCTATGGTCGTTTAATTTAATGCTGTGTTATGGTTTTTGGCAGTCTGGAAGGATGTATTACCTGAACAGAAAGACCTTGAAGAGGAGCTGGATCAGGCCCAAGGAGCAAGGCGTGAATCTGGAGCTCAACATGTCGACGACCCCGGTGAACGTCATCGTCGTCGACAGCAACACCGGCGCTGGTCCTGCCAAGAGGGGCACCGTGATCAGCTCCAGCTCCGGAGGCAACATGGTCGCCGTGCCGTGCGCCAACTGCCACCTCCTCGTCATGCTCTGCAAGTCCTCCCCCTCCTGCCCCAACTGCAAGTTCGTGCAGCCATTGGCACCAGCGACGACGACGACGACGACGCCACAAGCTGCTCATCGCAGGCTCGACACCACCGTCAAGCCGCTGGAGACCCTGAGCCTTCTCCACTAGGCGGAGCATGCTGACCTGCTCTGTCGGCCGGGCAGATGGTTGTAGAAAGAAAACCCTAGTAGCTAGTCCATGGGTTAGTATCTGGGAGAGGAATCGACTATGTTAATCAAGGACCTTGACATAGAATTAATGGTGAAGTGAGGGGGGCATGTAAAACTATAAGTGTATTATTAAGTAATTAATTAATAGTAATGGTGATAGATGTGCTAGCTAGAGATGGATACATGTATGCGTACGTGAGTACACTTACTGTTGCCATGGCCTTGAATGAAACTGAGGCAATAGGGCAGTGAAGGTGCCGTCCTTGCTCTTGTCTTCTCCATTAAAGAAGGGGTGGTGGTGGTGGTGGTGGTAGTGCTAGCGCCTCGGCGCCACCATAAAGGAGGCCTTGACTGCCACCATCGCTCAAAAACGTAAACTGTTGAGGCGGTAGATTTGGGCCGGGTGAGTGAAGAGGAGCATGAATGCCACACCTACTCGACTCACTCGCTTGCATTGCACATTCTATTCCTTTTCCTGTCTCCTGTCCCCAAAACACATGCGGTTAAGCACTGACTCCGACTCGAGTGAACAATAACCTGAGATAGCTACAGGGACTTGGCACTCTGCTATAGCGAGAGGGTGAGGGATCCTAGGTAGGGAGAGGGTGCAAACTGCAAGTGCAAGTGCAAAGCTACACACCACTACAACAGCCATGCGTGCAGCTGATGAGCTCAGAAACACCCATGCTGGCTGATGAGCGCTATAGCGTGTGCACTTCCCCACGCAAGGCGTTCGAATCTGCATGTGCATGTGGCCATTGTCTCCCAGGACTCAGGGTGTGGCTCTTCTCTCCTCTGCTCTTTCGGCTCTTGGCCGTGTAGGTGGAAAAGCATGCTCTGTTCTTGGTCACAGAACATTTTGAGCTCAGATGGCTCGGCCTAACTTTTCTCTGTGGAGCAACAGCAAAGATGGCTCGTGCTTTATCTAGATCGAGAGCAGTGAACATGAGCCGAGTTAAACTGTGCAGTGACATGCATTGCACCCCCATGGACGGTTGACATGTCTCTGTGAAGTGCTCTGTGGTGCCACGATGTGCCGGATGGGTGTAAAACTGTAAATACACTGCCAAGGCGGCATTCAATTAGATCTTTGGCGTTTATACCATATTAGGCTGCTCGTTGCCAAGAAAGTTAGGTGGTTTTAATTTCCTGTCCACACCCATGAATTTGGATAGGCCTTCATGGATACTGACTGGAATGAATTTGCTCAACAATAACTAACTAATACTGCAAGAAGACTAGGCAATAGCTACTGCACTGATGGTCAGAGGAAAAATGGAGTTCAGTCATATAAAGAAGTGTTGTCAATATCAAACAGTCAGTAGAGTACGGCAAGTCTACACTATATAGGGACGGCATCGACTATCTAAAACATCAGTCCACCAGACCACCACCCTCAAGAATAGTAGCAAGGAGACACAAAAGCACATATATAAGCATGGATATATATCACTAGTTGGAACCATAAAAAAATCTAGAGTTTAATTTCCTAGATGTATCTGAGATACAATTCTAGTACGTCCACAGCAAGGTTATATCGGCAGAGGTGACTTCTTCTGTAACTCCACGCGTCCTCGCTTTCCCCAGTGAAAGTGCTGGTCCCCCTCGCCTCCACCACCCTCGCCGGCGTCAGGAAGGGAGGGGGACCCAATCCCCTAGGTGGATATGTATAGAGTAGCTAGGTTTAAGCTTTCGTAGGGTCTCCTCGCCGGTCCTTCAGGTGCTGCGGCGGCTTCTCCTCTGTTCCTCCGGCAGATCGGCGATTGAATAAAGTTCGTTTGCTTCCTCTCCAACACGATGATTCAGCATCGAGGAAGAATCAGGAGGTCAATGTCCGCAGATCCGGTGTCTTCGATCTCGCGGTTTTGTTTACTATCAAAGTGGCTTTTGTTTGTCGCCATGTTTTTTGGTGGTTTGTCTGTGTTTCTGGGTCGTCGGCTTCTCACCTCGCGAGGACGGTGGCGCCTATTTGGATTCGTGGTTACCGGCTTAGGGTTGGTGGCACTGGATCGTGTCCCGGCAAGTTGATTCTGTTTTCTCGGCCGATGCACGTTCATTGTGTTCCTTCGACTCCTTCATGAGCCTTCCGATGCGGTGGTGAACCAGGTTTATAGTTTCAGAGACATCTTGGTCGGGGATTTCATCCTCTTCCTGCTCCCGGGCAGTGCGGGCCAAGGCGCTGCAGTCCGAACAAAGAAGGAAGAATATTGTGGCAGCGTCCCATGGTGGCGAAGAGTGGCTGATGCACATTAATCGACTTCATCAATCTGCAATCTTCGTGGATCAACTCTTGTAGTGTTTAACTTTCATGGTTCCTCCTCTGTCCTCTCCATGCAACGTGGCGGCCACCATGGATATCATCAGAATTAAGAAGAAGATGCAGGGAACCCTCTTTTCTTAGTTTGCTTTCTATTTCTCTTTTTGGGGACTTGTACTATGCCATGTAATTTTGCTGATTTCATACATTCGTGGTATGGTTTGCAAAATAAAACAAAACAACATCTACTACCTATGTTTTCATTTACATGGCACTTTTGACTAGTTCTGGCATGTCCTGGTGATTGTACTTGGGATAAATGTGACCAAAATACCCTCCAATAATATCCCAAGCACGTCAAGTGCGGTAGCAAATTGGTGAAGGCTAGTACTGATAGGGGTAGTTTGGAAAAGTTCACGTAGGGAACCGTGAAGCGCTAGAAGAGAATTTTAGTCAAAAGTGCCGAGTAAGCAAAAACAGAGTATCAGTTTGCTCTGCTATTCTTAAGCCATCTGTAGCTTTGCCCTATTAAAGTACATATTGGATGAGAGACGAGCAGAAGGGAAATGTCCATACTAACGTATCTTAGGGTACACAGGATCAGAGTATATTTATTCGTAATTTTGTGTAATTTGCTCCCATGTCCCTGAGTACTATATAAGAAACAGAAGGACTCTACTAGATCCGCTAGTTCTTTGCATCCATGCTTCCACAATACTAGCATTTCATTTATTTATTTATACTCCAATCGTTGCTAGAGTATGTGTTTCAGTGGTTAAATTTCGCTGCGTTTATCATTGTGAGGCAAGATAAAAAAAAAGGTAGCATCATTCCTATGTTTTCTTTCCTTGATAACGAATCTAGTAACAGAATGTCAATGATACTGCTTACCTGAATAACCTCGAGCTCCAAAGCGCATTATAGATACTGGACGGGATATGTTTCACCTAGTAAAAGCTCCACAGCTTGCGCACATGTTTGCATAATAATAGGGCATCTACATGATAAATCAGAGCTAAACAGATGTCTCCGAAAGAAGTTACAGTTTGGTTGTTGGAAAGAATAGTCAGGGTTCCTTAACAGCGCAACAGTTTCTTCCACATGACAAATCTGACCAAATCGAGACTATTGCATAACAATCAGAATGACCCTCCATCAGAGTTGCATCACTTCCTTTTTGTGCCAATGTAAGCTATTTCTTTCAAGAGTTTTCGGTCTATTTTACATGAACCGAATGTATCGGGACATTGAAGAAAACATGTCCAGCAGGAAGCTGAGCTTTAAATATGTACATTTTGTCTGCTGCTATGTTTTCCTTTTCTTTCTACAGTCATGGCTATTATGAGGTGCATGAACAAGGAACAAAGAACTTTCGCCACACTCATTTCAAGTTAGAGGAACATAATCTTCCCATTTTAAATGAAAATAAATGTTCTTCAGTGCTGCATATATATATTCTGAACGAACATGTGAAACATCTGCCACCAAAAACGCATGGATTTTTCCAACCACCTCAATAGAACTACACCAGGGTTCTTCTTTGCCCCTCTATCTCTCATCATCATCCTCAGCATCTGCACCTGATCCCATTTGTTTTACTTGCATATATTTGGCTCATAAGTGTCAAGATTATGCAACCTGATCTATTGCACAGCCTCAATAGGCATATATAGTACAATAGTCTTAGAATACAAGGCAGGAGAAGAAATCCTAATCAAATACAAACACAAGGTAAATATGGAATATATCTCTAATAGCCTATACTACTATATCTCTAACACCCTCCTCAAATTCATGGTGGATCAACCACACTGAGTTTGGAGAGGTAGAAACTATGCTGTGCTCGAGTTTGGGCCTTCGTAAAAAAATCCACTAACTGGAGCTCTGAAGGCACATATTGTAGCGCAACCACCTGATCATGCACATTGGACCGCACAAAGGGCGCATCAACACCAATATGCTTAGTGAGCTCATGCTCCACAGGGTCACGGGCAATGCTGATAGCACCTGTACTGTCAGACAAAAGAGGAGTGGGTGTAGTGATAGAAACACCAAAATCCTCAAGCAACCACCTCAGCCAAGTAACTTCTGCTGTCAGAAGAGCCATAGCTCGAAACTCAGCCTCTGCACTCGAACGGGAAACTGCAGTCTGTTTCTTTGTCTTCCAGGCAATGAGAGAACCACCAAGAAAAACACAGTAAGCAAAAAAGGACCGGTGATCAGAGGGATCACTCGCCCACGTGGCATTGAAAGGACCAAGATGTCGCCTAGAGGGGGGTGAATAGGCAATTTAAAAATTCTAATCAATTCTAGCCAATTTAAATACGGAATTAAACTACTGGCTATGAACAAGATTATCCCCCCTCGAAAGCTAAGTTCAACTAGTGCATGTATGATTTCAAACTTAGGTTGATTAGCATACAATACAATAGGGTAAGCAATTTATTCTGCACAAGATATACAAGTAGCAAGAATGAATTGTGAGTATGAAATGCGATATGTAAAGGAGATAAGGGACAAACGATGTATGACCCGGAGTTCGGATATCCACCAATACCCTATGTCTCCGTTTGAGGACCCGATCACACTTGATCAAAGGTGGGCTCCCTTTGAAGCCACTTTCTCTCGAGGACTCTCCGGAGTCTCCCCGATCACTACGACTAGCTCCTTCCTCCACTCTCGGAGATGGCGAGCTCCAAAGCCACTTCACAATCTCTCGGGCCTCTTCACAATCTTCACGAAGAGATCACCGAGCTCACAACCACCAAGCCATCTAGGAGGTGGTGGCCTCCAAGAGTAATGAACTCTTGGACACGTGCTCGAACACAATCGACGCTGAATGCTCAACCTCACGCAACTAATGCGCTAAGTGTGGGCTACCAAAGCACCACACACCTCTCACACTTCTCTCTCTTTTCTCACTAAGTCACAAAGACTTTGAATCTCACAAGATATGTTTGGGAGAGGAGAGGAGAGCACTCAAAGGTGGAACACTAAGTTCTAACACCTCACAAGCCACTGCACAAAGCAAAGTGAGCAGCCCCTCCCCACAAGGAGGGCAAGGAGTATAAATACCCCTCTCCCAAAAATTAGCCGTTGGGAGCTCGGCACCACATCCGGACATTCCGGGGTAACACCCCTGGACACTCCGGATACACAAATCCAACGGCTACAAACTAGCCGTTAGGATCTCGGCAGCACATCCGGACATTCCGAGGTAACCCGCGGACACTCCGGATACACAAATTTAACACATCCGGACATTCCGGGGTAACACAAATTCCAGCGGCTACAAATTAGCTGTTGGACCCCTGGCACACAGGGAAAAACATGTCCGGACATTCTGGCCCAACCCGGACACTCCGGGACAACCTGGACACTCCGGGTACTTGGCCGAGAGCACCCCAAAACGGCTCAAGACCACCCAGACACTCCAGGACAACCTGGACACTCCGGGTAACAGACCCAAGGCAGCTCAGAATAGAGCCAGGCCGGTCAGACCGCCTCTACTCAGACAGAAACCTAGAACACCAAGATCTAGACTTCCCGACAAAACACGACCCGCACACATCCTAGGTTTGAGCATCCGATAACCGATATGATCGCGCTACATGTCCGGTAGCCCCTCTTGATAGTACGGCTATCGAACCTATAACCCAGTCTCCCACCAAACTCCGTGAGACCGGCAAAACTAGAACCCTAGTCTATGGCATACCTTTGCCTTGAGCAATCCTTGCCGGACTTGACGAACACATCATCCAAGTCCCGTCGCTTCTTATTGCTCTTCTAGGCTTGTCATCAACTCCACTTGAGCTTGATGATGATCTTCATCCTCGCTCCCCACTTCAATCCTCTCTCGATCTTCGGAAGCTTGATGAAGTCCAAATGATAGCTCTACATGCACCAAGCATAGGAGGCTTTCTCTTCACATTATCTTCATCGGTTCACCACTAAGGCTTGAATCGCAAGCATCAAGTTCATGAGTCTTCACCATGCTCGACTTGATCTTGCTCTTCCATTTGGCACATTTGAATATCTCGATTCAACTCTTGCCACCATATGAACCTAACCCCGACTCACTCTCAAACACATAGCATGTGGGTTAGTCCATAAGCATAAATTGACAATCTCATACCTTAGTCACTTGGTCCATTGATTGCAAGCGACAAAGTCTTCTTTACTTGATTGACAACTTTCTTCAATCCAACTCATGGATTTAATCTTCGACCTTTTAGCTCAACATATGAGCCCATGGATCCTAACCCCAACACACTCTATCACAAAGCAAATGTGTTAGTCCATAAGACATTATTGACGACTATATACCTTAGTCATTTGAACCACTCATATGACTTAGCCTTCACGCTTATCGTCAATCTTCTCGAGTACTTCCTCTTGTTCTTCGCTTAGCTCAACTCATGAGCTTCGCACACCTCGATCATCTTTGAGTTCACTCCTTGAACTACATAACTTCTTCTTGATCACGTGAGTATCACCTAGAATTCATTGATCTCAATGCATCTCTTTTGATCTCATGGCATTCCTCAATGAATCCATGCTCTATCAACCATTGCATCACCTACGGAACAACCTTTAAACAATTCTCACATAATTCTTAGTCCATAGGTATTGTCATTAATTACCAAAACCACACTTAATGACTAGATAAACCTTCAGGCATCTAAATAAGCATGAAGTTGTAACGAGCTAGAGTGAGGAAAGAAAAGACGGCGAGAGATAGTTCCACGAAGATATCGGAGAACGCGAAGAAGGTGACTGTAGTGAACCTGAGTGGGAGCAGAAACAAACTGACTCAGAATATGAACCGGATAAGAGATATCTAGATGAGTAACAGCCAGATATACAAGACTCCCAACAAGATAACAATAGCGAGTTGGATCAGAAAGAGGCTCGCCATCAGAGCACGGAGGTGAACATTGAGCTCCATGGGAGTCTCAACAATACGCTGATCAGTGAGAGAAGCACGATGAAGGAGATCCTGAATATACTTTTCTTGGGATATGAAGAAACCATCAGAAGTAGAAGAAACCTCAATCCCAAGGAAGTAACGAAGAGCACTAAGATCAGACATAAGAAACTGATCATTAAGACGAGACTTCACAAAGGCAATGTAAGTCATCGCCTGTGATGATCATGTCATCAACATACAAAAGAAGAAGAGTCCGACCACGGGACAAAGTGTGAATAAAAAGCGCAGGATCATGATCACTAACTAAAAAACCAGCAGCAGTGACCACCGAGGAGAAGCGCTCAAACCAGGCACGAGGGGCTTGCTTAAGTCTATAAAGAGAGCGACGAAGGCGACAGACCATGCCCTCAGGAACAGAATACCTAGGTGGTGGATGCATGTAAACCTCCTCATGCAACTCACCATTAAGAAAAGCATTCTTAACATCAAGCTGAGAAACGAACCAGTGGCAAATAGAGGCCACCGCAAGAAGAGTGAGGACTGTGGTCACATGAGCCACAAGAGCAAAGGTCTCATCATAGTCACAACCATGGGCCTTATAACGCTCAAGAGAACCATCAGAGCGAGTCTTGATCTTATAGACCCACTTGCAGGTGATGGGACGAATATGAGAAGGAAGGGGAACAAGATCCCAAGTGCCAGTACGCTCAAGAGCAGCAAGCTCCTCGGCCATGGCAAGCTACCACTCAGGATGAGGAATAGCATCCTGATAGGAGACAGGCTCGTGAGGAGTTGCGCCAGCAAAACCATAGCGATCAGGAGGCTAAAGAGACTGACGGTCACAAAGAGCATAGTGAGGAGATGGGTCATCAGGAGGTGATGGCTCATCAGGAGGAGAACTCGCAATACGAGGGCAACGAGTGTAAAAGAGAGGATAGGAAGGAATACTAGGAGCCAGAAGAGCCAGCAAAGATGAAGCAAGTGGCGACACCGGTTGAGAGACCATAGCAGGAACAGGGGAGGGCAGAGCGGTACGAGTGGACGAGGGTAAGATTGTGATGGGTGTATCGGGAAATGTCAGAAAAGATAAAGGCTCAACAGAGGAAACCGAAGGAGAAGCAGGACGCGGGTAGAAGGGACGAGACTCATCAAAAGTTATGTCCCGAGAAATCCGCATCCGACGACCAATAGGATCCTAGCACCAATAGCCCTTGTGCTTGGCACTATAGCCTAGAAAGACACCCTCAACAGACTGGGCAATCAGTTTTGTGCGCTCGTGAGGGGCGAGGAGAACGTAGCAAACACAACCAAAAGAACGAAGGCCAGAGTAGTCAGGAAGAAGACCACATAGATGCTCAACTGGGATCCCACCCTGAAGAGCAGAAGAGGGCTGAATGTTGACTAAATAGGTCACAGTGGACACAGCCTCAGCCCAAAAGTGAGGTGGAATAGAGCCGGCGATTATCAACGCACGAGCAGTCTCAAGGAGATGGCGATGCTTGCATTTGGCAACAGTATTCTGAGCGTGAGCACCAGGACAGGAAAACTGAGCAAGCGTACCCTGTTCAGCAAGAAAACATCGAAGATGACAAGAGATGTACTCGCCAGCTGAGTCAGCACGAAAAACACGAATAGAAGTAGAAAACTAGATATGAACCATGGTGGCAAACTGTTTATAGATAGACAAAACTTCACTATGAGAAGACATAAAGTAAATCTAGATGTGATGAGAAAAGTCATCTACAAAAATAATATAGTAGCGGTGACCCCCTTTTGAAACAAAAGGAGCCAGACCCCAAACATCTGAATGAACAAGATCAAAAGGATGGTGAGACATGGACTCACTATGAGGATAAGGCAACTGAATTTGTTTGCCTAGCTTACAACCCTGACAATCTAAAGACACGTCACCTGAGAAAGGCCCCAGGAGACCACGATGAGCTAAAGACGATAGGCAAGAGCCACATAGATGGCCAAGACGATGATGCCACTGCTAAGAAGAGCCGGTGCATGAGGCAGCAGGAGCAGAGAGACTAGCGGCGGGGGCAGTAGAAGGAAGACAAAGCCAGTCAAACGCCCAAAGACGCTGGGAGTCAAGGCATCGAGGGCCAGTACCAACCAGGGCTCCCGTGTGACAGTCCTGAACACAACAAGAATCAGAGTTGAGAATAACACGACAGCCAAGGTCAGTAAGCTGACCAGCAGAAAGAAGCTGCATGGTAAGGCGGGAAACATGAGCAACAGAAAGAACATGAAAAGATGAATTGCTAAGGATGCCACGCCCAGAAACAGGGAGAAAGTACCATCAGCAGTAATAACATGAACAGGAGAATCTAGAGGTCGAATAGAGGACAAGGCAGAAGAGTCAGGAGTCATATGGAACGACGCGCCAGAATCAAGAAACCACAGGGAGGTACCTGACTGTATAGAGGGTGGTCTCTCAGTGCCAGAAGAGTCAGTAGCAGAACCTACAGAACCTGTGGAGGGAGAACCAGAAGCAGCAAGCAGGCAACGAAGTCTAGCAATCTCTTGCTCAGTAAGAGACACAGCTGAAGAGGTCAAGGTAGAGGCACCGGTGCTGGTAGAAGAGCGGCGTGCAAGATGCCGTTTCTTCTTGAAGCAAGCAGACTCAATGTGACCATCCTTGTTGTAGTAGGAGCAGTGAGGACGGCCACCACCAAAAGAAGGGCGGCCACCACCGGTGGAGCGTGAAGTAGTCAAAGTAGTTGATAGAGGTGGTGGACGAACAGCAAGCACGGAGGGAAGTGGTAGTAGACCAGCACCACTCAGACGACTCTCTTTCGCGCGTATCTCCATGAGCGCCTCCAAAAGAGTGATATGAGGGTGACGTGCAAGAAGCTAGGCACGCCGCTGCTCGAACTCAGGACGAAGATGAGTGAGAAACTCGTAAACTCGTTGGAATTCCAGGTCGGCACGGACGGCGAGGCAGCACGGACAGGAGCGACAACCAGTGGTGTGAAGAGAATCCAACTGATGCCAAACAGCAGAGCTCTGAGCATAGAAAGCATCAACAGATGCATCACCTTGCTGAAGAGAGTGCTCCTGGCGAACTACGGATAGATACAGAGCATCACCAGAGGGCTCATAGCACTGACAAAGATGAGTCCACATCTGGAATGCCGAAGAGAGTCCCACAACCTCAGAAGAGAACTGAGGCTGGATACTGGCGATAAGAATAGTAGCAGCACGGGCGTCATCATCAAACCACTGAGTGTAGACAGTCAGCTAATCCCGATAGGAATCAAGAGCCGCCTGGTAAATGGAGACAGCAGCATCCTCAGCAAGACGGGTGTCGGTGTTCTGATCTGGCAATAGTGAATACGGGGTGACGTGCGCACAACAGATCTAGATGGGTGCACACGGGACACAGAGTTTAGGTAGGTTCAGGCCCTCAAGAAGAGGTAATACCCTACGTCCCGTGTTTGGTGGATGATATTGCTTGTATCCCGAGTGCCGCAAGACCTCGAGAATAGATCTTAGGGCTGCTAGGGTTATGAGTATATGAGAGCTGATGTTGCTTGGTCGCTTGATAGCTTGATAGCCTGATCGCTTACCAATCGGGGGGATCCCTCCCTTGCCTTATATAGCCGGCGAAGGCAGGGTTACAAGAGCCCGGATCAGTTTACAGATTGATCTCCTAATTGGTTACAACTAGAATCCAGGATTACCGGGTAGGTACTTATCCTTGTCTTGTACTCCAAGTCGATGAAGCGCCCCCGTATAGAAGTCGGACTCCGAGTTGTCGGTCCGGCCCATCCTATGTTCAGAAGGCCGGCTTTGTCCTCTATGATGATACTCGGGTGCTATGCCATCGTCAGTAGCCCCCCGAGCCCTTCACGATCTGGCTGCTGCTTTTCTTGGTAACATCGCTGCTCCAAACCAAGTGCTAATTGCCTTCTCCCTTGGGTAAGTTTTCCGAGTGGTATCCGCCTGAGCGCGCCTCTTGTGGCTTGCAGGAAGATTGTGAATGACTCTTAGAACTCCTGTGGAACAAGAAAATAATAAGCCGAGTAATATTCACCCGTAAGGCAGGAATATCATGGCAAGTGAGCTAATAACGGGTAAGTCCCGGTGGTATCCGGTCATTTCTAGCAGATGGAGACCGGTTATTGACCCAGCGGGGGGCATACCATGAATTCCGACTGAATTCCCGAGTGGCACCTGGTTACCCGAGTGGTTCAGGACCAGCTAGCATCCCTTTGAGGGAATGCCCTCGGAATTCGTGACAAGCTGTAGCGCTTCGGTCCCGAGTAGATCGGTGTCCGACTAGCGGCCTGCTGAAGGCACACCACAACTGCCCTTCACTCGGGTGTATTCAAGTGATTGCATTCCCCTGGAGGCCAACCATCGAAACCCTTCAAAACTATAACGTTCAGTTCCGAGTTATTCGGTAACCGACTAGTGACCCGTTAAAGGCACGTTACAATTGCTCTTTGGGTGGGGTGTATTCAAACGGCCCATTAGTCCTGGAAGACCAACCATTGAAACCCTGGTCAAGCGGAAGCTGGAAACGTAACGCCACGCCGTGGAAGCGGAAGAGTCGCACTCGTGGAAGCGGAAAGACCGCGCCCGTGGGAACCGAGGAGTCACGTCGCCAAGCTATCTTGCTTTATAAGGCAGGAGGGAACAGCGTGGGCCATTCACACTTGTTTCATTTCACACTTTGCCTCCTCTGCGCCCCACAGCCGCTTCATCTTCCCCGCGCCCCACCGAATCGAGAGCGCCGCCGTATGTTGAGTTTGATCCGCAGCCTTTCTTGCACCACCTCGCCACCACGTAGAGCCCGCCTCGCTGCTTCGCAGTGCATCCGAGTCATCTCTGCCGGCCAAATCTAGGTTGGGGATCGAAAAAACCCTAGATTTGTTTCCCCGCAGCCGGATGCCCACCTCCATCTGGGAAGCGGATCTATTCGAAGAGGAAGAGGACGCGCTGGTGTGGGCGACACTCGGCGAAGGGGTCTCTTCAGCTGATTCGATGGCGCGCTGGTCGAAATCCACGGCGACAGATGTTGAGGAACGTGCTACACAAAACAAAAATTTACCGCGCACAATCCACCCCAAGATCACTATCGAGGTGCAGGCAACGAGATCATACCTTCGACGATCACGTCAATGCAGCGGAGAAGTTGACCGATGTCGATGAAATCCACAGACTCCCGCAGCTAGGTTATACCTCCCAGCCGCGAGAACGATCTCCTCGCGAATAGTTCGCCCGATCGAACGCCGAGGTATACGACGTCTCCGAGGTATTCACGCGTACCGGATCAGCGATACCGCAGTAATGTGTGGACCAGCACACAAGAACAGCGGGGATCTACGAGAAGGAGAAGTAGCAGCGCGCCGGCAGCTATACTAGATCCAATCTAGAAGAGAGAGAAAAAGAAGGCTGTGGCCAATCTAAAGATGGCCGGCCTAGGGTTTAGGGCTGCTTCTGGGGCTGCCTGGATCTCTTTGAGGTGCCCTGCCCCTCTATTTATAGGGGTTGGGGCAGCTCTTCCTAGGCAGGTGGAGTCCTACTCCAGCAGGGACACCCTGTTGGAGTTGGAGTCCAACTCCACTAGAACCTTCTAGAACTTCTAGAACCTTCTAGAATTTCTAAAACCTTCCAGAACCTTCTAGAATTTCTAGAACCTTCTAGAACCTTCCAGAACCTTCTAGAACCTTCCAATACTTTCCGGAACACTTTCGGACATCACCGGAGCCATCCGGGACCTCCCGGAACACTTTCGAGATCATCCGAAACACTTTTGGAACCCTTCTCTCTCGTTCTCCATAAATCGTAGCATTCCTAAATGTCGCTAAAACGTTAAGCGTGTGACCCTATAGGTTCGAGTATATGTGGACATGTCCGGGACACCTTCCGGTCAATAATCGTCAGCGGGATGTGGACACCCATAACGACTCCCACATATCATCGAAGATCTTTATCGAGTGAACCTTGTATTGTCGCATACAATTCCTTTTGCCTCACGATACGTTACACAACCCGAGGCGAGACTTTGACGGTATCCCTGTGATCAACTCCTTTATCACCATACCTAGTTATCCTCGTTATCGGTTTGTACTCTTTTCTCGTTTCCGTATTCCGGTATCCCCGTGACTAACCTTTTAGTCACAATACCTGGCCAGGCGATGCTGGACACCGTAATACCGAGTGGGCCTAGAGTGTATCTCTCCATCGCTGGATGGGCAAATCCCAGTCTTGACATATCTAGAACCACGATATACTTTCTGGTGTACCTGGAAGTCACCTTTATAATTACCCAGTTACGGAGTAACGTTTGATGACCCCAAAGCAACCATCCGGTATCCGGGTCTATGATATTCTCATGGTCTAAGGACGCAAGTAAACGTTAACACATCATGAGAACATACTGACAACATATTGACGAAGTGATCTCGCAGTATCTCATAAGGGGGTCTATCCAACACCATTGTTACCCTAACAATGTGTTCCCATTATTGCCGGCATCCTTGTTACATTAACAATGCCCATGATCAGGAAAACAAGATCATCAACAATACATGAGCTAGTCCAGAGGCCTGACTAGGGATCTGAATGGTGTTTATTATTCCACACATGCAATTAGGTTTTCCTCTGAATCTCATATTCAAGAACCAATGCAATTCTAGCATAGAACATAAACTTAATCATGAACATGAAAATAGAATAATAACAACTTTATTATTGCCTCTAGGGCATATTTCCAACAACAGAAGCCCGGCTCCGTGCCATGGTGGAGGCGGGAGTGCTGCCACCGAAAGAGCTGATCGAGTGGCACCCCGCCGGCGGGGAGGACTTTCCCACTCCCAACACGGGGGAAGTCATCGTCCATGCCCCCTTCTTCCGCCACGGCTTCTCCATTCCGGCGCATCCCTTTTTGCGCGGATTGCTATACTTCTATGGGTTGGAGCTGCACAACATCAACCCCAACGGGATGCTGCACGTGGTGTGCTTCATCATGCTATGCGAGTGCTACCTCGGGATGGCGCCACACTTCGCCCTCTAGAAGCAGCTCTTCACGTGGAGCCTCAGCTGAGTAGAAGCAACCCAGCTGTGGTGCGAGGCGCCGGGTTCCAGCTGAGGGGCGGCGTCGACAAGAACTACCTCGAGATCCCCTTCTAGTCGTCGAACAAGGGGTGGCACTCGGAGTGCTTCTACTACTCCAACCTTGAGCCTTCACTTCCAAGGTTCGAGGGTCAGCCGCCCGAGATCAAGCCCAGCTGGACTGAGCTTCCCCAGGAGTGGGAGCGGCCCACGGTCGAAGTTATTCAGGTGCACCTTGCTCAAATGCTTTAGTCCGGGGTTACCGGGGTTGGAGTCATCGCCACCTTCATCTGCCGCCGGATCCAGCCGTGAAGCTGAGGGTCCATCCGATGTTTGAGTATACCAATCATCAGGATGTGACCCGGGAGTCCGCCGATGCACTCCCAGAAGAGGAGGCACGACTCCAAGTCGGAAGGTTGTTGGCCCAGGGAGCGGACCTAGACACCTCCGAACACCCGGCGCCTTTCAGTCTCACCAACTCCCCGAACCAGGTGAACAACCACTCCTCCAACTTCGTAATTTGTAGTTTGTGCTGCAGTCGAGTCATACTGGGACTGCGTTTGTGCGCCCCGACCTCACAGGACCTATTTGGCTTCAATTCCAGTGCTCCTCTTCCGGAGAACGAGGTCTAGAACTAGCCGCAGTATGCTGACATCCCCAGAGGCGGGCAGCCGCCACAGGGGGAAGCCGGTTTGACTACTGCTGGCACCGGGTCATCGAGGGGAGGGACACCCGCTGCCGAGGAGCCCGGCATCCCTCCGCCAAGTGTAGCGGCTCCTGAGGGAGAAGCTTAGGAGGAGGAAGATGACGTCCCCCTCCTCATACGGAGAAGGAAGAGGCCAGCCACCGATGCTCCCCCGGGAGGGCAGGGCAGCTCCTCCGCCCGTCTTGACCCGGGGGTGCCCGCTGCCATCGTCGAGGAAACTCCCCAGGCGGCTGGGGACAAAGTTCCCCCCACTCGGAGGGGGAAAAGGACAGCTGATGTCACCTTCGGGGGGCAAGGGGATCCTTCGACGCCAGTGGCACCGGGGCGGCGAGCCCCAGATCCGAAAAAATGCCCCAAGGTGCCGAGATCCGCCAGGTATGTCACCGAGTGAACACCCTTCTTGTCCCCCATGATAGCGGCGAACAGCGGTAATCTTGATTTGTCCTTGTAGGCCAAAGACCGCAGGGATGCACCCGAAGGGCAAACCGAGTGCCCAGGGACTAGGCTCCCGGCCACCCTCTCCCTCGAGAGCTGCCAGCACCCCTACAGCGCAGCGGTCTCCCCGACATGGCGGCGCGTCTCCGACCCCGCTGCCTGCCCAGCAGCCGGAAAGGCCAAGTGCCGGAGCGCAGGCTCCAACTGCAGACGAGCTGGCGGCGAGTCCCAGTCGCGAGGTGGTGTGGATCGCCCCACCACGCCCTGAGGAGACCCTGAGCTGCCGGTGGAGGATATTGGCCACGTGCCACCGCCTCCGCCGGGATTCCATGTGGAGTTCCAACCGCTCCGGGTTAGCCAGATGAACCCCACAAAGTGGGATGAGGTTCTGCGCGAGATTGACGACGTCCGGGAGCTGGAAAAGTGGGAAGGTGCGATGGGTGCCGCCAACAAACTCGGAGTCCAGCTCCCAGAGTTGGTGAAGTCCTTGCAGAAGAACCTCGAGGCCACGAAGGAGAGCGCGTACTTGGTGGACGGCCAGCTCCAGCCATTGCTTCGGGTATGTTTTCTGCCCTTGTGCCTTCTTTGTTTTCTGTGTCATGGATGCGCAGACAGTGCACCTGTCGGGGTGTAGCCCTGAGCCTCCGGCTGACTGGAACAGTCAGGCGGAGGTTCTTTGTCGGTTTGTAGATTTCACATTGGGGCCACGATCAGTGCACCCAATGGGTGTAGCCTCCGAGCCTCCGGCCGACTGGAATAGTCGGGCAGAGGTTCTTTGTCGGCTTGTAGATTTCACATTAGGGGCATGAGCAGTGCACCCAATGGGTGTAGCCCCCGAGCCTCCACTCAGTTCATGGAACCGATCGGAGGGTCTTTGAGTAGTGTTCCCAGGTAGCTAACGAGTTTTTGCATCTTGTGCAGCTGTTGACCAAAGGTCTCGGGACAAGACCAAGTTTCTCCAAGATCAACTGCCCGCCTTCGATCGCCTCGGCCAGCGCAAGGCTGAGTGGGAGAACCTGAAGGGTACCCTGCACGTGACACAGGAGCAGATGCGCACGTGGGAGGCCACCCGAGCTGAAGGTAATGAGCACGAAATTCTGTGGTTACTTCTGTCTTTACTGTATTGACTGAGTTGAGCGTCTTCTGTAGCTGCTGAAGCCGAGGCTTCCAAGCTGAAGAGAGAGCTGGAAGCCACCGCCAAGCTCAAGGAAGAGCTCAAGGCGGTGCGGGCTCATGTGTGGCAGCTTGAGGTGGAAAAGGCTGCCACCGAGTCTTCGCTAAAAGGGGCACAAGACACCGCCGCTGGTAAGCCCTCGGCTTGTTGTTTGATCAGTCGGAATCTGTTGAATAACTTGCTGACGCTGCTTTGTGGTCGTTGCAGTGCTGTAGTCACGCTTTGAAGAAGTGCATCTGACAGTCGAGTCTTTGAATGCGGCTGCCTTACCAGTCTGCGATGCCCTTTGGGAGGCTGACCCAACTCCAACTCGTGTGGAGGCGATCGTGGAGCGCCTTTAGCAAGTACCCGACTGGGCAAAAGCGCTGCAAAAGGAGTCGTCTCGGTCCAGCATTCAGTTGGCGTTTGCAGTGGCGAAGTCTCACTACCCAACGCTCGACGTAGGAGCAATCAGGGAAGGACTTGCCGCCGATACCACCGACAAAGAGTTTTCTGCACTGATGGAGGAGGTCCAGTCAGCGGCATACACCCTCGCTGATAATGTAGATCTGTAAAGGTAGGAATAGAAACAGTTGAATCGTTCTAAATGCACTGTAATGTAAGTACTCGGGAGGGCCGAGTGTAACTTGTTTTGTGCATGTATTGGTTAACGTATTTTTTTGTTTGCTAATTTTCTCTCTTCGTAAAAAATCCGTTCGTGTGTAAGTTAGCACTTTGTGTGTGCTCTCGCCGACCCGTCGTAGCCCCCATTGCATAGAGAGTAGCCGTGGGCTATTTCCCGTGTAGCGCAGGGTTGTGGCGTAGACCGGCGATCGAAAATAGAGATTTAACGCTGAGCATGGTACACAATACTAAAATAATTTTTTGAGAGAGGAGAGCCTGAGTACGGTTGGGCGCACCCGGTGTGGTGTAGCCCCGAACCCCAAGAGTTACTCGGATGGAGCAAAGAAATGTTTATTCATTTGTCCATTCTTTAAAAAACGTAAGTACGAAACACGGGCCCTCCCATGGTGGTGAGAGCTTGTGCTTGTCTTTGTTGCATTGGACTCGGCGTAGGACCAAGTCGCCAACATTAAATGAGTGGCTGTGTACGTGCCGGCTGTGATAGCGTCGGAGGCCCTGCTGGTACTTTGCCGACCGAAGAAAAGCGACTTCACGTGCTTCTTCAAGCTGGTCAATAGCATCTTGTCTTGCTTCCTCTGACTCGGCCTCGATGTAAGCACAGATGCACGGGGATCCATGGTCCAGATCAGTCGGCAGCACGGCCTCGGCTCCATATACCATGAAGAAAGATGTGTAACCGGTTGACCGGTTGGGTGTAGTCCACAGGCTCCAAAGCACCGAGGGCAACTCGGCTGCCCATTTACCCGCAAATTTCTTCAGGCACTGGAAGATTCGAGGTTTGATGCCTTGCATAATCAAACCATTGGTCCGCTCAACCTGCCCGTTGGTACGTGGTGTACCATGGTGGCGAAGTTGAGGCCAATGTTGTAGTCATCGCAGAATCGGAGGAAGGCGCCGCCGGTGAACTGAGTGCCGTTGTCCGTGATGATGCTATTGGAAACGCCGAAACAGTATACTATGTCCTGGAAAAATTCGACGGCCCTTTCAGCAGTGATCGTGGAAACTGGCTTGGCTTCAATCCACTTGGTGAACTTGTCGACGGCAACAAAAAGATGTGTGTAACCCCCGGGAGCCTTCTTGAGGGGACCAACCATGTCCAAACCCTAGACAGCACAAGGCCATGATATCGGGATGGGTTGGAGTGCCTGAGCCGGCAAGTGTGTCTGCCGGGCGAAGTACTGGCATCCCTCGCAAGTGCGTACGATGTGCTCGGCATCCGAAATGGTGCTTGGCTAGTAGAAACCTTGTCGAAAAGCTTTCCCGACTAATGACTTTGGCGCCGCGTGGTGCCCGCAAACTCCCAAGTGGATATCTTGTAGTAGTTGTTTCCCCTGGTCTTGAGGTATGCACCGCTGGAGGATTCCGGAGGTGCTCTTCTTGTAAAGTTTGCCTTCAACTACAACGTAGGGTTTGGTGCTCCTCGCGAGGCGCCGCGCCTCGGTCTGATTCGGCGAGAGAGTGTCCCGCAAGAGGTAGTCGAGGAAAGGCGTTGTCCAGTCGGGAGTGGTGACTAAGACCTCTTGCGAAATCTGCTGAGTGTTATCAGATTCATTGGGGTGTGGTTCGTCGATCTCGGACGCTGTCTCCATTTTGATGGAGGGGCATGCAACTCCTGGAGGAAAACAGCTTGGCGAGTGCATCTACAGCCTCGTTGTCTCGGTGGAGGACATGCGTGATCTCGAGGCCATCGAACTTGGCTTCGAGCTTGCGTACTTCTTGGCAGTAGGCTTCCATGACTGGGTCTCTGTACGACCACTCCTTCATAACTTGTCTAACCACAAGTTTGGAATCTCCGCGAGCGAGGAGCCGGCGGATTCCGAGTGAGGTCGCGACGCGTAGGCCATGTAATAGGGCTTCATATTCGGCGACGTTATTGAACGTCGGGAAGTGGATCTAGAGCACGTACTTGAAGCGTTCCCCTTCGGAGAAATGAGAACGATGCCAGCCCCCGCGCCCTGAAGCATCAGTGAACCATCAAAGTAAAGTGTGTCCAATGTTCTAGGTCAACAACAGAGGGCGGGGATTGGACTTCTGTCTACTCGGCCATGAAGTCAGCGAGAGCCTGTGACTTGATGGCCGTGCGGGGGGCGTAAATTATGTTGAATGCCATCAATTCCATTGCCCATTTAGCAATCCTTCCTGTAGCGTCGTGATTGTTGATGACGTCAGCGATCGGGAAGGAATTGACCACCGTAATCGGGTGCTCTTGGAAGTAGTGGACTAGCTTCTGAGATGTGATGAACACCGCATAGATAATCTTCTGTGTCTGTGGGTATCGTGCCTTGGACTCAGAAAGTACTTCACTGATGAAGTAGACCGGGCGCTGAACCTTCTGGATGTGGCCTGGCTCAGAGCGTGCGACAACCAACATAGTACTGGCCACCTGGGTAGTCGCTGCAATGTAAAGGAGCAACGGCTCGTTGGGCATCGGAGAAACCAACACCGAGGGTGTAGTCAGGAGCTTCTTCAACCCGTCGAGGGCATCTTGAGCCTCGGATGTCCATGTGAATTTCTCTGATTTCTTCAGGAGTTTGTAGAGGGCCTTTTCGCCGAGTCGAGAGATGAATCGGCTAAGGGCCACCATGCACCCAGTCAGCCGTTGGACATCTTTGAGGCTCTTTTAGGTGGCCCCATCTTAACAATGGTGTCGATCTTCTCCGGGTTAATCTCGATTCCTCGTTTGAAAACGATGAAACCGAGTAGCTTTCCCGAAGACACTCCAAAAACGCACTTTTCGGGGTTGAACTTCATTTTGAATCGCCTAAGGTTGGAGAACGTTTCCCCCAAGTCGGTAAGAAGATCCTCTTTCTTCTCGGACTTGACCACCACACCGTTGACATAGGCCTGCACATTCCTACCAATTTGCCCCTGGAGGCAGCACTATATGCACCGTTGGTATGTAGCGCCGGTGTTCTTTAAGCCGAAAGGCATGGAGACGTAGCAGAAGGCCCCGAAAGAAGTGATGAACAATGTCTTGATCTCGTCATCCTCCTTCATCTTGATCTGATGATAGCCCGAGTAGGTGTCGAGAAAACACAAAATTTCGCAGCCAGCAGTGGAGTCGATCACCTGGTCGATGCGAGGCAGTGTGAAGGGATTTTGGGACATGCTTTGTTGAGGCTGATGTAGTCAACGCACATCCTCTATTTTCCATTCCTCTTATGAACCAAAACTGGATTTGCTAACCAGTCGGGATGTACACTTCTTTGATAAAGCCAGCTGATAGAAGCTTGGCTATCTCTTCTCCTATTGCTCTGCACTCAGCAAAACGGCGCATGCGTTGCTTGACCGGTTTGGCGTCCGGTCGGACGTTAAGAGAGTGCTCGGCAGCTTCCCTCGGAACTCCCGGCATGTCAGAAGATGTCCACGCGAAGATGTCCTGGTTGTCACGGAGGAAACTGACGAGCGCGCTTTCCTATTTGCCGCTGAGCGCAGTCCCGATCTGCATCGTTTTGGAGGAGTCTTCCGGATCGAGCTGGATCGCCTTGGTGTCCCTCGCCGACTGGAAAGATGTCGATGCTGAAGTTTTCTTGGCTGGGGGTGCTTCCTCGACAACAGCCGACTTGAGGTTGTCAAGCTCGGCTGCTGCGATTTGAGCTACGGCGAGATTGCAGTTTTCTAGGTCACACACGTAGGCGTGCTAGAAGTTGCTTTTCACAGTTATTATCCCATGGGGACTCGGCATCTTGAGCTTCAGGTAAACATAGCTAGGGACAGCCATGAATTTGGTGTAGCAGGGATGCCCCAGGATGGCGTGGTACGAGCCTGGGAAGTCAATGATCTCGAAAGTGAGGGTCTCGGTCCGAAAATTGTCAGGTGTACCGAAAGTAACCACCAAAGCGATATGCCCGAGTGGCCTTGCCAGCTTGCCGGGTACAACCTCATGGAAGGGTGCACCCGTGGGCGTGACCTCTGAGCGAGGGACCTTCATGTCATCCAGAGTTTTGACGTAAAGGATGTTCAAACCACTCCCTCCGTCCATGAGGACCTTGGTGAGGCGGACGCCCTGTACGATTGGTTCTACCACCAAGGGGAACCTTTCAGGATGAAGTATGTAGTCGGGGTGATCCGAGCGGCCGAATGAAAGTATGGACTCAGCCCATCGTAGGTATTGGGGTACTAGCAGCTCAACCATATTGACTTCGCGGTCTGTGTGCTTCTAGCAATGCTTGGACTCGTAGCCATTCGGGCCGCCGAAGATCATAAGGCATGCAGTTGTTTGCACCGTAATTTGGCTTTAAGATTTATTCAACTGGCCAAATTAGAATAATGGATTTACCCGCTATGAATTTAGCGTTAACTCTTGAAGTGTAGGTCCGAGTACTCGCATCCCGAGCACTCCGTAGCTTCCCCGAGTACTCATCACGTCCCGAGTACGAAGGTGCTCGCAGAAGTTCTTGAAGACCCGAGCAGTCGGAGGTGTCCCCGAGCGTTAACGTCCCGAGTACTACGTCATCAAGTCACGAGTAGTACCTCCGGGCATTCAACAGTGGCGAGCCCGAGCATTCGTGACCCCGAGCAATAATGTGCCCAAGTACCGAGCACTCGTACTCACGTCCCAGAGTACTGGCGTTCCCGAGTACTAGCGGACCCGAGTGCTAGCGGTCTCGGGCACTGGTAGTCCCGAGTGCCCGAGTCCCCGAGAAGACCCAAGTCGGACGGAGCCGAGTCCTGGCAGAATCAGTTCACGGAGATACCGGGTTGATCTGCTGATGGGTTGATGTGAGTGAGTACTCTATTCCCAAGACTTATCCGATGCTGGAGGTGGTGACTTGGAAAACAAGAAACCGAGGGGGATCACAAAAGGAAGATTAATTACGAACTCGGAAGGACTCTCGGCTAAAATGGGAAGGCAACTTGTACACGAGGAGGAGTTCCGGGTACTGTAGTTGAGTTGTAAGGAGAAAGGAAAGTCATGTAGTCGTACTCAAGGAGGAGTCCTGGTTTAAAGGTGGCTACTGTTTTAAGTATGTTAGGATCAGGATCATTTAGATGAGGAAAGATTGCATATCTGTATTTGGTTAGAATCAGGAGTCCCGATCTCCTACGGAAAGATCAGCCGCCCTATAAATATGTGAAGGGTGACGGCCGATTGAGATATCCAACAATCGACACAAATCAATCTATTACTTTTACCTTTACCTTTTCGTTCTAGTTTAGACCTTTATCGTTTTGCGTTGAAAAAGATCGGTTCTTCTTCACGTAAGCAAGAAGATCTTTGTTGCTTTGCTCGGAAAGCAATCGCTCGTCGTGCGCGTAAGTACGATAGTTATCCTTTGTTGTTTTGCCTGAAAAACAACCGTTCATCGCACACGAAAGTGCGGTTGGCGACTCCCATTACCTATGTGTTCCACGGATCCAATTTCGTGCGAACACAATTGGCGACTCCGCTGGGGAGAGAAGTAAAATCTACACAATGAATTCTGACTCCAAGGACGGAAGCATCGTCAACCCAGACAACATCATCACCGTCACGCTCGACGACTTATCTGAAGATGAACGGCGGGAGATCGAACGACAACTCGAGGAGGAGCAGGCGGAAAGGCTTCGGCAAAAGTTGGCCGGCTACCAAAAGACGAGGAACGGCGTCATCAAAAAGGTAGTCGTGCCGAGTCTGCCTCCTGCGCCCAAACCCGAGGTAAGTGAACCGACTTGTTCTGAAGAGATTGCTCATCTGATTGACGTGTCTGTAGCCAGCAAATACGGCTTTGAGATGGACAAATCGGCACAAGTACTCGCTCGAGTAATGACTAGCCAATTTGACGAGTTCAAAGAGCAACTCGCTAAAGACATACGGAGTAGTCTGCAGGGCCAGGTTAGATCTACAGTCTTGCAGGTCAATGATGAACATCGGGATAAGCAGCCGATGTGTCCTGATGATAACAGAGTCGATCACCGGGTAGGAGTCGCTCCCGTGATCACGACCTCCGTCGTTCCGGCTTCGGTTTCCCAGGATGCCACCCATGACAACCGAAGCCTCAGCCTTAGCGCGAACATCCCACAACCGTATTACCAAACAGTCGCGTACAGCACACCACCTGTTCTGCCTCTTGGTACCGGGGTCCCTCATGGGCCGGTCCCGGAATCGTATTTCAACCCACAACAAGTCCAACCCGCGTTTCTGGAGTCGACTTTGCGTACCCCACTAGCCGATATGAGCTTTAAGGACCAACTCACCGGAGTGCTCAGAGAACTCGGCGTAATACCCAAAGATGGAGCTCGTGCTTATCAAAAGCCATACCCTGAATGCTTCGACACAACACCATACCCCCGCGGGTTTAGGATTCTAGATTTTGTCAAGTTCACAGGGGAGGATAATAGATCGACTCTTGAGCATGTAGGGCAATTCTTGGCACAAAGTAGTAAAGTCGGCACGTTAGATATCTACAGAATAAAGCTATTCCCTTTGTCATTATCAGGTACAGCTTTCACGTGGTTTACCTTACTTGCTCCCAAATCTATTACGACCTGGGCGCAATTAGAACGGCAGTTCCACGAGTACTTTTACAGCGGTGAAGCCGAACTCAGACTCTCAGATCTGATGATGGTCAAGCAAAAGTACAATGAACCGGTTTGTGATTACATTAGAAGGTTCAGAGAGGTTAAAAACCGGTGCTTTAGTTTGAACATAACCGAAAAAGATCTAGCCGACCTCGCCTTTTCGGGTTTGCTTGCCCAGATTAGGGATAGACTAGAAGGCCAAGAGTTCTTAAATATTAGTCAGGTCGTGCAGAGGGCTGTAGCACAGGAAAACCGCGCTAAGGAAGTCAAGCAGTATAGCCGGTTTGGGGACAATAAGAGCAAAACCAAAGAGAAGTCGGCAGTCAATATTATAGCGTACGAGAACAACTCGGACAGTGAGGACGATGTTGACATATGCGTCGCCGAGTGGGTTCAGGCGCCCAAGTCAAAACTTTTTGTGTGTCCAGCCCTAAAACCTACACCTACTCGGAAAGAGGAGATTATGTACACTTTTGACATCAGCAAATGCGACAAGATTTTTGATATGCTCCTGCAGGGAAAAATGATTAGAGTAAGGGAAGGGCACGTATTCCCATCGGCGAACGACTTGGGCAAAAGAGCATATTGTAAGTGGCATAACTCTTTTTCTCATGCCACTAATGACTGTAATGTGTTTTGTCGACAGGTGCAATCGGCCATTAATGACGGACGATTGACGTTTGCCCAGAACACCAAGATGAAACTCGACAGTGATCCTTTTCCAATCAACGTGATCGACTTGGAGAAGAAGAGAGTGTTAATTTGGTCAGATCAGGCCGAATCGACAAAAGGGAAGAACGTCATCATTGATGACGAAGCAGCTCCAAGGATGATCAAACCGAGTTCCTCTCCTCCAGAGATGGCCAACTCGAACCCTTCACCGACTCCAAAGATGATCAAGCCAAAGAATCTAGAAGTCGGAGTTTGGAAGGTCAATCGAGGAAAGGGTCAAGTCGGAAGATCGAGACCAACAGTGAAACAGTTGCTGGATAAGTACACGATCAACAATGTGTTCACTCGGCTTGGAGGGGCCAAGCGTCCTAGGTCTCCTCCTCGACAAGGCTTCGGTGTTTCTGAGTACTAGCAGGAAGGACCATACGTTCAACCACCATACTTCGCGACAGGTCCGACATACTGGGGAGGCGCGCACACTTTCTACCCACAGTGCCCTCCATGGGGTTTCAACCCTTGGGCACCACATCCGGCTGGACCAATCGGCATGTTTCAGCCGAATTGGATCCCGTCTAGGTCCGGGTTCAGAGAACAGCCCCACGGGAAAAGAACTCGGCTCGAGCCAGGAACCCGTGCGTGGAGCCGACTCGCCACTCGGCGCACGGCACCCGACGTACCAAGTCGGTTGGCAGCTCCAAGGAAAGTGCAGGGAAGCAACTCGCCAACTAAGCAAGTCTGGGTACCAATCAAGCGCGCCAAGTCTGAACCCGGTGACCACGCTGGAACCCCATCCGAGTCAAACAAGGCAGGCGCCATCCAAGTTCCGGAAAGAAGTCGGCCACAACGGTCCGCCGTGCTAATTAGTTCACGGATTAACTCAGCGCCACCAGCAGGAACCCGGCATGTACGGTTTGGCACAATAGATGACTCGGACAGACCAGAGTCCAGCAATGCAGCGGGACCCGGCGCGCGGAAAGCAACCGTCGAATCTGCACCAAGTCAGCAGGATAAGAAGATCAAGTCGGTTGAATCAGGAACAAAACCAAAGCTGCAATGGTGCCCCACGGGACACGCATTCTCAGAAGCGGAGGGTCCAACGGCTGCGAGCACTCGAGCTCAGGGAGGAGCTCGTCGAGAAGAAGCGCGACAAATGGTTCAACCAAGCCAGACCAATGAAACCCACAAAGATGACTTGGAAAGAGAAGCGCATCACGAAGGAAGAAGGTGACGCCGCCATCAACGAGGTCGGGGAAATACCCACCGACATGGACATCACTATGGTGTTCGAGTTGCCGATTGAGTTCCGCGCTCCCGAGTCGGAAGTCGTAGAACTTCTGCTGGGACCGAGTACTGCCATATTTGAGAAGCCGGAGGGGCACGGACAGCATTTGAAGCCTCTATTCATCAAGGGCCACATGAACGGGAGGCCTATCGGCCGCATGCTCGTTGATGGCGGTGCTGGAGTCAACATTATGCCACTTTCGGTGTTCTCCAAGATAGGCCGAAAGGAGGCCGAGTTGATGAAGACAAACATGGGACTCAGCGGGTTCTCAGGGGAGCTATCCGAGGCCAAAGGCATATTATCAGTAGAGCTCACAGTCGGAAGCAAAACTCTGCCGACTGCATTCTTCGTAGTCGATGTCAAAGGCCGATACAATGTGCTCTTGGGGCGAGATTGGATTCATGCCAATTGCTGCATCCCCTCTACCCTGCATCAATGCTTAATCCAGTGGGTGGACGAAGATGTTGAGGTCATCGAGGCAGACAACTCGGCTTGCATCGCGTTGGCAGAAACTACGGTCGATTGGCAACACGGCGACATGAGATGCCTATCGGGTAGGGATTTGTCCGACTACGACTACGTCAGTATTGGTAAAGACGGTTTCGTACCGATACAGGCACAGCCGGCTTGTATGGCTCAGCTCAATGATTTATCGTTATAAATGGACAAAGAAGATAGCATTGAGTGGCTACAAAAGCGCACGGAGGAGTATCGTTCGGGCAGGAACGATATGCACGAGACTATTGAAGATTTTGACGACATGGAGAAACTCAGGCAAGGGCTCTCGTCAGCCGACCCGCTTGAAGAAGTCGATATTGGCGATGGAAGCATGCCGCGACCAACGTTCATTAACGCCAATATGGAAGTCAGCCAGAAAGAAAAGGTATGCGCGCTACTCAAAGAATTCGTAGACTGCTTTGCTTGGAATTATACAGAGATGCCAGGGTTGAGTCAGAGCTTAGTCGAACATAAGCTGCCTATCAAGTCTGGCTTCAGACCCCACAAGCAACCACCTAGGCGTTTCAACCCTAACTTGTATGATCGCATCAAAGAAGAAGTCGACCGACTAGTGAAGGCAGGGTTCATTCGGCCATGCAGGTATGCCGAGTGGATTTCAAATATAGTGCCAGTCGAGAAGAAGAATACCGGAAAGATTAGGGTATGTATAGACTTCAGGGACTTGAATAAGGCTACGCCTAAGGATGAGTATCCTATGCTTATAGCCGACATGTTGATAAATGACGCCTCTGGACACAAAGTACTCAGCTTCTTAGATGGCAACGCCGGGTATAATCAAATCTTTATGGCCGAAGAGGACATGTTTAAAACTGCCTTTCGTTGCCCCGGTTTTGTCGGGTTGTTTGAATGGGTTGTCATGACATTCGGGTTGAAGAACGCGGGCGCCACGTACCAGCGTGCTATGAACTTAATCTTTCATGATCTTTTAGGCATTGTGTTAGAAGTCTATATTGATGACATCGTCGTCAAGTCGGACGGCTGTAGTCACCATTTAGCCGACTTGCGACTAACTTTTGAGAGGATGCGTCGGTACGGGTTGAAGATGAACCCGCTCAAATGCGCTTTTGGAGTGTCGGCTGGTAAGTTCTTAGGGTTCATAATTCATGAGCAGGGTATAGAGATCGACCCTAAGAAGATAGAGGCCATCAGGAAGTTGGAGGAACCGACATGCAAGAAAGATGTGCAGAGTTTGTTAGGAAAGATAAATTACCTAAGACGATTTATATCTAACCTGGCGGGGAAGATTGAATCGTTTGTTCCCTTACTTCGGCTAAAACACGAAGCCGAGTTCACTTGGGGGGCAAAGCAGTGAGATGCTTTCAATAGTATCAAGAGATACTTGTCGAGTCCTCCAGTGCTTCGAGCACCCAAGTCGGGAGTTCCGTTCCGAGTATACATTGCTGCACAAGACAAAGTACTCGGCGCGGTGCTGACTCAGGAAGTCGACAAGAAGGAGTACATCGTCGCATATGTAAGTCGCCGACTACTCGACACCGAAAGTCGGTACGTATTCATCGAGAAGCTATGCTTATCCTTATTTTACGCATGTGCCAAGTTTCGGCATTATCTACTTTCGAGTACCTGTATAGTGTCTTGCCAAGTCGACGTGATTAAGTATATGTTGCAACAACCGATTCTTAGCAGGCAAGTTGGAAAATGGGCCTATGCCTTAATAGAGTATGATTTAACATATGAGTCGTTGCGTGCTATGAAAGGTCAAGTCGTTGCCGACTTCATTGTTGATCACCGGGTTAAAGATGAAGAAGATATTGATTATGTTGGCATATGTCCATGGAAGCTTTATTTTGATGGATCGGTTTGTAGAAGTGGGCAAGGCATTGGTAGTATTTTAGTTTCACCGAATGATGTCATTTATGAGTCATCGGTCCGACTAGAGTATCCTTGCACTAATAACCAGGCAGAATATGAGGCACTGTTGTTTGGTTTACAAAGCTAAGTAGATATGGGTGTAAGAGATGTAGATGTTTTTGGGGACTCATTGCTAGTGGTTCAGCAAGTCAATGGAGAGTTTCAGTGTTTTGATGGGTTGCTGAATAGTTACTTAGACCGATGTTTAGATATAATCAAGTCGTTAGATAATTTTAGTATCATCATGTTCCTAGGGAGGAGAACTCTAGGGCCAACTATTTGGCACAGCAAGCATCCAGGTACCAAGTTGGTAGAGGGAGATTCTTCATATCCAGAACGCCGATGCTCGCTGCTGTCGAAGGCCAGGCCGACTTGTTTAGGACTAGTACCGACTCGGGGGGCACCAGTTCAGTACAGGCAGCCGAGTCGGCAAGCAACTTAGAAGTCGATGATTGGAGGTTACCCCTAGTCAGTTGCTTGAAAGATCCAAGTCAAACAAGAGATAGGAAAATTTGGCGGCAAGCTATAAAGTACACCTTGTTAAATGACGAGTTGTATCGCCGAATAATAGATGGAGTATTGTTGAAATGCTTAGATCCCGACCAATCAAGGATGGCGATGGGGGTGCATGAAGGGATATGTGGAACACATCAGTCGGCTCCCAAGATGCAATGGCTATTGAAAAGGGCAGGGTTCTACTGGCCGACTATGTTAGAAGATTGCTTTCGATATTATAGAGGATGTGAAGCATGCCAGAGATTTGGAAACATGCAATTGGCGCCCGCGGCTATGATGAACCCTATTATAAAGCCGTGGCCGTTTCGAGGATGGGGTTTAGACTTCATTGGGCAAATCTATCATGCGTCGTCTAGAGGTCATCGCTTCGTCCTTGTCGCTACCGACTACTTTACTAAGTGGACTGAAGCGATTCCCTTGAGGAATATGACCCATAAGGAGGTGATTAGTTTTGTGCTAGAGCACATCATTCATAGATTCGGCATTCCTCAAACTCTGACGACCGATCAGGGTGCATCTTTCATGTCTCATCAAGTCGGTGAGTTTGCCGAGTCCTTTGGAATAAAGTTGCTGAACTCATCGCCTTATTATGCCCAAGCCAATGGACAGGCCGAGTCCAGCAATAAAACTTTGATCAAGTTGATAAAGAAGAAAATCGAAGAACATCCGAGAAGGTGGCATGAAGTCCTTTCGGAAGCATTATGGGCCCATCGCGTATCCAGACATGGTGCTACCCGAGTAACACCATTCGAGTTGGTATATGGGCTAGAAGCAGTGCTGCCCGTGGAGGTCAAGTTACAAGCTTTTAGAGTAGTTAGGCAAAATGACTTGTCGGCGGAAGACTACAACCACTTGATGATCGACAAGGTAGACGATGCCTCAGAGGAAAGATTAAAAGCCTTACGGGAGATTGAAAAAGAGAAGTTGAGAGTAGCTAAGGCCTACAACAAACGAGTCAAGGAAAAATCGTTTCAGATAGGAGATTTAGTATGGAAGACGATTTTGCCTATTGGAACTCGGGACAACAAATTCGGCAAGTGGTCGCCGAGTTGGAGGGTCCGTATAGGGCAATCGAGACCGTCCCCGGGAAGTCTTATTTTGTAGAATCCTTGCAAGGGGAAGGGTTACCTAAAGCTCTCAATGGGAAGTATCTGAAAAGGTATTACCCGAGTATGTGGCAAGAAGCTTAACAACTCTACGGCCGATATGCTCTTTGGAAATATCACCCCAAGCAGTAGTGTAAGCTCACAATGTTTTTGGTCAATACAATTATGCCAAAAACAGGGGGGCATGTGTTTGCAGTGTAATTTGGCTTTAAGATTTATTCAACTGGCCAAATTAGAATAATGGATTTACCCGCTATGAATTTAGCGTTAACTCTTGAAGTGCAGGTCCGAGTACTCGCATCCCGAGCACTCCGTAGCTTCCCCGAGTACTCATCACGTCCTGAGTACGAAGGTGCTCGCAGAAGTTCTTGAAGACCCGAGCAGTCGGAGGTGTCCCCGAGCGTTAACGTCCCGAGTACTACGTCATCAAGTCACGAGTAGTACCTCCGGGCATTCAACAGTGGCGAGCCCGAGCATTCGTGACCCCGAGCAATAATGTGCCCAAGTACCGAGCACTCGTACTCACGTCCCAGAGTACTGGCGTTCCCGAGTACTAGCGGACCCGAGTGCTAGCGGTCTCGGGCACTGGTAGTCCCGAGTGCCCGAGTCCCCGAGAAGACCCAAGTCGGACGGAGCCGAGTCCTGGCAGAATCAGTTCACGGAGATACCGGGTTGATCTGCTGATGGGTTGATGTGAGTGAGTACTCTATTCCCAAGACTTATCCGATGCTGGAGGTGGTGACTTGGAAAACAAGAAACCGAGGGGGATCACAAAAGGAAGATTAATTACGAACTCGGAAGGACTCTCGGCTAAAATGGGAAGGCAACTTGTACACGAGGAGGAGTTCCGGGTACTGTAGTTGAGTTGTAAGGAGAAAGGAAAGTCATGTAGTCGTACTCAAGGAGGAGTCCTGGTTTAAAGGTGGCTACTGTTTTAAGTATGTTAGGATCAGGATCTTTTAGATGAGGAAAGATTGCATATCTGTATTTGGTTAGAATCAGGAGTCCCAATCTCCTACGGAAAGACCAGCCGCCCTATAAATATGTGAAGGGTGACGGCCGATTGAGATATCCAACAATCGACACAAATCAATCTATTACTTTTACCTTTACCTTTTCGTTCTAGTTTAGACCTTTATCGTTTTGCGTTGAAAAAGATCGGTTCTTCTTCACGTAAGCAAGAAGATCTTTGTTGCTTTGCTCGGAAAGCAATCGCTCGTCGTGCGCGTAAGTACGATAGTTATCCTTTGTTGTTTTGCCTGAAAAACAACCGTTCATCGCACACGAAAGTGCGGTTGGCGACTCCCACTACCTAGGTGTTCCACGGATCCAATTTCGTGCGAACAGCAGTCTCTTTTGGGAATTCGTCGCCCTCATCCGGGTGAGGATCCTTTTTGTTCCGGCTGGGGGGTGAAAGGCTTGTTCAAATTCTTTAAGAGATTGCAATCACCTGTGAGATGATTGGACTTTGGCCCGTGAAAGTGACACGGTTGGCTCATCATCTCCTCAAAAGTGGCGTTGCCGCATTGAGGTCGACGCTGTGAAGCGCGCTCGACAGCAGCAACGAGGTCTCCACTCTTGCGCTTCCAGTGTTTTTTCTTGGGCGACCTGAGACGATCCCTTACTTCGGGGGACGGGAGTCTTTCCCTTTCCCTTGTCATCTTTGGTCACACTGCGTACAGCTTCTTCACCGGTCGTGAAGTTGTTTGCAATATCGAAAAGCTCGCGCGTAGTCTGAGGATTCTTACGCGCGATCTTATGGATGGGATCTGTGCTCCGAACACCCTTGGAGAAAGCGGTGATGACGTCGCCCTCCCGGACTTCCGGCAAAGAGTTCTTCTTTTTGGAGAAGCGCTGGATGTACTCTCTGAGGGTCTCGCCCGCTTCCTGGGTGCAACTGTGAAGATCCCACGCGTTTCTAGGCGTATTGTAGGTGCCCTGGAAGTTGTTCACGAAGAGGGTCTCAAGATCAGCCCAAGACTAAATGCTGCCCTGAGGCAGGCTAGTCAGCCAAGCTCGGGCCGAGTCGGCTAAATATAGGGGCAAGTAGTGAATTGCTACATAATCGTTGCCTCCATTAGTTCTGCATGCCGTGTGGTAATGGGCCAGCCAGATGTCTGGTTGAGTCTCGCCTGTGTATTTGTCGATGCCAGTGACTCAGAATCGTGGCGGGAAGACGATGTTGCGGATGCGAGGACCGAACGCCTTCGGACCCGCGTAGGCCATGTCGAGAGGAGTCGGAGAGTGACGCTGGCTAGTGGCGCGGCTATCGCCGTGGTTGTCTCTCCCGGCAACCCGTTGGGCGTAGCGCCCAGCCTCGGGGACGTTCCGTCCGTCGCGGTTGGGTCCGAGTCGGCTGTGAACCAACCCGGTAGGATGATTATTTTTCCCTGTGTCACGATGAGCGCGGCGTCTTGCTTCGAGAGTGTCCTGTGCATTGCGGTCCAGTCCGAGTCGGCCATGAACCCTCCCAGTGGGACGATGTTGCTCTGGGTTGGCACGGCGACCCTCGATGGTGTGCGAACTCCCTGGCGGGGAAGTACGCTGACTTCGAGTGTTCGTAGGAGAAAACGCGCGGTCCCCGGAGATCTCGGCCTGTTGGAGAGCTGCTTCTTCCATCAGGATCCGGAGCCGTCGGAGGTCGTCGTGCCCGGGGGTACCCTAAGGGATATTGATGGCTCGTGCCGCCACCGTGGCAGCAATGAGGTTATGACTGGGAAGCGGGAATATCGGGACGCCATCTTTCTCGCACATGCGGAGTGCGTTGTTGACTTGGCGTCCTCGATCTTGCATGTCATTGTTACGTTGTTTTTTTCATGCTGGCGAGCGAGCACGGTTTGCTGCTCGGCCAGTCTTTCCTCCTTGGCAAGAAGGCGGAGTCAGGTGGCTTCAAGCTGTGTTGGGGTTTGCTCCGCGATAGGAATCGTCTGATCCCCGATGTCTGTCGGTGCATCCGGATCAGCCATGAAGACCTCCCGAGAAGGATGATGACTTTCCAAACTCTCGAAGTCATCCGAGTCATAGTCGAGGACGAGCAAAAGGGACTCGATCGTACCGACCAGTCGGGATCCCTGCTCGACGAGTGAAAACCCGTGTTCAAGCAATAGGTCCGACTTGGGTACAACCTCGTCCTCGGAGACGATCGCCAACGTCGTTGACTCAGAGGAGAGTCCTAGTGGGAAAGGCGATGAAGCCTCCGCCGACTGGCCGGGAGCCAAGTCACAGAGGTAAAGCTTGCCGAGTTTGTCGGCGATGAAGTCCAACTTTCCAAATCGGAAAAACTGTCCTCGATCTGGGACAGCGTCCAGGGAGCCAAATCTCAAGATTCGACCTAGAACGGAGTCGCCGTTGTCGTTGAAGAAACCCATCTAGATCTGGTCAGATGGATCTATGCGCAACCTGCCCCTACTTGGCGCGCCAACTGTCGGTGTTCTGATCCGGCAATAATGAATACGGGGTGACGTGCACACAGCAGATCTAGATGGGTGCACACGGGACACAGAGTTTAGGCAGGTTTAGGCCCTCAAGAAGAGGTAATACCCTACGTCCTGTGTTTGGTGGATGATATTGCTTGTATCCCGAGTGTCGCAAGACCTCGAGAATAGATCTCAGTGCTGGTAGGGTTATGAGTATATGAGAGCTGATGTTGCTTGGTCGCTTGATAGCTTGATAGCCTTATCGCTTACCGATCGGGGGATCCCTCCCTTGCCTCATATATCCGGCGAGGGTAGGGTTACAAGAGCCCAGATCGGTTTACAGATTGATCTCCTAATTGGTTACAACTAGAATCTGGGATTACCGGGTAGGTACTTATCCTTGTCTTGTACTCCAAGTCGATGAAGCGCCCCTCCCCCCCCGTATAGAAGTCGGACTCCGAGTAGTCGGTCCGGCCCATCCTATGTTCAGAAGGCCGGCTTTGTCCTCTATGATGATACCCGGGTGCTATACCATCGTCAACGGGCAGCATCAACAGTGGCCTTGTCAGCGGTCGAAGGTAGCGAGACGGATGTAGATTCCGTCGGAGGAGAAGGGCAAGGCGGACACGTGACATCGCCGGAGAGAACGCCCCAAAGACGAAGACCGCGCATGTAGATGCGCATGTGCGAAATGAAGTCGGTGTAGTTAACACCATCGAAAATCACCGGGCAGCGAGGAAGAGAAACGGTGCCCGACGACATAGTTCCTTTTTTTTACTTTTTTCGTACTCTTTTTTTTTGCACTACTACTTAACAGGGACGGACTTTGTTCTGAATCTCAGAACAGAGCACACGGGCTTGTGCTCAGGAGGCGAGCAGAGCGGTGCCCATGCACACCGGCTGACGAGGGGAGTGGCGGTGGTCGGCGACCGGCGGCCGGCGAGGGGGATGCCAACGGCCGGCGGGCGGACGGGCCACCGGAGGAGTGCGGGCGGCCGGTCGGCTGGGGAGGCCGACGGGGCCGACAGGCCTGCGGACTGGCGGAGGGGCCGGTGACTGCGGGGAGGCTGGTGGACGGCCGCAGGAGGCCGTAGGTAGTCGGGGGAAGGCCGTGGGTAGCCGGGGGAGGTCGCGGGCGACTGGGGGAGGCCGCGGATGGCCGGGGAGACCTCGGGCGGTTGGGGAGGCCGCGGAGGTCAGCGGAGCCGGCTGGAAGCCGGCGGGGGCGGCCGGGGTCTCAGGCGGGTCAGCAGGTGGCGGCGGAGGCCGTGGTGGACATCGACGAGCGGCGGACCTCCGGCGAAGGGGCAGCAGTGGGTGGAGTGTAGGTGGCGAAAGGAGAGAAAAGAGGAGAAGCGTGAGTTGCAACACGTAGGCGATCAAAGATAAAATCGAAAAAAAAATCTAGGGCTCTGATACCATGTCAAGATTATGCAACCTGATCTATTGCACAGCCTCAATAGTCATATATATAGTACAATAGTCTTAGAATACAAGGCAGGAGAAAAAATCCTACTTAAATACAAACACAAGGTAAATATGAAATATATCTCTAATAGCCTATACTACTGTATCTCGAACAATAAGTACATAGGCCCTGCTTGGGACTGCTTCACTCCATCCCAACTCCACTCCATCCGTAAACTCCACTCCACACCTTGAGCTCCAGAGCAGTAAAAACATGTTTGGCAACAGGGTAGCTCCAGATTCAGATATAAGAGAGGTTGTTGTAAAAAAGTCAAGAGTACCCTTTTCAGATATAAGAGAGGCTATACAGGAATGAATCGTTTCTTTCTTCACGTGTATGGTACAGTTCAATGAAAATCATGCAAATTCATGTAAGCTTAACATCAGACAGAATAGTCTTTATCAATTAGCTCGCTGGCCCACGTGAAACAAGTTCCCAGCTATACACAAGATTAATTACAACGACAGATCCTTTTGTTAGCCAAGATTAATCACTACTACTACCACTAATTATTGTCTCGATTAAACCTTAATCAGCTAGATAGCCGTGCTTAGTAATTAACCTTACACAACAACAACATCAGCAGCAGCATCATGATCACTGAGAGGAGAAAGCAGGCAAGCATACATGCATGCTTGCTCTTGTTAATTTTTCTCCATGATTAAATACATACATACAAAATATGTTATGCAACTGTAAATCTCTCCAAATTCAGAAACATCACCAAGAAAGAGATATAGCAGTTGCGAGCTCGTCACGGAGATTATCCATGGACAAATCATTCATTTGCGACATTGACGCATCGGATGCATCTTGAGAAATTGCATACTTTCGATACCTTGATGGAATGGTTGGCACATAATTGGGATCTCGGTCGCACATAAGGAGGTGTTAATCTTCATTATCATGTTCACGTACGAAGTTGTGAAGCGTCATAGCAGCTGCAACAATCATCTTTTGCTTCTCCATCGGATAACTAGGCATCTTTAGCAAAATCTGCCACTTCATCTTCAACACACCAAATGATCGCTCAATCACATTCCGCACTGATGAGTGCACTCTATTGAACTTTTCTTTTGGAGTATTTGGCTCCACACCTCTATGGAACTCAGGAACATGATATCTCTCACCCTTGTATGGTGCTAGATACCCTGGCCGGTTAGGATATCCAGCATCAATAAGGTAGTACTTCCCTATATCACAATATAAAAGTAGTATGTGTATCATTCATAGCTCAGTCCACACGCAATGCATGAAACATAACACAAGCGAAATCAAAGTATAGTGTTTTACCCTTTGGAGGATGTGGGAAGATAGCTCGGTCCACACTCAGTGCATGGTACAGAACACTGGTATCATGCATAGCACCTGGTTGACCAATTAATGTGTACGTGAAACGCATATCAAAATCACAAATTGCCAACACATTCTGAGATGCAGTCCCTGACCTTCCAATGTACCTCACTTGTTTATCAAGAGGAAGTGATGCACGAATGTGAGTCCCATCTAATGCACCGATGCAATCCTTTAGGTGTGGATAAGCCCTTCGATCATCTCTAATTCTTTTATGGATAGTGCGGAAGTTTGGGCCCTTAGGTTTCACACAATCAGTTGCCATCCTAACCACACTCAGAAGACCCTCCTCAAACTTCCTACTAATAGTCTCACCTGAATGTTTGAATCGATTTTGAGATTTCCTATTCGACTCACATCCACCAAGTGTCCACAAGAATATAGCAAGTGACTCGTGGCTATTGATATGCATGCTTGATTTCAAACCATACCTTGTCACTAACAAGTCGTGTAGAGTGAAGAAGAGAGAAGTGTTCATACGAAGCATTGTGTAGGTTTCTCCAGGAGTGGACATTGTCTCTTGCAGCCAACCCATCCCACTCAGAATAGAGGTTCTAGGGGTGCCTTGTCCACATAGGTTTCGAAGTACTTCCCAGCAATGGTAGCTGCACTTGTATAGAGAACATTCATAGCTTGAACATGGCGCATAATCATCTTTCTTCTATCATCTCCATCACTATCACTATCAGTCGACATCTGTATATACATGAAAACACAAATTGAACATAGCAAGGATTAATACACCAATAAGGATGCCAACACAGATTGTAAGTAAAGTATCACAAAATAAAATGACAACATGAAAGGAAGGATTATTTAGAAAGCTGTAATCAAGTTGACAGCAAGCAAATTCATTACATCACATTTAAATAAGTCTTAGGAAATAAAACGACAACATTCTTTATTACAATACCTATTACCGTCTAATGACCATACTTGAGACTGAACTTTCTCATAAGCCAAGCAAAACAAACTTCATTTGTTGGCATATGGAGAAACATCTCTCTTTGTTCTCTCTTCACAAACAACTCTGTAGCAATGAAATACTCATCGCTATCAAATGCTGCACCACATTGAACCACCAAGTCCATCACAGCACTGACTGAGCAAGTTTCATCATTCTTCGTGAAAGATTCAAAAGATGATTGAGTTCTCTCAGCCAAATTACCAATCTTTGTTATCTGATCTTGCATAACTTGTGATGTCTTGGGCTTTTTGGCACTATCATCCATGAGCATTGCCGGTCGCTTGCCCTTTGCAGTACTAGGAGATTCAGCTGCTTCAGCCTCATCGTAATTGTTGTCCCCAGCCTCAAGATTTACAATCTGAGGTGCTTGAGTGCCCGCCTGTGGCAACATTCCTGATGCCGGAGACCAGTGATCAGTTCCATCGCTCGTGATGTCTTCGAACATCACCTTCAGGTTGTCTTCATTGCGAATTCCATGCTTTTGAAACCTGCCACAACCTGGAATAGCCTGTTATACAACGAGAAGGACACCAATTAGTACCAAAAAGAAACTGATAGTCCTACCAATAATTTGAGAAAAGAAACAGCCCACTTACTGCTTTTGCCTTCTTCCACCATTCACTGTCCTGCTCGATGGTACCCTTCTCAATGTTCCACCCAGCACCCGTTTCCTTTTGCATCAGTTTTTTCCATATGCCATACTCATTCTTTAGTTTATCCCATTTATTTTTCAATTGGATCTTCTGGTAAACAAGGCCTACCCTCTCTTTAAACCTTTTGGAAACCTCCTCATATCCAACGGAGTTCAAGTGGGTGTTTGGCCGGTTCCCTCGGCACACTTGTTCGGCAAACAGCTCGGTCACTATCCTAGTATTGTCATCATTCCATTCGGTAGCCATTCTTTCATTCAAGAAAAAAAATTAAATCAATAGTGGCACCAACTAGGACCATATAGCAAGCACATGCATCCTGAATTGCCAAGTATGTCCTAAACACATAATATATTAGCATCAGTAGATTGTCCTGAAAAAACTATGCAAATCAGCACCACAAGATGCACTAGGAGATTCAGTTTAATTGGACCCCAAGCTGTGCAGTCCTGAACAATAGCTCACGTATGTTTCAAGGCCATTGATCAGCTAATTGGACCCTCAACCAATCTTGTCCAGTGGCTGCAAGATTCCATTAACAAGCAAGGCAGACTTGATAAATTTCTACAGAACTTATAATTTTCTACACATGAACCAACACTGTAAATACTTCTGTTTACCAACTTATAATTTTCTACACATGAACCAGCACAATTGAATCATAAGGGGATGTCAGATCTGAGGGAAGAAGGATCAAGGAATGCTCCTTGCCTGAAACCGGTGGGGAGAGCTGTGGTTGAAATCGGTGGGGAGAGCTGCTGCTGCTATACCCAGCAGGAGAGGCGGAGCAAGTCAGAGGAGGGGGAGGTCAGAGGACGTAGGCCGCCTCGCTGGTCGCCGCGCCTTGCCGCAGGTGGGCGCGCCGCCGCCGCCGCCGCGCCGAGGGAGAGGCGGAGAGGTGGCTGTAGCCGTGGGGGGGGGAGGGGGAGGCGCCCTAGGTCCGAGGAGGCGGCGGCCTCGGTGCTCGCCGCATCTAGCACACGCCGCCGTGCCTTGCCGGGACCAGGCGCCGCCGCCACGCCGCTGTGCCTTGCCATGGGGTTCGGGACCGGGCGCCGCCGCCGCTAGGGTTGGGGAGCCGCCGGCGTGAGCACGAGTTGGGGGAACCGGGCGCCGCCACCTCTAGGGTTTGAGCCTGCTGGGGTGTGAGCATGGGTGGCCACGGGGTTGGGGAGTCGGCAACTGAGTTGTTCGCCCGGGGGGGTGGGGGTTTTCCCAGTGGCAATTGCTTGTAATTACAAGCCAAAGTACAGGGGCAGTCTCAGACCGGTTAGGCGCGGGTGCAATCCGGAGCAGGCGAAGCGACCATTTCCGGGCTCCAGCAAATTGCACTGCGCGCGCTCGCGTTTTTCAGCACAACTCCACTCCACAATTTTGGTGGAGTTGACCCGTTTGGGGAAGCTCCACCCGATTCGATTGAGGAATTGGGAGCAGGAGCGGTCCCAAACGGGCCCGTAGATTCCACTGTCCGAAGGATCGAGTTTTACAAGCTTATCTGCAGCACATTCACCAATCTCTACATTGCAATGCATTCTGCATGCGTTTAAAAGAGCACATCAACCAGCCTCATCAGCTTTCATTGGCATGCTCCTTGCAACTTCAAATGCCTCTTCAAGAATCCCAATTTTACCCAAAAGATCAATCAGGCATGCATAATGTTCTGCTTTGGGTTCAATCCCTTAAACCATTTTCATTTCCTTCAAATAGTTATGCCCTTCTGAAACTAACCCACTATGATTGCATGCAGAAAGTAACCCAAGGAATGTGATATCATCAGGCACAATACCTGTTCCTTTAAACTGCTCAAAGAGATGGACTTCTTCAGACTGACCGTGCACAGCATGGGCCCTGACCATGGAATTCCAACTCACTACATTCCTCTCTGCCATCTCAGCAAATATATTGATGCTGCATCCAAATCTCCACATTTTGCATACATATCAATGAATGCATTACCTAAATTCACGGTAAGCAGAACCTTACTACTGACAATGTAGTTATCATATATCCACCTACCAAGATCCAAGCAACCCAACTGAGCACATGCTGAAAGCACACTCACAAGAGTAGCATTAATCGGCTCAACACCTTCTTCAATCATCTCCTTAAACAACCTCACTGCTTCCTCAGGCTCATTTGCCTGTGCGTAAGCTGCAATCATGCAACTCCAAGAAACTGCATTCCTCCTAGGCATATCCTCAAACAGCCGAGCTCAACTTTCCAAATCACCACACTTGGCATAAGCGTTAACCATGGTCGTCCAGGAGTACACATACTTGACTGCCATGCCGTCGAAAACCTCCCTGCCAGAGGCCACGCACCCGTATTTTCCAAACATATCGATCAGCGCATTCTCCAAATTAACACTCCCACCTACACCACCCACTGCAACATACTGGTGCACCATCCTCCCCAGCGCCAGCAACCCCATCTGCCCCATCGCCGAGACCACAGCAACCAGCGTGACCTCGTTCAGCTGCAGGCCCCCTGCCACCATTATCCTGCAAAACACCGGCCACGCCTCGTCAGCCAACCCTCCCGGCGCTTACCCGTCCACCAGCGTCGTCCACGAAACCACGTCCCTCTCAGGCATTTCATCAAACAGCTTCCGCGCATGTGCCAGTGACTTAAGGTTGGCATGAAAGTGCGCAAGCGCGTTCCCCACGAGCATGCTCTGGCCAGAAAACCCCACTTGAGGGCCACGCAGTGGACGGCCTCGCCACCGGACCGGGAGCCGTGCTCAGAGGCGGCGGCGGCCGCCTTGAGTGCGAAGACGAGGATGCGCGCATCGGCGGGAAGGCAGTCACTGATGACGCGGCGGGAGGTGCGCGCGGAGGAAGGCGCGCATCATGGTGGCGAGCATGTAGGCATTGGGGCCGGGGGCGGCGCGGCCGAGGATCGCGGCGGCGTTGTCGACGCGGTGGGGAGTGGAGAGGGCGTAGAAGGCGAGGAGGCGGGACGCCGGGAAGCGGTGCGCGGCGAGGCCGGAGACGGTTGGGAGCGCGTGGAGCTGGAGGAGGCGGGGGAAGGAGGCGCATGACTCGAGGAGGGAGAGCAACGGGTGGGTCACGACGAGGTTGCAGTTGGTGTTCCACGCCCGGCCGGGGTGGCGGCGCCGCCGGGGAGGGGAGAGGAAGCCGCGGAAGCGGGAGCGGAAATTTAACGGGAATCAAGATGGCAGAGGCCAAGGGCACCCACCTAAAACTAGGACGCGGCTCGTCTGACCTGCCTTCACGCACGGCAGAACTGCCCGTACGGGCCAAAATCGGCCCCTAATTCCCTGTCTAATCTATCCAACGGGGCTGCACGTTTGACCGCAACCACAATGCTACACCCCAATTAACATATGTACCAAACAATAAACTAGCGCCAAATCGTTTCAATCGCCAGGCCTTCTCGCGCCAAAAACAAAGGCACGCCGCCGAAACCTGGCCGGCTGCCGCCGCTGCGTCCCATCGAGCTGCCGCGGCCGAGACATCGAACTGCTGCTGTTGCATCGTCGTCGAGCCACCGCCGCCGCCGCGTCGCCGTCGAGCCACCGCTGCTGCTCGTCGCCGTCGAGCTGCAGTCGCCAATCTCCACATACACACCGCGATCTAAGGCGAGGAGCACGTTCGATCGCCATCCTTCATCGATTATTCATCGATTATTCCATGGAAAACTAGACAAACAAGGATGATAACCAGACCAATGACAATTTGAATACGTAAGTGACATGCACGAAATGAACTACAGTATTCTTTTTGTACATTCTTTGTGATCAGTGTGCTAATGAAAACTGAGTCCCATGATTTATACAGATTGAATGTTGTATCAAACTGGGTACCACAAATGGGCATGAAATTCAGCACAGTCGATGAAGCATGGAAATTTTGGGTTTATTATGGGGGCAAAGTTGGATTTGGTATTAGAAAGTGATACCTCAACCCAAGTAAGTTTGATCGAACGATCACATCGTGCAGATTTGTTTGTCGCAAAGAAGGTCATCGGGGAAGAGACAAAAGAGATAAGCATATTAAGGAACCTCGAGCTGAGACTAGAACCGGTTGTCTAGCTCGTATGGGTCTCACAATAAATAGAGAAGCGGGAAATTATGAAGTAACTGATCTTGTTCTAGAGCACAATCACACTATGCAGTTGCAAGAAACATGCTACCTTATGCCATCACAGCAAAAGATATCTGAAATTCAAGCTTTTGAGATCGAAATTGCAGATGATTCAGGTATTGGACCAAAAGCTGCACATGAGTGTGCTAGTCGTCGAGTTGGTGGACCATCTGTTCTTGGCTATACACGTAGGGATCACAAAAATCACCTACGTACTAAGCGCCAAAGGGAACTAATGTATGGTGAAGCTGGGAGTATGTTGAAATACTTTCAGGATAAAGTCGCTGAAAACCCATCGTTCCAATATGCCATACAGTTGGACAATGAAGAACAAATCACAAATATATGTTGGGCTGATGCAAAAATGTTAATTGATTATGCTCATTTTGGTGATGTGGTTACTTTTGACACTACATTTGGAACCAACAAGGATCTTAGGCCATTTGGTGTATTCGTTGGTTCAATCAATTCAGACAAACTGTTATATTTGGTGCTTGTCTTTTATATAGTGAAACATATGAGGCTTTCAGATGGCTTTTTGAAACTTTTCTGTTTGCACATAGTCAGAAGCATCCAAGAACTATATATACAGATCAAGATGTTGCAATGGGAAATGCGGTTGAGGATGTATTTCTTACGGCACGACATGGTTTATGCACTTTTCACATAATGCAGAGTGCCGTCAAACATTTATCTTGCCACAAGGAGGAGGAGGAGGAGGTTGAAGGGGAGGAGGAGGAGGAGGAAGATGAACCACATATTCTTGCAGACTTCAGTGCTTGCATGTATGAGTACCGGGACAAGGAAACATTTGAGGAAGCTTTTGACACCATGCGAGCTAAAATAGAAAAACAGACTTGGCTTGATAGCATCTATAAGGTAAAAGAGAAGTGGGCTGAATGTTTTATGATGGATGCTTTCACCTTGGGAATGCGAAGTACACAACTAAGTGAGAGCTTAAATAATGACCTCAAGAACCACTTAAAAGCAGATCTTGATATTCTTCGTTTTTTCAAACATTTTGAAAGGGTTGTGCAAGTGAAACGTGATGTTGAGTTGAATTCAGAGTATGAGTCTAGGGAGTTATTACCTAGGGTCAAAATGAATGTTCCCATGTTGGTCCAAGCAAGCAAGGTTTACACTCCTATCATAGTTGAAAGTTTTCAAGCAGAATTTGAGAGATCTATTGCAGCGTGCACCAAACAATTGGATGTGGGCTATGAATTTGCCATAAGAATCAGCTCTGAAGATGAATGCAAAGTTATTGGGAATCCTTTTGAACAAACAGCTTCTTGCAGTTGTGGCTAGTTTGAGAGAATCGGTATATTATGTGCCCATGCTATAAAAGTTCTTGATTTGATGAATATTAAGTTATTGCCAGGACATTATATTCTGAAGAGATGGACTAGAGAAGCACGGTGTAGAACTATTCAGGACAGAAGTGGGAGAAATGTTGTTGAGAACCCAATGTTCGATATTGATCAGCGCTACAAATTTCTCAATCACAAGTTTATGAATTTGGCCACCCAAGTAGCTCCCTCCGAAGAATGTTGTATTCTGCTTGATAGTGCACTTGATAGCCTTACTAAGGAATTTCAAGGCCGAATGAAAAATGCCCATCAGAGTAACCACATGGAGGGATGTTCTACCCAAGTGGTATATGAAGAATCAAATGAGCACTTAGCTGCTGCACGCCTAAAGAAAAAAATCTCCTAAGAAGAAAACTAAAAAGAGAAAGTTGAGCTGGATTGACAAGCAACATAAGAACAAGAAGAAAGGGGCTCCGAAGAAAGGACAAACTGAAGTAAAGAGAGCAAAGAAATTACCTAAGGTATGTTCTTTATATACTACAAATAATTATTTTGTTGTTAGTTAAAATATAAGCTAAGACTTCGCTGAAACTTTTTGTTATCTTTGGTTTCAGCAAAAAGAAGATGGGATGGGACCATCACAATCCCACTCCATAGAAAACAATGATTATTGGAGCAATCAGAATGTGACCGGGAGTAATGGTTTCACAGATAATCATATTGCACCTAGTTTTACCGAAATGTTGATGGTAAGCGTCATCTGAAATTGTGTTCTGCTAGTATGTTCAATAATGCAGCTGTACACTGTGATAAAATTTATTTTTGTAATGCAGACTTCTGTAGTAGAAGATATTGAAGCCCTTTGCTGTGACGACTTCTTTTGATCCTTAAATGAAGTGCTCTCCTGATTTGGATGCTGTGGGAAAGTCCATGTAGCAGTAGTTCTGTGAAATACACTCATGTGATGTGGCTTCTCAGTGTTATGGTATTTTGAGATTTATAGAAGTAGTAATAGTACTCTGTTAGTACTTGAGTTTCAGTGCTCAAAATTGCAGTAGCATTTGAGTTTCATTGCTAAAAAATTCAGTACTTTGTTAGTACAAATAGCATGCTTGGATGATTCGGTGCTAAACATTGCAATAGCCCTTGAGTTTCAGTTCTACAAATTTCAACAACGCGTCGACGGCAGCTGCAATTTTTGGCGTGAGAAACAGATGAGGCATGACTACAGACGACTAGCAAACTTGTGGCACTTCAGACTTCAGAGGACTAGACAGAGGATGGGATGTGACGCAACGGCGGTGGCTCGACGGCGACGCAGCGGCGGCGGTGGCTCGACGGCGACGCAGTGGCAGCAGTTCGATATCTCGGCCGCGGCAGCTCGACGGGACGCAGCGGCGGCAGCCGGCCAGGTTTCGGCGGCGTGCCTCTGTTTTTGGCGCGAGAAGGCCTGGCGATTGAAGCGATTTGGCGCTAGTTTATTGTTTGGTATCTATCACTAATTGGGGTGCAGTATTGTTGCGGCCAAACGTGCAGCCCCGTTGGATGGACTAGGCAGGGAATTAGCGGCTGATTTTGGCCCGTACGGTAGTTCTGCCGTGCGTGAAGGCACGTCAGACGAGCTGCATCCCTAAAACTACTATCATAAGTACTCATTTCCTAGAGTCGCATCTTGAAGCATGTTTGATTTACAAAAATATAAATGCGCATAACTTATTTCTTTTACTTCCCCGCAAAAAAGAAACTTATTCTTTTTTACTTCCCCCGTCAAAAAAACTTATCTTTTAAATAGTGTGGCTACGGTGCCTTATATTTTTGTTCCGTGCACATTTGATTACATCTTTACACAACTTTTTACATGTATAGATGTTCTAACATATAAATATTGAAGAGCTTTGTACGCACAATTTTGTTTTTGAGCTTTCTCGCTGAAGAGCTTTGTACGCACAATTTAGTTTTTGAGCTTTCTCGCTAAAAGAACTTATTTATACTATCTATTAAATGCCAATTAGTGCTATTAACGATGGTACGTCACTCTCCTGCAGACCATCTGATCACTCATCAATGGTTAAGATCGAGGCGATAGCATTTTAGTAATATACATGTCCTCTTTTTTTCTACTAACTCGCACAAATCACTCTTCTTTAATATTTCTCTAACTAACTCCTAATGTCTCTGTTTTTCTCAACTAACTCGTATAAATCTCTCTTCTCTAATCTCTTCTTCAATTAACTCCTAATGTCCCCCTTTTTCTCAAATAACTCGCACTCTTTTATCTAATTCCGATTCAATTTCAAAAAGGAACAATAAAAACCACCGCAACTATGCTCTCTCTCTCCTCTCATCTCTCCCGCCTCCCCTCCTAGCCAGGCTACCCTAGCCGCTGGCCAAGGGGAGGAATAGGAGCTCGGTTGGGTGAAGGAGTAGAGAAGGAAAGGGAAGTAGGGGAAGGAGGAGGAGGAGAAGGAAGAAGAAGGAGGGAGAGAGAAACTGTCACTGCTGTGCGCTGCTGCCGGTTGCCACCACCCTGGCTGAGCCGCCTCCCCTCCTAAGCAGGCTGCCCTAGCCACCGGCTAGGAAGAGGAAGATGAGCTCGGTTGGGGGAAGGAAAAGAGAAGGGAAGGAGGAGGAAGATGAGCTTGGTTGGGGGAAGGAAAAGAGAAGGGAAGGAAAGGAGGGGAATGAGAAAGTGGAGGAGGAGGAGGAGGAAGAAGAAGAAGAAGAAGCAGCCACCGCCCCTTGCCGTGCCACAACCATTGTGCGCCACCGCCCGTCGCCATTGCCCCGACCGAGCTGCCTCCCATCCTAGCAAGGCAGCTGGTGGTGATGGTATGTCCCCCGTTTTTGCTCAACTAACTCGCACAAATCTCTCTTCTCTAATCTCTTTTCTAACTAACTTAGAATCTAACTCAATCTCAAAAAAAGCAATAAAACCCACCCAAATCTGTAGTCTCTCTATATCTCTCCTTTCATCTCACCTGCCTCCCCTCCTAGCCGGGCTGCCCTAGTCGCCGACCAAGGAGAGGAAGAGGAGCTTGGTTGGGAAGGAGAAGAAAAGGGAAGGGAAGGGAAGGGAAGGAGGGGGAGGAGGAGGAGGAGGAGGAGGAGAATGAAGAAGGAATTAGAAGTACAAGGAGGAAGAAATTGTTGCCGTCCCTTGCCGTGCTACCACCTCCGTGCGCCGCCGCCCCGGCCGAGCCACCTCCCCTCTTAGCTGGGCTGCCCTAGCTGCTGGCCACAGGGAGGAAGATGAGCTCAGTTGGGGGAAGGAGAAGAGAAAGAAATGGAAGGAGGGGAAAGGAAGAGGAGAAGATGAAGAAGGAGGAAGAGGACAAGATGAAGGGAGGAGGAAGAAGGGGAATTTTGAGATTTTGGTCAAATTCAACAAATTTGGGTCAACTTCAAGATTTATGCTGCAAAGGTAGTCTCTAATTAGTCCCTATATATATGAGAACTGATGCAAGGAATTGAAAGAAAACATGTGTGAAGATCCGTATTTTTCTAAAACCTAAACAGCAAGATTAAGAAGTTGTGCATTTTTGCATTCATGCATACCAAAAGTCAGAGAAAATTTAAACTTTTAATTAGATATTCACTAAGATGAGTACTAAGAATAAAGACTTGACATTTCAAATATATATATATATATATATGATAGTATTAGAAATTTAGTGGAAGAAATTCATAAGTTAAATATTTAAATCAACGATAATTGAAATCTTACAAAAAATTCACTTACGAAGTGTAAATGTCTAGTATAAAGATTTACAGAAGATTGATATTACAAATGATGTCACATCACATTACTATAACAAAACGGAATCCTATATACTACTAGTTCTTCATCTTCATCTCTTCTCTTGATCTTCAATTTCTTTTCTTCACCTCTACATGCAACAAAGCATAACTCCAAGAAAATAGTGGTTACGTTAAAAAAATGTTTGCACTAAAGACCAGAGAAGTGATTATGGTCTCAATAGAAGATTAACATTAACTTAGGAATCCATTCTCGTTTCTTTTGAGCCACAATTCTTAAGGCAACAATTCTTAAGGCATTAGGCAGCAAGTGATTAGGCAACAAGGCAACCAATGGCTACCTTAAGTTAACATTAACCTTAACTAAATCTCCATAAGTAAGGCAACATTGAATTAGTAAATGGAATCAGTTTTCATGTTTTACCGACTGATTTTCATTCAAAATGGACAACCAGCCAACACTCATTGATAATAGGCAGTATATGACAAGGTCACTTAGGTACAAATCTGTCCAAGAGAGATGAATCAGCCACAAGCTGCTAGTGGCAACTTAAATGCCACCTCAAGCTTAAAGAGAGATAAGGATCAATTATTGAAGCAGTTTACTCACCATTTCATATAGTGAGTCACATAATAGGTGTCAATGCCATAGTGATCATAATCCAAATCAAGGAGGGTTAGAGAGAGACTACAAATAGAGCTCCCTGGGCTGCTCTACTCTTCACAATACACCATCAAGCTTCAAACAGTAGTAGTGAGAAGAGGAGACCAGCTAGTAGAAAGAGTAGACCAAGGTAGCGAGGAGGAGGCATCTCCTAAAGAAGTAGGTTTCAGAATTTCCACGAGAACAAGCTTCAAGAGTGCTTAAGGTAGGAAGGAGGAGAGGAGGTAGAAGAAAGTAGAAGAAGGAAGATAATGCCCAGTCTTGCAGAAATAATATGCGTTAAGCTAAATGAATTTTTATAAATTGGTTGAATAGAAGAGGGAAGGATAAGGCCAAGACCAAGGTACCGTCTGTTCTTAATTTAGAATAGAGAAATAAGGTGAATATCAGAAAAGATATATCTTAGCTAGGAGATAGAGAGACTATAGTATCTGTTCATATCTAGGAAATAATGAAAAGATGTAGGAACATGTTCTTATCTTCCTAATCAAAATACATAAAAAGGCAGCATGCTTTAATATCGTCATAAGGTTATTAGTATAGCAGCTGTCCATATCAGTGTATATAGGCATGTATCCTCAGATTAAAATATCATCATTTGAATAGGCAAAAAAGAAACAAGCATATCATAATTTATACCCCCGCACGGCCATCAAGTCTCAAACTCTGGCCGACTTCGTGGCCGAGTGGACTGAAATCCAGTCCCCGCTCTCTGTCGTCGACCTCGAACACTGGACTCTCTACTTCGACGGATCACTGATGCTCCAGGGCGCGGGGGCTAGCATCGTGCTCATCTCTCCGAAAGGGGAACTCTTCAAGTATGTGCTCCAAATCCACTTCCCAGCGTCCAACAACATCGCTGAGTATGAGGCTTTGTTGCATGGACTGTGCATCGTCACGTCACTCGGGATTCGCCGACTTCTCGCTCGGGGAGATTTCGAACTGGTGGTTCGGCAGGTCATGAAGAAATGGTCATGCCGCGACCCTACCATGGAAGCCTACTGCCAGGAGGTACGCAAGCTCGAAGCCAGGTTTGACGGACTCGAGATCACGCATGTTCTCCGCCGAGACAACGAGGCGGCCGATGCACTCGCCAAACTGGGGTCCAGTCGGGACATCGTCCCAACTGGAGTATTCTCCCAAGAGTTGCACACCCTCTCCATCAAGACAGGGACAACACCTGACACCAAAGAGGCACAGCCCAAAGAATCTGATAGCACTCGGCAAGCGTCACCAGCGGTCCTCGCTGTCATTCCCGACTGGACGACACCCTTCCTCGACTACCTCCAGCGAGACATCCTCCCGCCAGACCAGATCGAGGCACGGCGCATTACTAGGAGAGCCAAAGCATACGTCATAGTCAAGGGGGAACTATATAAAAAGAGCGCCTCGGGCATCCTCCAGCGGTGTATATCCCAAGATCAAGGCAAGCAACTACTACAGGACATTCACTCGGGCGTTTGCGGGCATCATGCGGTGCCAAAGTCTTTGGTCGGTAAAGCCTTCTGGCAAGGCTTCTACTGGCCAACTGCCATCTCCGACGCCGAGCATATTGTCCGTACCTGCGAGGGATGTCAATACTTTGGCCGACAAACACACTTGCCGGCTCAAGCACTCCAGCCTATCCCGATCGCCTGGCCTTTCGCCGTTTGGGGTCTAGACATGGTCGGTCCTCTCAAGAAAGCTCCCGGGGGCTATACACACATCTTCGTCACCGTCGACAAGTTCACCAAATGGATTGAAGCCAAGTCGGTGGCCACTCTCACTTCAGAGCGAGCCGCCGAGTTCTTTTGGGATATCGTTTTTCGCTTCGGTGTCCCCAATAACATCATCATGGATAACGGCACTCAGTTCACCGGTGCCGCCTTCTTCAAGTTCTGCGACGATTACAACATTGGCCTCGACTTCGCCGCGGTCGCACACCCACGCACCAACGGGCAGGTTCAGCGGTCTAATGGCCTGATTATGCAAGGTATCAAACCTCGAATTTTCCAGCGCCTAAAGAAATTCGTGGGTAAGTGAGCAGCAGAGTTACCATCGGTACTCTAGAGTCTACGCACTACGCCCAACCGGTCAACCGGATACACGCCTTCCTTCTTGGTCTTTGGAGCCGAGGCCGTGCTCCCGATTGACTTAGACCACGGATCTCCACGCATCCGCACGTACTCCGAGGCCGAGTCGGAGGAAGCAAGACAAGAAGCCGTCGATCAGCTCGAAGAAGCACGCGAGGTTGCGTTCCTTTGGTCGGCCAAGTACCAGCAGGGCCTACGACGCTATCACAGTCGGCACGTACGTGGCCGCTCGTTCAACATTGGCGACTTGGTTCTACGCCGAGTCCAATCCAACAAAGACAAGCACAACCTTTCTCCGTCATGGGAGAGTCCGTACGTGATCACTGAAGTATTGCGCCCGGGGGCTTACCGACTGAAGGACAGCGACGGAAATGTCATCACCAACGCATGGAACATTAAACAGCTACGTCGTTTCTATGCTTAAAACTTTGTACTCTACAAATTTTGAGACATATGAATAAATTTTTTCTTCACTTACAAACATCTCTCGGGGTTCCCGACTGGCCACTATGCATGCTCATAGCAGGCGCTCGGCAGTTACACCCTCTGGGTGCGCACAGTCACACTCGGGTTTCTTTCATTCAAGCTAACTACTCCAGTACTGCGTATACAACCCGCCGTTGACTCCCTGACACCGACCACCGATTTCATGCCACAACCCTATGCTACACGGGAAACAGCCCACGGCTAATCTCTGCGCAAGGGAGGCTAAAAACGGGTCGGCAAAGAGCACATACGAGGGATTAACATACGCACGAACAAGTACTAGACAAAGGAAAGAAATTGATAAACTTAAAAGCCAAGCCTGTTACAAAAACATACATAATTCAACATCCACTCGGACAGTTGACCTACATATGTAAATTGTTCTTTACAGGCCGACGCAGTCGATGAGGGAGTTCGCCGTACCCTCGACAGTCTTCATCAAGTCCGGGATGTCGTCGTCAGGGACATCGGTGGCGTATTCCTCTCCGATTGCTTCCATATCCAGCAACAGATAGTGGAACTTCACCACGGTGAGTGATAGCACGGCCCCAGACCGCGTCGCATCCGATAGCTGACGCTTCACTTCATCCGGCACCTACCGAAGATGCTCCGCCACCTTGTCTGCATGGTCCGACACCGGCCGCTCCTCCCACAAGGCATTGTAGGCCAGGCGGCCGGGCGCCTGCATTGACTCGACCGAGTCGGAGACCTTCTTGAGGCAGAATTGGAGAGCTACAGAGGCAAAGCAAAGGCATAAGAAAAATGACCAGCGGACCCCGACCAACTGGCACCCGAGTCAGAAGACTTACCAGCCTTGGAGTCGGCGGCCTTCTTTTTCGTCGCCTCGATAGCCTGCAGAGCCCACCTCAGGCTCCCATCCGTGATAGCCGCCTCCTTCTCCAGGTGCTGGACGCGGGCCTTCTCTGCGCTGAGCAGCTCCTGAAGCTTGGAGGCTCTGTCCTTGACGGAACTCAGTTCTTGGACACGAAGCCTCATCGACACAAGCTCTGTCTCGAGCTTAAAAGCCTTCTCCTCAGCAGCTGCAGAGGACGAGTCAGGCACGGCAACAAACAAAGGATAACCAAAGGGACTCGGGATCCTTCGCTTGTGGGCCACGACCTCGGTCGCCTGAAGGCTCCCCGTCAGCTTGTCTCACTCCTCCTTGCGAAGGCTGAGCCGGTCAAACATCTCCAGCCGATCCTGGAGGAAGTTGGTCTTATCCTGGGACCAACGGTTCAGTTTCTGCAAAAAACAACAGGAAGGGTTAGTCACTCGGAAAAATCATCAAGACCCTCCACTCGGTCCCTTGGACCCAGCGGAGGCTCGGGGGCTACACCCTCTGGGTGCACTGATCGTGCACCCAGAGTGAAATCTATAGAAAAGGCAAAAAGACCCTCCATCCGACTACTCTAGTCGACCGAAGGCTCGAGGGCTACACCCTCTGGGTGCACTGATCGTGCACCCAGAGGGAAGTCTATAAAATACGTAAGGGACCCTTCGCCCAACTAAGGCAATCGGCCAGAGGCCCGGGGGGCTGCTCCCCAGTGGGTGTATCACCGAAACACCTATAGGCGAAAAGCAAAAGCGAACGAGAAGTTTTACCTGCATCAGCAGGTGCAACCTGCCGTTTAGCAGGTTGGCACCTTCCTTCACCGTCTGCATCAATGCCGAGTGCATCTCGCTGAGTTGAGTAATGACGCCCATCGCATCGGTCCACTCGTCGTGCTCCCGGACATAGTTGATCTCCCGGATCGTCAGGCTCGGCCGTCCAGGGTCCGCCTGCCGAATCCGCAACGGCCGAATCGCCAGCTTGAGATTCCGGTTCCGAAGGCGGGGCGGGAGGAACCTCCTCCATCGTAGGCGGCAGCTTGAGATTGCCTCGGCGATCGGCCGGCGCGTCTCCCGACGAGCTCGGACCCGCTCCCCCAGACGCCCCCGCACTCGGACCCACGTTCCCGGACGTAGTCGGGGCCAGCGCCTCAGCAGGGAGCGCCTCCGGCTGGGGAGCAGCAGCTTGCGAGGATGCACCATCCTTCCCAGGAGACGGTCGGGGGGACACAGCCACGGCCACCCTCGAAGGAGACGAGGCTCGAGCATCCGCCCCCGACTGGTTCCGCCTTGGCCGGACCCTGGGGCGCTTGACGATGCCTTCAGGACAACTCCCGTCTGCCGCGTCCTGCGAACAACATTCGGACACATCAAGCTCAGAAGACAGCAGACCAGCAAGATAATATCCGCCAGAATGACTTACTTGGTGGATCGGGGGCAGGAACACGTTTCTTGGGCCTCGGGACCGGCTGCTTCAAAGAATCAGCCGCCAGGGCCGGCGACGCCGCGGAGCTGCTCTGCTCCCCAAAGGCGGCATCGGCCATCCGTTTTTCCCCCTGGCTGGGGGGACTTCCTCCTTGGCTACCTGAGGAGCCCCCATCGGGGCGGCAGTCGGTGCCACCAGGTCAGGACGGGTGGAGGAGCCGCCTTGTCCCCCCGGGGCAGCACTTGCAGGCGGCGCCCGACTTCTCCAAAAGCGGAGTGGGATGTCATCTTCATCTTCCTCTTCCTCTTTCGGGGCCGGCACACTTGGCGGAGGGGCGCTAGGTACCGCTGCGGCAGGTGCCTTCCCCTTCGAGGGCCCAGCTCCCGAGGAGGATGCGCCAACCTTCCCCTGCGACGGCGCCTCACTGCTAGGGATGTCAGCGTATTGTGGCTGGTTCCAGACCTCCTTCTCCGGGAGAGGGACATCGGAACTGAAGCCGAAAAGAATCTGCAAATTCAGAAAACATAAAAATTGCCCGAGTCAGCCTTGGCGTCACAACCGACAAAAGAAATTGGGGAATCAGTTGCCTACCTGGCTCGGGGGGTTCGATCTGCTGAAGGGCGGCGGCCGTCCGGAGATGTCCAGATCTGTCCCCTGCGCCATGAGCTTCTCGACCCGGCGTTGGACGACATCATCCGGGAGCTCCTCGGAGGACTCTCGGGTCGTGTCTTGTTCGCCGGCGTAGTCGAACATTGGGTGAGCCCTCAGCTTCGCAGGCTGCACCCGCCACCGGATGAAGGTCGACACGACGACGACTCCGGTGACCCCGGCCTGAATCACTTCAGCCAGCTGCGCCATGAGGACCGCGATTCCATCTTGCTCCCAATCCAGCGGCGGCTTGGACCAGCTCGGCTTGACCACCGGTGGCTGACCCACGAACACCGGGAGCGACGGCGCGGAATTGGCGCGGTAGAACCAATGCGCGTGCCACCCCTTGTTGGAGGTCTGCATCGGCAGGTTCAGATAGCTCTTCGCCGCTCCGGATCTCAGCTGGAATCCGGCGCCTCCCACCACGGCCGGGTTGTCCCTGCTCGGCTGTGGCTTCACGACGGAGAGGTGCTTCCACAGTGCGAAATGCGGCTCGATTTCGAGTAAGCATTCGCACAATGTGATGAAGCACGAGACGTGGAGCATACTGTTAGGGTTGAGATTGTGGAGCTCCAACCCGTAGTAGTACAGCAGTCCTCGGAGGAAGGGATGGACGGGCACGGAGAAGCCCCGCTCGAAGAAGGAGCCATGGACGACGAGTTCGCCCGTGTTCGGAGTGGGGGTTGTCTCACCCTCGGCGGCGCGCCACTCGACCAACTCCTTCGGTGGCAGCACTCCCGACCTCACCATGGCCATCAGCCACAATTCGGTCACCGTCGATTTAATCCAGGGGGCCATCGGGTCGGCGGAGGAATCCTTCTCACTCAATAACTTCCACACCAAAGCGTCCTCCTCTGCTTCGGTTGGATCGGCTTCCCAATCAGGGGCTTGCATTCACAGCCGGCAGCGTGGAGCTAGGGTTTTTTGGTGTGGCTGCGCTCTCGAAGTGGCGGGGCGCAAGGAAGACGAATGGGGTTTTGGGCGCAAAGAAAGCGAAGCGTGCTCTGGAAGGCGTGAGTGGACCCCGCTGCTTCCCTGGTCTTATAAAAAGGGGATAGATGGGACGCTGCGACTCCTCCGCTTCCGCACGCGTGTGGGTTTGTCGTGCCCACGACGCACCTCTTCAGTTTCCACAGCGCGGGGTTTAAACGGTCTACATCGCGATTATTCAGCGTCCGCGACGTGGCAACGACACGGTCTGTGCTATTTAACAGTGGGGATCCGATGGTTGGCCTTCCGGGGTTAAGTAGCCATTTAGAATTTACCCCCATAAAAGAGCGACTGTAACGTGCCTCAAATGGGGTACTAATCAGTTACCGCTTAACCCGGAACCGAGCGCTATGGTTTTAAAGGGTTTCAAGGATTGGCCTCCCGCAGGAACGCAATCACTTGAATACACCCGAGTGAAGGGCAGTTATGGTGTGCCTCCAACATGCCACTAGTCGGATGCCGAGCAGCTCAGAGCCACCGGTTTCTCCACCCAAACTTCCCGCGAATTTCGCTCTGGGATTTTTGGGTCCGGAATTTTCAGATTCAGTGGAACATCCAGGTATCAGGCTCTGTCACTCGGGAACCTATGCGCTATAACTTGTGTTTTGGTTCTGACACGAATCTCGGAGGCACTCCCTCAGAGGGACGCTAGCTGGGCCCGAGGCACTCGGGAACCAGGTGCTACTCGGAAATTCAGTCGGGATTCTTGGTATGTCTCACGCTGGGCTATCAGTCGGTCCCTGTCCTTCAAGATGGATCGGATACCACCAGAATTTACCCGCTATTAACTCATCTACCATGATATTCCTGCCTTACGGGTGAATATCACTCGGCTAATTACCTTTACTCTACAGGAGTTCTATGAGCCCTTCACAATCTTCCTACAGGCAATAAAAAGGTGCGCCTGGGTGAATGTCACTCGGGAGAAGGAAGAAGGCTAAGGCACTCATTACAGGTGGTGAGCACGGGGTGCCCGCCGGGCGACAGCAACCTGACAGGATTTCCCACTGAAGGTGCTACCTGGGTAGCCTCACCTAGGCGCGAGGTTCCCCCTTCGTCTTGGTTGTCGGCCTCGACGGACGGCCGAGAGAGCCTTTCTTCAAAGGTCCCAGCCGGGACCGGTTCCCGAGAGGACGCCAGTCGCGATAAGTAGTCAGCGGGTTCATTGTAGCGGCGCGGGACGTGTTGTAGTTCCAACCCGTCGAAACGCTGCTCCAACTTCCTGACTTCATTCAGGTACGCCGCCATTTGTGGGTCGGAGCACTGTTACTCCTTGGACACCTGATTGACGACCAGCTGAGAGTCGCCTTTGACAAGCAGACGGCGGATTCCGAGGGACACGGCGGCACGGAGCCCCGTGAGAAGTCCCTCGTACTCGGCCATGTTGTTGGTGGCACGGAAGTGGAGCTGCACAACGTACTGGAGTACTTCACCTGTCGGGGAGGTGAGAACTACTCTAGCCCCTGCGCCCTTGAGGGTGAGGGATCCGTCAAAGTGCATCATCCAGTATCTGGCTCCTTCATGTCCCGGATTCGCGGACAATTCTTCCCCTTTGTCTTTAGGCACCGGCGTCCACTCGGCCACGAAGTCAGCCAGAGCTCTACTTTTGATCGCCCAGTTGCTGACGAAGCGGAGGTTGAACTCGGCGAGTTCAATCGCCCACTCGACCACGCAGCCAGTGGCTTCTCGATTGTGCAGGATGCGCTCGAGGGGGTAGGCAGTAACCACCAAGACCTCGTGCGCTTGGAAGTAGTGGCGTAGCTTTCTCGACGCAACAAGAATTGCGTAGAGCATCTTCTGGGCTTACAGGTAGCGCGTCTTGGCGTCGCGTAATACTTCACTGACGAAGTACACGGGACGCTGCTGGACGTGGCCCTTGCTTGGGACTTCCTTGAGTACGGGACCTGGGGGGTCGAGATTGTTCCTGAGCACTCCTGGCTGCTCGGGTTCGTCCGGGAGCTTGGACCCGGACTCGTCCCTGAGCACTCCTGACTACTCGGGGCTACCCGGGAACTCGGGCCCGGGCTTTGCCTTGGACATGTCGTTTGTCGAGAGCTTGACCCCGAGCACACCTGACTGTTCGAGGTCACTCAGAAGCTCAGACCCGAGCACTCCCGACTGTTGGGGGTCGCCCGGGAGCTGAGACCGGGCTTTTCCTTGGATTTGTTGCTTATCGGGAGCTCAGACCCGAAAGCTTCCGTCCTCGTGGGAGTCGTCAAGAGCTCGGACCCGACCTCTCGCTCGACCATGAGGACCACGCTCACCACTCGGGGATTAGCTGAGATGTAGAGCAGCAAGGGCTCCTCGGGTCTCGGCGCCACCAAGACCAGAGGCGAGGTGAGATACCTCTTGAGGTCCCGAAGGGCTTGCTCGGCCTCTGGGGTCTACTCGAAGCGGCCTGACTTCTTGAGGAGCTTAAACAACGGGAGGCCTCACTCCTCGAGCTTGGAGATGAACCGTCTCAAGGCAGCCATGCAGCCCATTAGGCATTGCACGTCCTTGAGACGAGACGGCGGGCGCATCTGATCGATGGCCCGGATCTTCTCGGGGTTGGTCTCTATGCCTCGGTTCGAGATCAAGAAACCGAGGAGTTTGCCTGAGGGAACCCCGAAGACACACTTCTCGGGGTTTAGCTTCATGCGAGTGGTGCAGAGACTGCTGAAAGTTTCCGCGAGATCTTCAAGAAGCGTTGCTTGATCCCTTGTCTTGACAATGAGATCGTCGATGTAGGCCTCGATGTTGCGACCTATCTGAGATTGCAGAGTAATGTGCATGGCACGCTGGTATGTAGGCCCAGCGTTTTTCAACCAAAAAGGCATGCGAACATAGCAATAAGTCCCCACAGGGGTTGTAAATGAAGTTTTTTCCACATCCTTTACCGACATACTAATCTGGTGATAGCCAGAATATGCATCTAGAAAGCACAAAAGGTCACATCCCGCAGTGGAATCAACTATCTGATCGATGCGAGGTAAAGGGAAATGATCTTTTGGACATGCCTTGTTGAGGTCGGTGTAATCCACGCACATCCTTAGCTTACCGTTGGCCTTTGGCACAATGACGGGGTTGGCGAGCCAATCCGGGTGGAGGACTTCATGGATGAAACCGGCGGCAAGGAGCTTGTCGACTTCCACCCAGATGAACTCCTGGCGTTCTGGTGCTTGACGTCGCACCTTCTGCCGAACAGGCCGTGCATCGGGATGCACAGCGAGGCGGTGCTCGATCACCTCCCTAGGGACCCTGGGCATGTCCGACGGTTGCCAAGCAAACACGTCGGCATTCGCCCGGAGGACGGCGATGAGCGCGCTTTCCTATTTGGTGGCCAAGCGGCCGCCGATTTTGACGGTCCTGGACGCATCTTCACCCAGGACCACCTCCTTGATGGGGACTGAGTCGTCTGCGGCGATCTTGAGCTTGGTCAGGGGCAGACCCGAGGACTCGGGGCGCTCACAAATATCTTCGGCCGCGGCGAAGGCGGCCGAAAATAGCTGCTCGGCGCAGAGGATGGAGCCCTGGATGTCGGCCGGTACCGTGCTCGTGTTGTTGGGCCCGGGCATCTTGATGGTGAGGTAGGCGTAGTGGGACACTACCATGAACTTGGCGAGGACCGGTGGCCGAGGATGCCATTGTACGGGAGGTCGAATTCGGCGATGTCGAAGACGACGCTCTCCATCCGGAAGTTGTCCTTGGTCCCAAACTACCTGGGACGCCTTCTGACATGAAGCATGCCGCAATTACCGGGGTCCCACAGGCCAGGGACCAGGGGCATGTTTCTGGGCGCGCGGCGGAGCGCCTCAAAGTCGAAAAGGCATCTGACCGTCCCATCCCCTGTCAAGAATGATAGCCAATGCAGCTTATCTCTTGGGAGGATGGGAACCTGTCAGGATTCGCCATCATGTCCACTACAGCGGACTTGGAGTAGACAGGCCCGTCAGAGGGGCATTAAGTGCGCCTGTCGGGCCACGTGGACTGAGGAAGGGCCCACATGGGGTGCTCGGGGCTCCCGGGATCGGGGGCCCTCGAGCACGCCCCCCAGGCCGCCCCACCGGGCGGGGCACTCGGCGCCTCGAGCGAGGGCCAAGTCGCCTCGGGTGCTCGGGGTGAGCCCCCGAGCACTTCTTCTTGGTTCGTCCCGAGCGGGGGCCAAGTCGCCTTGGGTGCTCGGGAAGCACCCTTAAGGGACGACTCGGAGCACCCCTCGATTAGCTGAGTGGGAACAGTGCTCGGGGTGGACCCCCAAGCACCTCTTCTTAACTCCTTCGTCCTTGGCGACGTGGTGTCAAGTTGGGCCTCTGCCAGCGGTTTAGGGGACCCTGGTCCCCGTATCGCTGACACACTCGACTAAGATATTGCCGTATCTAGCTGCAGCCAGATCATGAAGGACTCGGGGGCTACTGACGATGACATGGCACCCGGGTATCGTCAAGGAGGACAATACCGGTCCTATGGACACAGGGTGGGCCGGGCCGAAAACTCGGAGTCTAACTTCTACACGGGGGCGCCTCATCAACTTGGAGTACAAGACAAGGATATACATGCATCCAGCAATCCCGGATTCTACTGTAACTAATTAGGAAACCAATCTATAAGCCTATCAGGACTCTTGTAACCCTACCCCGGTCGTCTATATAAGGCCCGGTAGGGATCCCCTGATCGGCAGGTCCTCAAGGTCTTTCATAAGCTCATTAGCTCTCATATTTTTCATACGGGATTCAAGCAATACCAGCCACCAAACACAGGATGTAGGGTATTACCTCTTCTCGAGGGCCTGAATCTGTCTAAACATCATCTCCCGTGTGCACCCATCTAGATCTTCTGTGCTTGCGCAGCCCCATATTCATTATTGCCGGATTATAACACCGACACCTCGCAAGAGAGGCCAATCTCGGTACATCCGGTTCTTCAAAACCGGTATCACCGAGAATCACTGTCTGTGTCTCAAAAGAGATTTTTAACGAAGTCTTCTGAGAATTTGACTGAGCACACATGAAGATTCTTCCTATAGCTTAGATATCTTACCCCTCTTAATAGTATGGCTTGTCCTATAGACTCAAATGATCTATTGATCATGTTAAACACTAGAAAATCACCACTAATCTTCTAGGTCCAAGCCTTCCTTCATCATTAACTTTTTAGGGGTCAACATCCACTAGTTAAACCAATTACCTTGGGGACTATACACATGTATATACTCAGTAAACCATTAGTCCCTTAATCGTTTGTCATCATCAAAACCTACTAGGGGGCACTAGATGCACTTTCTTTTTTTTTACCTTTAGTTCTATATTTCAGTTGTTACTTCCAACTGAACGTATCTTATTGTATTTCAGTTGAGCTATAAACTTTTGTATATTGGAGTTTATAATAATAAATTAGTGGACCATCAATGCTTCTGTTCTACATTCTGATGGATGTAATATTAATGAGATGGGATTTCATTATATTATGTCAAAGACTAGCACACTACACCACGCAGTGGTGTGTGGGGTCGCTTCAATGTGCCCAGTATTTGATCTAGGGGTTTTGAAATTTAGAATAGCGAACTTAATTCAAAAACTATGCCAAATGTCACACAATTTGGAAGTTTTAGCCTTAATCATAAGCTTTCTAATGGCACTGAGTTAGCCAAATCAAAATTGTGGTTCAAAAGTTACGGCCAAAATTTTGTTACCGTTATGCTATTTTTCTAGGGCTGAGATTTGTCGAGCTTGATTAAGTGGTCATAATGGAACAATTCAAATCTAGGCTCAACTTTGTTGAAAAATGTCTATAGATGTTAGTAGTGTATTCATTTACTTGATTTGGATATATGTAACTAAAGACACAGAATAACAGCGAGAGATCACAAAAGGTAATTAACTAAGATTTTTTCAAGAAGTTCGATTTAGAGTTCTGTTGAGAGGTGTAGATGAGAAGAGAGAGAGCACAGGTTGGGGTGGGCTTTTTTTTGAAAACTGAGTTGGATTAGGAGATAAGTGAAATTCGATGGCCTATATTGACCGGACTCTCCAAAATTCATTCAGAATCCAATTTGAATAAATTTATACTCTATCTTGATTGATTTGATGATAGGAACGTATCCACGGTCTCGAATCTTCCATTCAACTCATGGTTTAAAAAGTCAAATTATCTCTTCATCCCGGATTTTCGGTCAACCTTGATTTTAATAACTCTGACATTTCTTTAATTAATTCTGGAGTGTTTACAACTAAAGACAATGGGAAACGTGGCGAAAATCTACCAAGTTGGAGAAGGCACGCACATAAAGGTAGAGCGACGTGGATCGATCGGGATGATGGCGGTGCGAAGAAACGACAAAGTCAGGGGCAAAGCTGAGGAGGTGATGAAGAGAAAGGAAGGGAGAAACATAGATGATCACCACAGAGAGAAGGAAGTGAGAGAAAGGCGCCAGCGATTGTTATGAAAAAGTGCACGCATGTCACATTTAACACGTATGTTCACAAAATAGAACGACCATTTTATCCATGTCTTTAGAGCTCTCGTCATAATTGTAACATCCCAATGTGTAAAGGAAATATTTGTTAGCATTTAAGCATCAAATCATACCAACTCACTAGCAATCATGCATCTCATTAACCCTAACTATATCGTCCTTCAATTTTTTTCTCAAATTAACCAAGCCTAAAATCGTAATCACTAAACTTTTCCAACCAAAACCCTAGCTAACACCCTGGTGGGTCCCTGACCTCCCTTGGGTCTCAATCTAGGAGGAACTACAAAAATTTGAGCAAGAAATATTTTGAATCTTTTGAAACTATCTAAATTGCTAAAATAACAGAAATATAAATATAATATTTTATGGTGTTTAATTCCTTACAAGGTTATGAAATTTTGTATCTGGGCTTATTAAGTTTATATGCACCTCCAATAGAAATTTCATATTTTTGAAAGCTTAGAACACCTAGCTACAGTTCAAACCCAAATTGGGGCAATATTTGAAATGTGGATTAAATTTGGTAAAAACTATTTTTTAACTTGAAATTTTCACAGTGGGTCACTAATGTAATTTTAGCCCTTGTGAAGTTTTCCAAAAATTTCTAAATATTTATGAGTCTCCTTTTATCAAAGTCGTTAGTAGGAGAAGAGAAAAAGAAATAAAAGAAAAAGAAAAAAAAGAAAAACCCCTCCCCTTAGGCCAAGCGGGCCGGCCTGGCCCGCTAAACCTCAGCCCAGCATCGGTGAGCCAGCCCATTTGAGCCAGGCCGCCTCCTTCCTCTCCCTTTCCACCTCGTTCGCGTGAAAGCGCACCCGTGCGGCGTGCCTTCCCCGCCTCCTCTCCTCTACGGTTGACTGGCGGGCCCCACCCGCCAATTCCCGTCCTCCACGTCGTTGGCGTTGGCCGGGACAGCATGTTCCCAACCACGCTGTGTGCAACCTTGACCGGCAGCCTCCACCTCCCTTAAATGCCGGCTAACCCCTCCTTCCCCTTTTTCTCCTCTACCCGCTCACCACCTCGGGAACCTCCGCTGCCGACCGAGCTCCGCCGCCAGCCAACCGCTTGTGCCGTCGTGCCATTGCCACGCGAAGGAGCTCCACCGCAATCGCTTCATGTTGGAGCCTTTCGGAGCCGCCGACCAAAAGGAAAAGCCTTGTGGACCGTTTGCTGCCATCGCCGCCTCCGCTACTCCACCCCAGGCGCCGCCCCGACGCTGTCTTCCTCGACTTCGGCAACCCCTCCCCACCGGTGTCACCCCTCTATGCTCCTTCCTCTCCTTCGGTCCCTCCAACCGCTGCAGTGAGCCTCCCCTCCCCTCCCCTCCCCTCCTTTTCTGGCCCTAAGGCTCAATGCCGAACCCTTACAATGAGAATAGAGGCTTTAAAGAATGAGAATAGAAGCTTTAATGTTTAAAAGAGTAAGATCAGTCCTGTAAGAGCTCCACAATATGTAAGACATGATATAAGGAATGAAGAAGCAACTATTTAAAATTACAATATCATGCTATCATTTGAATCCAATTTATCAACTCAAAGTGTGTCCATTGTATTTGTATTTCTTCTAATGGTAAGTTATGAAGTTGCAACAACATGACAATTTAGACAAATGAGGGATCCCTTTTAAGACACCATACCCAGTGATGGCATCAAACAAAAGTTTGGAAGTTTATTTAAGTACTATCTATTCAAATCAAGTATTTCTCCACCTAATTAGAAGAACTGTCCATACTTAGACCTGAAGATGGTGTTGGTAATCAAAATAAGTAGCGGATATTTACATATATAATGAAAATTGTGGTGAAACCAAAATCAACATAGCATATAAGATGAAGGAAAAATAAGTATCTTCACACAGCGCAGGATGATTTTTTTGGATTAAAAGCTACGTTATACCACAAATACTTCCAGCTAAACAAATTAAAACAACTATGTTTTTACCTTACAGCCAAATAGAAGAAGCAACGGTAGCTGAAATCGTACCTCTTCGTTGTGCTCTGCATCACAAGCATGTATAGAATTTTAATACTGATCCAACCTACCTGCAAATTAACTCATACAAGTACCTTCTACCAAATCACAAACTAACAATCTAATAAGTGAAATGAAAAAAAAACCACCATTAGAAAAAGTAAGAAACGGACCAACCACTCCTAACCAAACCCATTTGATCCGATCCCAGCCAAGAACTATCATGAGAACATACCTCAATCAACACCAACCATGCTCACCCATGCTCACCTATTCTCACCCATGCCCGCGTGAGGGGCTCCACTTGGACCAGGGACACGGCGGTAGGGGAGCTGGAGACATGGATAGGGAATAGTAGTCTCAGCACCATGGAGACCTAGCATGAGGATGTTTGCCGCCCATGGCTGCTCGTGAAGCCCGACTAGAAGCCACTAATAGCCAGGTTGTCGAGGCCGTCGCCATCATCGACAACCGTGCTAGGACCACGTGTCACAACCTGGCGACCGGTCTACTCTTGGCCTCCACTTCCACCTGGGCCTCAACCTCCAGCTCGCCTCTTCACTCATGGGGCTATTGCTGGTGTGGCATTTATTGAGCGACTAGCACACCTACTTGGACATGGTGTTGTAGAACATAAGCGGAAGGTGTAGCATCCCTGCTGCTCGACGAATAGCAGGGCTTTTGTCCAGAGGAAGGGTAAGGAGGGCTGCTTGAGGCGCTATGAGGTCGATGACGTGATTGGGAAGGAGGGAGGAGAGTGCTACAGAGGGAGAGCGAGTGAGGCATAGCACGGACTTCAGTGTTGGCCGCACGCCCCTCTCCATCGACCACCGCGGCTGCTTGTGCCTTTACTCCTTGCTGCGTCACGCCACCTCATCTGCGTCGTTGTGCCCTCCACCACTAGCCACCAGCTCTACCTTCGCCCCATCCTTCCCCTCTTGCCCTATATCCTGGCGCGAGCCACTATCGCCCCACTCCCTCCTCCAGCTCGAGCCGCCCCACCTCCTCCTCGTCCACCGCACCCCTGTGCCGGCCGCCACGACCCTCCTCCACCTGCAGTTAGAGGCAAGGCGCCCTTCTGATCTTCATCGGCTACCACAATGGCTCAGCAGGTGGCAATAGCGTCAGGTGATGGGGATTGCTCGGGTGACAACGGCGGAGGGAAGAGGCGGCGGGTGGCGGTGGGCCCGACGACTACGGAGGACGAGAGAGAGCGAGGAGGTGCTGAGGAGGAGCGATTGCGTGGAATTGACTCGAGGTGGAGAGGCGAAGGAAAAGGCAGACGAGGCACGAGGGAGGCGAGGCGTCGTGGATGGAGCGGGCCCTGTAGGGCCTCAACCGGGTTTTTCCGGTCCCAGGCGAGCTTTGCAAGCTAGGCACATTTGCTGAGGTGGCATACCTAGATAGCATCCCTTTTTTGCACCCTTACAGTTTTTTAGCTGTACAAGTGTGCAATTCTAAATAGTACTCGCCCATGAAAATTCGACCGACTCGTACGCCGCGTCTCCTGACCATCCCTGGAAGCACAATGACACCCTGACCTAACACTGGCGTGGTCTACAGCATTGCCTTCGGCTCGATCGAAGGCAACATCAGATCCGCTCCCTCGATCAGGCTGGATCAAGAAGAGACGCGGAAGCAACTAGTGCAATCCGTCATTAGATGGAGATCCAACAAGTTATGAAAAAATGTGAAAAAATTGACACAAGATACATCTACCGTCCCAACAAATTGTGAATCCAAATTTTATCTATACATCAAGAAACATGAAAGAAAATCTGCCACAAATAATAGCTGCGATGCGAATAATGTCTTCGGCTTCTACTCACAATAGAATTTGTCTTTTCTGTTTATCAATGTGTGTATCGAATTTAGGTTTAAAAATTTGTGTCATGATAGATAATGTTATGTCAATGTTGTCAAAAAAATTCTAAATTTTTGTGACCTTTTGGATCACAAGATCATCAAATTTCACCTATCCACCTAAAGAGTAAGATTATTTAGTTGCTCCCCGATTTTCCTAACCCTAATGACAAAATTGTAACAACCCACCCAGTTGTTTTTCATCCGTCCCGTTCGTTCTGTTAACTACACGGCTAAACCGCTCACGACGGCATCCCCTGAGACCCTCTCCAGGAAGGGCCTCAAGGGCTCCAAGTGCCACCGCAGAGGAATTCTTCTCTGATTGTCGTCCTATAAGGCCCTGGTCAAATTTCGGAAGGAATCCAATCTAGCCTTACGGTTATTTGGGAGGAAAATTTGGGGATAGTTGAAGTTGGAAGAACCCTAGAGCTAAACTAGAGAACTAGAGATGGTTTTCCTTCTTGCCTCTATTACTCTACAAAGCAAGAGATATACATTGTCTTACAATTAACGGTAAATGGTAAAAGGCTAAACAAATGCCGATAATAGATGACTATTAATAGTTGCCATCGGATCGACAGCTCTTGATCATAACCGTTGCTTGTCTGAAGAGTATACTGATTTGTGTTGTATTCTTCAGGGGTCCTGACAATGCCGCCATGTTGAGGTACACCTTGTCCTCAAGGTGTAAAGTTCGAAAAGTGCTTGCCAAGGAATGACACGTCCTCCTATGTCGCATCTTCAGGTCCCAAATTCTTCTAGTGAATCAACCACTGTGCGACTGGTTGTCCTTTGCGTTGAATAAGACGACGTTCAAGAACAGCCTGTGGTTCACTCTTACTCTTGCCTTCTGCAATAACTAGTGGAACAAAAGGCACGCGGATAATTTGGAGACCAATATGTTTCTTCAATTGGCTAATATGAAAAACAAGATGAATTCCTTCTTGATCAGGAAGTTGCAGTTTATATGCCACAGAGCCAATTCATTTGAGCACTTTAAATGAACCATAGAATTTTGAACACAGCTTTAGTGATCCTCGAAGGACAAAAGCATTCTGATAATATGGTTGCATTTTGATGTATACCATGTCCCCAACCACCAGTGCTATCTCAGATCAATTTTTTTGGAGGAAACATGGCAGGAGCACTACCTTTTCAATTAGAAGAAGAGCGTGATATTTACATCGTTTGATCAAGAGAAAGCTAAGAAAGAAAACAAGGGAAGAGACCTGATGTGGGGTGAATAGCACACCCCCTACAATACGATTACTCCCAAAAGTCGAGCCCGCTTCCCGCTTGTTGGTAAATTCCTTCCATCACCAGGGAGGCCACCTCTCGGTGGGTCATTCTGGTCGCATTGAAGATTCTTCTGTTCCGTTCCTTCCACACGTTCCATAGAATGTAGATGATTTGTCCACTTCTCACCCCTTTGCTGCGTCGTGTGGTGCCTGCGAGGGATCTGCCCCACCATCCGTCGATCGACGTGGAGCCCTCCATGCTTACTGCATTAGGCGAGGCTAGCCAGCTATTGACCGTTTTGCATACTTGGATGGTGAAGGGGCATTGGATGGCCATGTGGAGCACTGTTTCTAGAGCCTGGAGGCAAAGAGGGCAGGTCAAATTATGTGGCCATCCCCTTATCGCCAGTGCATCGGCAGTGAGAATGCAGTTGTGGAGAAGCAGCCATGAGAAGAGCTTGCATTTAGGTTCCGTGCGAGCCTTCCACACCTTCTCAACCTTGAACCTGGGGAAGGAGCCGTGGAATTGGATTGCATAAGCCGAGTAGGCCAAATAGACACTAGATTCCTCCTATCTCCACCCGATCGAGTCCACTGTGGTGGGGTCGAGGTGCACTGCACTGATTAGGTTCCATACGTCCATGAATTCAACTAGAAGGGTCAGTGAGTTTAGCCTGGCCAGCGATGGGATCTAGTTCTAATTTTCAAGTGAGTTTAGCCTGGCCAGCGATGGGATCTAGTTCTCATTTTCAAGTGAGTTTAGCCTGGCCAGCGATGGGATCTAGTTCTCATTTTCAATCTCTTTTTGGACAGTCCAATTCTTTCGTTCGGTTAGCTGGAACAGTCCAGGGGCGTGGTCACGCAACGGCTTGCCCCCCAATCCATGTGTCCAACCAGAAGGAGGTCCTAGACCCATCCCCCACAGTGATCTCTATGGAGGCCCAGAAAAGAGCCTAGTCGGAATCATCACATGGAAGCTTTGAAGCCAACCTAGGGCCGCCCTAGATCGGTCCATTGTAGCCAAGGCAAGCATAGCTGCAGAACCCGGCCGGAGTGCTCCAGGTCTAGGATCCCAAGACCGCCAGGCATTTTGGCTGGCTTATAGTTTTCCAGTTGACTAGGGAGTGTCCTCCGCTGGTGGTCTCTCCATCGTCCCCTTTCCAGATGAAACCCCTGGAAATTTTGTCAATCTTGTTACACACCAATTTTGGCACTTGGAGCGCAGATAGGTAGTAGATCGCCGTGGTCGAGAGCACCAATTTTGCAAGGATTAACCTTCCAGCTCTTGTTAAATTCTTACCCTTCTAGTTTAGTAGCCTAGAGCCGATTTTGTTGATAGGGGTACAAAGTCAACCTTGCGCAACCTCCAATAGTGGAGAGGGAGGCACAAGTACTTTCCGAGGAAGGTGGCCACCGAGGCCGGGAAGACGGTCAGTAGGTCCTGGATATTTTACTCCCTTGCATCTGATGGGGAATATCTTTGTCTTCTGAAGATTAGTTCTCAGCTTGCTAGCCTGAACGAAACAAGAGATGATGTGCCGCAGCGCAAGGAGCTCCTCCTTGTCAGGGTTCGCAAAGATGTCTGCATCGTTGGCATAAAGGGAGATCCCGAAACTTGCGAAGAGCGCCATGATTGTCTTGAGGATGCCTCAGGAGGAGGCAAGGCGGAGGAGGTGCACCAGGGGGTCAATGACGAGGTGAGAGCTAGTCGCCCTACCGGAGGCCTCGCGCGTGCTGGAAGGTAGATCCTAGGTTGCCGTTGAGAAGGATCTAGGAGGTGGAGGTGGCGAGGGTGAGGGAGATCCAGTCTGTCTAGCGCGGCCCGAACCCTAGACAAGTAAGGACCTCCAAGAGATAAGGCCAACTGATCGAGTCAAAGGCTCTAGAGATATCTAGCTTTATGAAGAGACTAGGCATCTTTGATATGTGCAGCTCGCGCAAGAGGTTCTGGATGTATAGGAAGTTGCCATGGATGCATCTGCATTTGATGAATGCGCTCTGATTTGCGAGACAATTAGGTCCAGGCATGGCGCAAGCTTGTTTGCAAGCGTCTTGGAGAAAATCTTTGGCTGTGGATGAGACTTATAGGGTGGTAATCTCTCACTCCGGTGGCATCTACCTTTTTAGGGAAGAGAAAATCTCCAACTCAGATCGATTCATGTCAGCATAAAGCATAATGCGATTCTAAGCTTCATGTAAATTTAACTTCCTGTAAATGATAAGGGGAATGTCAAGGGGTAAAATGTTGGGCATAGAAAATTCACCAATCTGAGGTGGGGAATATCCATTAAGGACTTGAAAAGGAGACTTTCAAGCATGTGTCCTATGTTGTATTGTACCACCATTCAGCCAATGTCAACCAGTTCATCCATTGTTTAGGTTCTTGAAAGATCATATCGGAGATATGATTCGAGGCACTGGTTCACGCGTTCCGTTTGCCCAAAAGTTTCAGGGTGATAAGAAGCACTGAATCTCAGGTCTACTTTCAAAGCTTTAAAGATGGCCTGATAAAAGTTGCTAGTAAAAATGCGCTCTCTATCAGATAACATAACGGAAGGCATGCCATGGAGTCTGAAAACATTATCCATGAAGAGCTGGACTACTTGTTGCACTGAATATGGATGAGACATCGGGATAAAGTGTGCATACTTGGTTAATCTATCGACTACCACTAGTATAAGTTTGTTACCCTTAGAATTTGGAAGAGCCTTAATGAAATCCATATGAGACCATGCCATGTCAGGAATTGGCAATGGTTCAAACAGTCCTGGAGGGTGAATATGCTCAGCTTTACTTATCTGGCAGGTAGGACACTTATAAATGTACTCCTCCACTTGCTTCTTCAGGTTAGGCTAGTAATAAAGCCTTTTGATACGATGATAAGTGGCTCTAACTCCAGAATAGTCCCCTATTGCTGAATTGTGAAAAGTCTAAAGAAGTTGTGCCCTCAATTCAGTAGCAGCTCCAACATATAATCTGTTGTTATATTTAATCAACCCATCTTGGAGGTTGAATTTTGAAGTGGGACCAACATCAATAGCCAACCTTTATAAGAGTTTATCACTTTCAGGATCAGATATATAACTGAGCTTGACATCCTCCATCCAATCTGGCTTGACAATTGTTGAAGGAAGACAAGTAGGATTGCCAAGAACATCCTTTCTAGAGAGGGCATCTACCGCCAAATTTTCTTTGCCTTTCTTGTAATCAATTTGATAGTCAAATTCTAATAACTTGAACATCAATTTATGTTGAATGCCTTTTGTCAATTTCTATGTGGTCATATATTTAAGACTTTGCTGGTCAGTCTTAATTATGAGATGATTGCCTTAAAGCCTCTAAAATAGTCGTGGCTTCTTTGGGATACATAGATTCTGTAGCAGCTTTTGGTCCAAGTGTTTTACTGAAATAGGCCAAGGGTTTTCCTGATTGCATAAGAACTGCTCCCAGTCCAGTACCATATGCATTTGTTTCAATTGTAAAGCTTTGGGTGAAGTTAGGTGCGGCCAGAACAGGACAAGATGTCATGGCATTCTTAAGGTGAGTGAATGCTTGAGTTTGAGCTGGCCCCCATGAGAAGGAGTTCTTCTTCAAAATTTCATGCAAGGGTTTGGAAATCTTTCCATGATCCTTGATAAAGCGCCTGTAGTGACCAATCAGTCCTAGAAAACCCCTTAGTTTAGACACATTCTATGGTTGTGGCCATTGAGTGATAGCTTCTATCTTACTTGGGTCTGTGGCCAACCCCTTGGGCAGATATAACCTGACCCAAATAAGGAAACTGGGTAGTTGCAAAAGCAATTTTTACTGAGTTTAGTAGAAATTTTGTTGTGCTGGAGAATCTCTAAAGCCAACTGCAGATGTTACAGATGATCATCCATGGATTGACTATATACCAGAATATCATCAAAGAAAACCAGGATGAACTTTCTCAGATAAGGGCTGAAGATAGTGTTCATCAAATTCTGGAAAGTAGCTAGAGTATTAGTCAAACCAAATGGCATAACTATGTACTCATAGTGGCCTAAATGGGTCTTAAATGCTGTTTTTGGTATGTCAGCGACTGCCATTCAAATCTGGTGGTAACCTGACCTTAAATTCAGCTTACTAAAAAGTTTGGCTCCATGCAATTCATCTAATAAATCCTCTATGATAGGCATGGAATACTTGTTCTTAATAGTTAGAGCATTGAGTTGTCTATAATCGACACACATCCTCCAACTTCCATCCTTTTCTCTCACCATAATAGCTAGAGATGAAAGGGACTAATGTTAGGTTGAATCTCTGAGTTCTTAAGTATCTTGTTAATGATGTCCTCCATAGCTGATTTTTGGTAATGTGGGACTCTATATGGCCTTAAGTTGGGTGGAGTGGAGCCAGGCTTAAGGATGATAGTGTGATCACAATCTGTTGGGTTATGTTTGTGTGTGTGTGTGAGTCTAGCCCAAGTGGCCCATATATGCTTGTATATAGCTATGTATAGAAAAGAAAGGAATAGAGAGAGAATCCACAATCCCTGCTAGGAGGAAGTAACTCAGATTCTTGGAAAACATCAGAATAAGAATCCAGAATGGCAGACACCTCTGGTGGGCGAGAATCAGGAGGAGCGTTCACATCAGGCACTATATGAATGATGTGTAATAAGTAGCCCATAACTGTTGTCTTCATTAACTTGTGCAATTTGACAACACAACACAAACTATTGTGAGGAGGCTTAGTATGATCTTGGAAAATGACTGGATGTCCCATTTTTAGTAACTGTCAAGGTTCTTTGTTTCAAATCCAGGCATATAGGACTACGATCATAAATCTAGTCAGCCCCTAAGATGATATCAAAACTCTTCAGCTGCAGAATTTTGAAGGAAGAAGAAAAAGTATATCCCTGAACAGTTTAGAGTTTTTTTACAGTACCTTGGTACTCCATAAATAGAACTAGGAGTACCAATTAAATTCAACCATGATTTATAAGGGTATTATGGTATTTTTTCCTCCCAATCTTGTTGCACAGCCACCGGCCTCCTCCCGATCCCGTTGCACGCGTACAGACCCGCCGCCTCTCTCCCTCCCCGCACTCGCCGCCAGCTTGCCGCCCCGCGCCGCCGCCTCAACTCACCGCCCCGCGCCACCACCTCTCCTCGCCGGCGCACGCGGCCGGCCCGCCGCCCCAGCCTCCCGATCGCGCTGGCCCAGTGCCACGCCACCTGTCCTCCAGCCCTGCGCCGCCGCCTCTCCTCGCCGGCGCACGCGGCCGGCCCGCCGCCCAAGCCTCCCGATCGCATTAGCTAGCCGGCCCGCCCGCCCGCCAGCCCGCCGCCTCGCGCCGCCGTCTCTGCTCGCCGCCTCGCCCCAGCTCTCCGCCGCCGCTCCTCCGATCTCGCCGGCCCAGGCCACGGCCCCTCTTCTCCCGGCCCGCGCCGGCGCCTCTGCTCGGTGGCAGTCGCTGCCAGCCCGCTGCCCCGCGCCGCCTCCTCTGCTCACCGCCTCGGCCCGGCGTCTCCCAGCATTTCGCCGCCCCCTCGTCTCCCAGCGCACCGCCCCCTCTCGTCCCTGCCAGCCCTAGCATCCCGCGCCCGTTGCCTCTCCTCCCAATCGCGCCGCCGGCTCGCCTCGGCGCCACACGCTGTGCCCGCGTCGCGTCTCCTCCCCCAGCGCGCCGCCACTTCTTCTCGGCGCCGCACGCCGCGGCCCCTTGAGACCAGCGCGCCGTCGCCCCGTCGTACTATCGCATCGCCACCTACTCCCTGTCCGAGCCTCGTCGTGCCCTCGTGCCGCCCCTTTCTCTACAATCACATGCGTCGTCGCCTTCTCGCCCAACCATCAAAACCTCCATTATCTTCGGATTGTTAGCCATTCAGCTGAACTTTTCATTACAGGTAGCTTATTATGAATTTACTTTTCGTGTAGTGAAAATACTTGTCTGTATTGCCACCGATCTCTTGACAGTTGAAGATTAAGAGTATAGAAAATATGTGTCTAATATCTCTGAGAAGTAATAATTTTAAGCCTGCTATATATGCCACATTGCCTTATTGCACAAAAAGAACATGTTAATCTTCAAAGTGATGTGCTCATGAGTGATGTCGTATCATCAAAATGATGTTATGTGTGTGTGAAAACTGAATCAGTAGCGTATGTGCTCTACTTGAGAAAAAAAACTTACATTACGTTTGTCAATTTAGATTATGGCTGTTTGTTTGCTTTGTCTAAGTTTGTTAAGGTTCAAATTTAGATCTTCTTTACCGGCCGCTGAATGCAACATTCAAGTTTCTGCTTTGATGGCTACAATTATTAATTTCTTTAACATGTAGTCTTTATTTGTGATAGTTCACTAATTTTTTTTGTGATAGTTCATCTGAGATATTGAATGAACATACTAAATACGATGCTTGATAACGGCATGTTTGTAGCATGGAAGGTTACAGTGCCAGCTTGGAGGAGATTGAAGAATATCACATGATGGTGAGTCAAATGTTTGAAAGCGAGGAAGAGGGTTTCAAGCACTACAACAGCTATGCAGAAAAAAAAAGGATTTAGTGTCAGATTGGACGATAAGGAGTGCATCAGGGGTACAGAAATGGTGATGCGAAGGCGTTTCTGCTACTTTAAAGAAGGGTGCCGTTTGGAGAAGTACTTTGAAGCAACTGATCAGAAAAGGGAGCCACGACCGCTCACCCGTTGTGGTTGTAAAGCTATGCTTGAGATCCAACGCAATCCTGATACGGGTGTGTGGTTCGTTAAAACTTTGTTGATGTGCATAATCATCCGCTTGCTGAGCCTGACCAGGTAGCTTTTCTACGGTCACACCGTCGGCTAACCGATCCTCAAAAAGCTGATGCGGTGGAATACGGACTTGGTGGCCTTCGTACGTGCCAAATCATGGAAGTGATGGAGCGGCATCATGGTGGCTATGACAAGGTTGGGTTCGTTTCTCGGGACCTACATAATTTCTTCGCCAAGTACAAGAAGAAAAGAATCTTAGGTAGCGATGCTGAATTTGTGCTCAACCATATGAGAGCACAGGTAGAACGAGATGCTGAGTTTTTCTTCCAATACAGTAAAGATGCCGAAGGTTGTCTTCAGAATATATTCTGGGCAGATTCCCAATCTCAGATTGACTATGAAGCATTCGGTGATATTGTTGTGTTTGACAGCACATATCGGGTGAACCACTATAATCTACCTTTTGTTCCATTTATTGGAGTGAATCATCATCGTAGCACAGTTGTTTTCGGGTGTGGTATTGTTTCAGATGAGACCGTCTCGTCATATGAGTGGTACTTTAGATATTTTTGGAGGGGATGAGGCAAAGTCACCCAAAGTCTGTGATCACAGATGGAGACGCTGCAATGAGAAAAGCTATTAGGAAGGTTATGCCAGAGACAGACCATCGGTTGTACAGTTGGCACATTGAGCAGAACATGGTACGTCACCTGCGAAATCCAATGCTTGGTGACTTCAGAAAACTCATCTACCATCCAATGGGAATATTTGAGTTTGAGAAATCTTGGGCTGAGTTCAAGGCAAGGTATGAGGTCACAGGACAGAACGCATGGCTTTCCAAGATGTACAAACTTAGAAAGAGGTGGTCCGCGGCTTATACCAATGGAAGATATTTTTTAGGCATGCAGAGCAACCAGCGTAGTGAGAGCCTGAACTCTAGGCTCCATAAGCATCTAGACCGCAAAATGTCACTGGTTGATTTGGTGGAGCACACTGAGCACTGCATGTCGCGTATTCGGAGGAATGAGGCTGAGTTGGATGCAAAAGCATCACAGTCAATCCCTTTCACAAAACTAAGTGCTCACCCATTAGAGAAAAGTGTTGCACGTATTTACACACCAAAGATGTTCAAGAAGGTACGAGAGAGTATTTGTAATCATGTGCATGGGAGATTGAAGAGATGAAAGAGGAAGACGGTTTGGTCAGGTATGTAGTTCTGTTAAAAGATGGAGCACAGCATAGGTTCGTTGTGCAGTGTGTCTTGGAAGGGTCATCGGTGAATGCTGTCAGTTGCCATTGCCGCAAGTTGCAGTGTGAAGGCATCCCATGTGCACACATATTTGCTGTTCTGAATTTGTTGGGTTTGTACACCATTCCTCGATGTTATGTTACGATGAGGTGGACAATGCAAGCCAAGGCTGCATTCGTGTCAGAGAGGAACGCCAATACGCATGTGTGGTCCGAACGGATGGGTCGGTACCGTGAACTGCGCAACAAGGCTAGTGTTGCTCTATTCGAAGCTTCAAAGAGCGTGGAGCATTCACAGAAGGTGATGGATTTGCTACAGAGCATTATGGATGACCCTAAGGGGAATGATGAGAACATGGGGGCAACATCATTTGGTCCTTTGCCCGCCCATTATTCTACCTCTAGCTATGCCTTCGATGACAAAGTCCTTGATCCCAAGCAGATTGTTACAAAAGGTGCTCCATCTAAGAAGAGGATGAAGTCATTCCATGAGAGATTGAGCCAATCCCATATGGCCAAGAAGAGAAAGAGAGCTTGCAGCGAATGTGGCGAACACACGCACGACAGACGCACTTGTCCCAAACTAAAGTAATTATTTATGTCATGTTGTTATTTTGTACGACATTAGATCCTTTGGTATCAGCCTTATTTTTGTTTCCTTTTGATTATGCAGTTGAAGCTCGAAGGAAAAAAAAAGCATGTGCTTCTGTTTGAAATAAAGGTACATATCGCCGCAACATGCTTATTAACCATCTAGTTTCTTACGTTATAGGGAATGCAATATAGCTTTCAACACATTTAGCTGTTGTTGCTTATGTTTATCTTTTTGTTAGCTCTAGAAACTGAGATTAGCATTTTCACAGATTACTAAGAATGAAGATTTGGAGGAGCTTAGGAACTTGGCCTCAAGGGTCTGTGATGTCTGAACTCTGAAACTAAAGAAGCTGAAGCAATAATTTACTGTTTAGTATGGATAATCTGGAATCCTGTAACAGAAGTTATGCTTGTGTGTCTGCAATTGATTGTTAGTGTCTATAATTCATCTGGCATTTAACAATTTATTGTTGTCGGTATATATGCTCGTGTTGTTCTTCAGCTTGTGAGATACACTTCTGTTGATTTAGCAACTTAAAATCTCTGGATGTTATATTGCTTGTGAACCTTAGTTAGAGCAGTTGGTAGATGGCCAACGCTGTGAACCTTCAGGTCGTGGGTTCAAACCCCGCTGTCTGCGGCCACTTTTTGATTTTTTTCATTATTTGATGCCTGGCTACTTAAGTACTATACCTGGTTTGCTAAGCACAACTTGTCTCTAGCTTAGTTGGTAAATTACCACTGTTAACCCACAGGTTGTGCGTTCAAACCCCCATAGCCCTTTTTTTGTTTTTTTAATTGATGGATTGCTAACTGTAACTACAAATGTACCTAATGGTTGCACGATTATTAGATTTTTATTATAATTAATGGATAGCTAGAAGATGAAATGACGTAATATCTATGCGGTTTGTTAGTTCATCCGATCTTGCTAGCAGATGGCATTGGGACCAAATAGGACGGACAACTCCTGTAGATAATAGTCTAACCATACCAAGCGGATGGATGCGAGTGCGACCAGATAACGAGGGTACATGGCGTGACCAGACGACTGCTATAGAATTATTAGATTTGTTGTTCAAACCCCCATAGCCCTTTTTTTTAATTGATGGATTGCTAACTGTTTACTTCTAACTACAAATGTACCTAATGGTTGCACGATTATTAGATTTTTATTAAAATTAATGGATAGCTAGAAGATGGAATGACGCAATATCTATGCGGTTTGTTAGTTCATCCGATCTTGCTAGCAGATGGCATTGGGACCGAACAGGATGCCTATGCTTCGTGTTAGTGAGATTGGACAACTCCTGTAGATAATAGTCTAACCATACCAAGCGGATGGATGCGAGTGCGACCAAATAACGAGGGTACATGGCATGACCAGACGACTGCTATAGAATTATTAGATTTGTTAGTTCGTCCGGTATTGACGACAGATGGCATGTGCACAGATCGACTCCAATAGATGGTAGTGGGATTTCTCTAAGGTAGATGGTAGTGGGACTGGACGAGGGTATATGGCGTGACCAGACGACTGCTATAGAATTATTAGATTTGTTAGTTTGTCCGATATGAGACTGAGCAGTGACAATAGGTGGTGACAGGATCTTACTTAAGTAGCGAAAATAGATGGTGGTCGGATCTTAGTACTTAATTAGCGACGATAGATGGTGGTGGGATAGATGGTAGATGGCTGCGAGTTCGTGATTTCTAACTCTTTAATTTGATTATTTCATGCCAGTTGGTACTAATCTTGATTTGGCTACTTATAGCTTCTGCGTGGTGCACAAAACAAGAATCTTGTTTAGCTTAGTTGGTACACTGGGAATCTTGTTAAGCTTGTGGTTCTGGGTTCGAACCCCTCACAGTCTGTGTTTTTTTTGTTTTTTTATGGGTTCCTAGCTGTTTAATTGGAACGGCAAACGTGACCATTATTACGCGATTAGAATTGGGATTACAATTAACAAACAAATAACAAACCGTATTGACCAAGAATACAATAGGAATTAGAAGTAACAAGTAGCAGTACTACCTTGTCACGAACTCATATATGCGATTAGAATTGGGATTACAATTAACAAATAAATAACAAACCGTATTGACCAAGAATACAATAGGAATTAGAAGTAACAAGTAGCAGTACTACCTTGTCACGAACTCATATATGCGATTAGAATTGGGATTACAATTAACAAACAAATAACAAACCGTATTGACCAAGAGTACAATAGAAATTAGAAGTAACAAGTAGCAGTACTACCTTGTCACGAACTCATATATATACAGGATAGCTAAGTCGCACATATCCTCACGAATAGCAATTAAATTGGCAGAAAAAGCAAGCCGCTAGCCTTACGCCCACTATTTGAGAAATTGCAATTAGCTTTACGCAATAAGTTAGCATATAACCACACGAAGCAGCGACATATATACATGTACACAGCCTGATTAAATTCATCTGTAAATTAGATCCATCTACAGATATACAGCCGGCAGCCCTCATCTGAAGTTTCTTGTGCTTGTCGACTCCACGTTCATGCACCCGAGGTATCATCCTCAACCACGCGCGAAATCAACCAAGCACGCGTTGTCACAACCTCCACCAATGAATAAGAAGGTCAGTAACTTAATTCTTAGCATTGATTGATAGATTTACACACATTTATTCACTCATTATCCTTTTGAACAATGAAGACCATACCTGGTTCGACCAATGAGAAGGTCAACGGTAGGCCAACTTCAGGAATAGCAGAGGAGCACTATCATGAGCCTCACACTCCTGCATTGCCCAAAATTGCATCAACAGCACATATAGCGGCACGAGCTACACGTAAGGTACAATTATTTGTTGTTCATCGGAGTTCTTCATGCAAGACAATAAAACAGAAGTCTATAATGCCAACAACGCATGATAGAAGTAATTTTACCATAATTGATGAGAGAAGCAATTTTACCATAATTGATGACTTGGTACCTTTTCTTCTGTATCGTCAAATCTTTGTTTAAGCCTGGATGTAATTTCTTCAAACTGTTAGCACTTACCAAAGTAAGTACTTATCGGTTAATTCCATTGTTTGCATGATTCAGCATCTGCCACTGAATACTAAAACATACACTGCCTAGTCAAAATCGTATTAACTAGAAGCACACAAAATTTGAGTTCTTCCTGCAAGACAACAAAACAAAAATCATTAAGTGTAGAAGCTAATTAGTTTTCTTTTAATGTCTGATGGCAAATAATATTGAATCCTGGGAGCTAGCAGTCCATACTTGTTTTTAAGCAACACATGCTTGTGTAATTTGCAGTACCATGTCCACTAATAATTTTGTCGAATCTACAGGAAACAATGGCATGTTGTCAGACAGCAATGTTCGATATTATTCGTGCCTTAAATCCAAACTAGCAGGAAGCAATCAGAGAAGTGGGACTTGGAGATTTGCTAAAGTTAGGACATGTTCAAATCAGACGCCAGACATGCAAGAAACTGGCTGATTCTTATGACGTTGAAACAAATGCTTTCAACATCGGAGGATCTAGACTACAAATCACCTTAGAAGATGTTGATTATCTCATGGGACTACCATCAGAAGGAGAGATCCCAAACATAAGACAAAAGCCATTAAATAAGATCAACTATGCATCACAACTCTTCCAAGCATACAAAGATGACAACGGCAAAATTTCTTTCAATGGCCTGGTCCAGCAAATCACAAAGAACAACGGATCTCATGATGAACATTTCATTAGAAGATTTGTGTTGTGCACTATTTGTCGTCTGCTATGCCCTACAACGAAAACTAACGTGAGCGCTGACTACTTAAACCTCATGTTAGACGTCAAAAATATAAAGAATGTGAATTGGGCAAGGCTAACATTAGAACACCTCATACAAAGCATAATCCAGTACAAGAGGAAACAACAAGTAAACCTGGTGGGCAACCTGGCTCTCCTACAGGTAAGACCACATGACTACTTAGTTTTGCAGCAAGTACCAATACTACAACTAAGATCAATGTGTTATAATGCAGGTTTGGTACTGGGAAAAGTTCTACGTGACCGAACCTAAACACGGCATAGACATTGATTACACTGGCCGTGAAAGACCTTTAATCCAGTATTGGGATGAGGACAAAGCAAATAAAAGAGAGAAGACTAAGTTTGGAGATAGGACGGTATGCAAATTAGTTGCTACAATTCCATGCAGATTATTTTGAAGTTGCTATCTTTTGAGCCATATGCTAACCATGAATGCTATATTACTTAACAGATTATTAAGGACATCAGGAATGATATAGAATACGTATTGCACAAAACGCCTCATCGCAGCTCAAGTGATGATGTATGTAAATGTTAAAAAACATATTATGACTAACTTTTTCTTGTCTTTGCACATTACATATTAATCTGATTCATTTATATCCTATTATGTAGAGCCTAAGCATACTTAAACAAGTCCTCCTGAATCAGTATATTATCCAATGTAAGCTTGACAGACAACATTATAGTATGAAACATAAGTATTACAAGCCACTACAAGATTCTATCTATGACATGGAGCACAATATGAAACAAATACTAAAAAAACAACAGCGTATGCAGATCGCTTTTGAGGTATGTTCTTCACATATGTTTGTACTATATTAAATATTATTGTGTGGCTTGACCTATTTCCCGTACAGGATAAGGGGTACATTTTCCCCACCATATCAAAGGAAGAGGTTGAGGTAAATCAAATACATACTACTTAACCTGGATTCATAAGTTATATATTACATTGTGATTGTCCCTGTCCTATATTGCAGCAGTCGTACTGTCAAAAGGGAGACAAGTGTGCTGCACATATGCCACCTACCCAACAGGAGGTAGATGGTGATGAGGCAAAGAAGACATCCAGTGACGAGGAAACCAACATAGTTACCAAGCGGGTGCGAGGACCGTCAGGGAGAGTATCTAAATCAACCTTCAGCAAGACAGATCCATATTTGTATTATGATCACGAAAGGAGACAACGTCGTAAAAAGAAGGACGAAGATGGTACTTCCTATCTAATGTAGCCCTAATCTTCATATACATCATTGCACTTCCAATTACTTCTAATTGTTTCTACAGTTTCAAAAAGCAGAAGGTACGATTGCCACAATTGCTTGGATAAATAGACAAAGAGCTTCGAAGGTTTTGGTCCACATAGATGATCTGACCATTACAAAACAGACCCTAGAGTGCCTAACAAAAAATTATGAAACCGATGGCTCACACAGATACTTGCATTGCATGGTAAGGGCTACATATATAATTTCTTATTTTCGGATTAGGATACAACCTTCACATTATTACATGCAATGCTAGATCATTGATGCGACCATTTATCGTCAACGGTATTCCAACCCATTTGATACAAGGGATGGCAGAAAGGTCTTCGTTGAACAAACATGTTATGTGCAAACAATGGCTAGAGATGGCCAATATTACGCATCATCTATGGATGATATTGAAAAAGAACACAATAAAAGAAAGGCAGTTACATATCTAAAGCATGACATGGTAAAATATAATACCTATCGAGTCAATTTCATATAGCATCTATTTCGCATAGTCTTATATTAATTTTTATGCAGATCTTCCTACCCCTAAACCGGGGTTTACATTGGTACCTAGGAGTGTTAAACGCCCCATCAAGACAAATTCAAATCCTCGACTCATTGGCGTCGCACGATAAAGAGCCACACATGCAACTAACATACACGGTGAGCTTATCATTTTGTACTCCCATTCAGCTAAAGTTGTTTCTTCGTACTTTCTATTCATTATACAAATGAACTTGACAGCTCCAAGGAATAGAGTCATATATAGAGATGGCAAAAATAACTACAGAACTACCTAAAACTAGTTGGCCAGACTTCAAAGTGACGTCTTGGGAGATCAAGACTATAGCAGGCGTACCAAGGCAGAAAGACTCGTATGTCACATTCATCACCAATATACTAATATACTTATTTTCTAAGCTTGCGAATGCAATATATTAGCTCAGAATGCTATACTAATATATTATAATCCATGCAGTTCCTCATGCGGCCTTTTCATGCTAAAGTTCATAGAACTATGGATGGGATCTAAATTGTTGAAAAGATTTACACAGGTGTGCAGATTTCTAATTTTATTTCAGCATGTACTGAAAACTTCCTCGTACATTAGTTTCTAACTCTTGTCTCTACATATGCAGCATGATATGGATGTTTTCAGGATGGAACTAGCATGCCAATTGCTCTATTATGTTCACAACAAGATCAAGACACACGATAGTTCGGAAGCATCTCGTGACGACCAAGTGTCCGACAACAATAATCCAGTTATGAAAGAACAACTTTCCCCGAATGATAGTTCTGAATTATAGCTACGCCTTATGGCAGTACAACTATATATCTAAAGGATTGTCTTAGATGAACTGTATTTTTGTTTGGACATTTAATTAGTTGGTGATGTACTATTTAACATATCTATGCAAGAGGAAACACGCGATAAATTTGATAAATCGTAAGATGCAAGACTGACCTATTTGGAGCGTCTTTGAAGGATCTCCAGTGTCTTGGAGAAGTCAGGCCTCTTAGCTGAATCTCTATGCCACCATTTCTGAAGCAGCTTGGCGAGCTTGGGGTTGGTATCTTTTGGAATTGTCGGCCTAATGCCCTGCAGAAAATGCACAAGGGCAGTTTAACTTCTCTAGCAAATGCTATACCTTATAATCAAAGCAGAGATGTCACAAATGCTTACTTACCTTCTAAACAAGACCTATTGCTGCTTCAAGCGGTGTTAGGTACTCATAAAGGATCTGAGAAATCACATAGTTATGACCATCAATTTAAGCCTACAAGTAATTTACATACTAGTTAAAAATAAAATAAAAAGCAGAAAGTAGTCCATTTTGAAAAAAGAACAAACCAAACAAATTTGGTTGACAACTCAGAACACATCAATCGCTTGTAACACCCTGCGCTTCTGGAACCAGTAAATTACCATTTGACGCAAACATTAATATCCAGACCAAATCACAACTTGGATCTAATTTCTTAACCAAGAAGATGCAGCAAAACTCCCTAACAATGGCATACATTCGAAAACCTATCGCGCGCGGAGCTACTGAACAAGCGTGGTGATCCAGAAGGGGCCACAGCTCCGCATCTGAGGATCCTTAAAACATCTTCCAACCTAAGGAAGGATCCTAGCTTTGCTGCTCTGCTCCTAACCAATCCTGGCAAATGTACAATAAACACTCCGAGCAGAATCTATCCATGGATCCCCCAAACGAGCTTACGAGAGGCATCAAGAGAGCAAGGAAGAGGAACTAGATGGTGGCCTTATGTACGCATATATAGAGCAGGAGACTAGGGGGTTGAAGGCGCTAGGGGGCGGAGGCGCGCCGGTGGCCGGAGGGGCGGGCCAGCGAAGACGTGCGCGGCCGGACACGCTCGCGGGGCGGAGGCGGGCTGGGCCGGAGGCGCGCGGGGCCGGAGGCGCACGGGGCCGGAGTCGCGGGCCGGCGGAGGCGCGCCGGTGGCCGGAGGGGCGGGCCGGTGGAGACGTGCGCGGGGCCGGAGGCGCACGGGGCCGGAGTCGCGGGCCGGCGGAGGCGCGCCGGTGGCCGGAGGGTCGGGCCGGCGGATACGTGGGCAGCCGGACGCGCTCGCGGGGCGGAGGCGCGCGGGGGCGGAGGCGCGCCGGTGGCCAGAGGGGCGGGCCGGCGGACGCGCGCCGGTGGCCGGAGACAAATGGGGAGGAGGGAGCGGCCGGAGGGGTGGAGGCCGATAGGGTTAGATGGGAATTAGGGATACGGGAGTTAGGTTTCAATATATTCCTAAAAATTTATGTGAGTAAAAGAAATTATTTTTAAAATATCAATTTTGTCCTCAATATCAAAGTACTCCATAAGTTTTTCAAAGCCTCCAGAGGTGGTACTCCTTAAGTCTAGTTTGGAGTACTAGATAAGATTAGCCATTAGATCAAAAAAAAATGGTTCATATTCGTTCAGGGGTACCAGAAATGAGCTCACAGTTTAATGTTTCAGGGGAACTACTGTATCTGAAACCAATTGCCCACCCCCAGCCACAGTAACTTTCTTTGTAGCGCAAGGTTGGATAAGACAGTTGCTCTTAATGGCAAAATCATAATTAATGAAAGTATCAGATGATCCACTGTCAACTGTGCATAGTTACATCTTCAGAGAACAGAATCATGAGGCTTGATATGGCGACTGTTTAATGCGGCTTAATCAGAGGTCTTCCGTGGATATAATTTACTGGAATCCTTCCGAGATTTCAGGAACCAAGAACTGCGCAATTGTGTATATGTGAGATGCAATACGGAGAATATGTGAAAAGGAGAGAGCTTGTAAATTCTGCAAAAAGAATCAATAAAGAGTGCAAGTTTTCCATTATTGCTTTTCTCTGTGTTTGGTTTATTTAATTTGTATATACAATTCTATATTGACACCCAGCACTTAACAGCGCCAGCGCCGAGAAATTTAAATATTTCTCTCACGTAAAACAGGGGCCTTCAGAACCAACAACTTTGGAGGCGTTCGTATATAGCGACGCTCTATCTTTTGGCCTTTGACCTCCATTTGGACAAGGTTCAGATCGCAAGTGATTGTCTAGGAGTGGTGAACAGTCTGCAAGAGGAATAACTTGACCGTACCGCACGATTCTTCAGAAGATCAGGGCAAAGCAACAACACACTGTCAAGGGCATCTTAATTTGGCCACGAACGGAGGGAGTGTAAACTTCGAAGCTCATACGCCAGCAAAGGCTGCTACTTCTTTAGAGCAAGGACGTCATGTGTAGTTATTATCTACTTCTGAGATTATCTGTATTCCCACGAAAGTTTTGACTTAATAAAGCTCCCCCGGTATTCTAGGAAAAGAATACATGAATTCTTTTGGTTTAAAAAATTCATGGTAAAATGTGGTCTTTTTCTTGTCTCATTTTAATTTATATGCTTAGTACCACCAATACGTATTAAAACTCCCCGATAACTATTCGTTTTATGCTTAATTATTATCGAGGGTTCATTGCTAATTATTTGTTTTAATACGTACGAGAATTGTATTTATGAAATTTGCTATATGATAATTGCTACGACGATCAAACTGTCGTCCTCGCTTTTGGCTCATGAAAGTCATTTGATATTTTGACTTCAACTTACGAAACGACATCAACAAAATTGTATAAATGGAACGAAAATTTGCTCCTTCCTGAAAATGGCATGAGCTTGCATACACATGTTCGATCTGGGCTTCCAGCAATTGTTTCCTATTCGTTTCTTTCCCTTCTTTGTAACTCTACCGTGCTCCATTCACTCCTTCTTTGTAACTCTACCGTGCTCCATTTACTAATTGACCAAACTATCGAAACCGTTTATCTCTCCATTCCTTAGCAATTAGCAAATAGAGAAATTGCCCACTTTTTTCGTCAATGGAGCAGCCATTAAGATGATGATAGCTGTTGGACTGACATACAAATAGACTAAAAAAAAGATATAAAAACACAAGGCACCGGCAAAAGATATCGCTAAATGCCAGCTCGGCCAAGCACCCCAGTCCAACATTACGTTAAACTCGGTCACACCAAAAGACAACTCCAAGAAGCATAGAAAAAGAGTCAAATGTCTCCTTTCAATAATACGATTTCCATTAGAGTATAAAGTATGCATTTTCTGATAATTGCAACCTGAAAAAACATCTTGTAGAGAATTACAGGTTGCGACGTAACTTAGGAGGTGTTTGGTTGGGCTTTTCAGCAGCTTTTCACTGGAAAAAGCTGCAACCCAACCAAACGGCCAGCTTTTCAGCAGCTTTTGTCAACGGTAGATGTGGGCTTTGCAGTGCAAATTCAGCTGTTTGAAAAAGTTGCCTTCTGCTAATTTTTTGCAATGTGCTGAAGTTTCAGTGCTCATTTTCCAAAATGCTGTAGATTGTTTAGATTAACCAAAAGCTATATGATCACTTTTCTATAGTCACAACAGCTTTTCCAGACAGCCAACCAACAGTAGCTTTGTCAACAGCTATAGCTTGACCAAACAGGCCCTTAGCGTCGCGCCATCGCAGATTATTGTCTAAACAGGCCCTTAGCGTCGCGCCATCGCAGATTATTGTCTAGTTAATGGAAACGTTGCTTCCATTCCTGCGAGGACGGTGGGAATCTTCATTCTGTGGCTGCTGCCCGCCGGTGGGCCTTCCCTGATCACCGGGTCCCAGCTGTCTGTGATGCAGCCGCAACGTCGCGCTCCACGCGCACGCGGCCCCACCAACCCAGCCGCAATCTACCGCGAACGCGGCCTCTCCCCACCCAAAAACCAAACTTGCTGACACTGCGAGCCCGTTCCTCTCAGTCCCACATGTCAGTGAAAGCAAAGGAAAACACGTCCAAACCTCGGCTACGGAACGCAAAATCCTCGCCGCGCAGATATCCTAACTGACAGGTGGCCCTTCCATGGAGAATGACCCGACCTGTCAGTGAAACTACCAACGGAGATCTCCAGGTGTGCGCAGCCCCAGCGCAAAATCCTCGCCGCGCGGATAATCTTAACTGACAGGTGGGCCATGTATCAACGCGCGACCCCACCTGTCAGTGAAACTACCAATGGAGCGCTCCAGGCGTACGCGGCCCCACGCCTCCGGATATAACGCAGCGACCACACAAGCAAATAACCACCCCTCCGTCCCCCCTCTCTCTCTCTCGCCATTTGTTTTGTCGTCTCCTTCACGCCGCGCACGAACTCCAAAGCACGCGTACGCACCACCACCGCCACCCCGATGTCGCCGCCGGCGGGCTCGGCGGCGCCGGCGACGGAGCGGCGCCTCTCCGTGCTCCTCTCCCACCTCCACCCCTCCGCGATCCCGCTCGCAGTCGGCCCCGGCTCCGCCGCCCGCGCCAACGCAGAGCGCCACCAGCTCCTGGCAGCGGCCGCGGCGGAGGCGGGCCTCACTGCGTCTCCCTGCTCAGGCGGCGGAGGGAAGGGGCAGTCCTCGGGAAGCGGCTACTGCGTGTTCTGCGAAATCGTGAAAGGCACCTTGCCGGCCTACAAGGTTCGCGCTACCACCACACCCGCTCTATCTGCTGCGTAATCGCTTCGCTACGCGTTTGCGGGCTCTCTCTAGTTGTTCTAGTTTATTTTCCTACCCATTCGAGGAGTAGAGACGTTGATTTTCTCTGGTTGCAGTGTCGAGGAACTAGCCATTTCTTAGTCGAATTGGCTGTTGTGTGTGTTTTTGCAGCTCTACGAGGATGATACGTGCTTGTGCATCCTGGATGTTAAACCACTGAGTCCTGGGTAAGGCGCTCATGTCTCTGCCTTTGCTCCTTTCTGCTCTCGATTTTGTTTTTGCAACTTGTGATTTGGATAATTCGTTTGGTTCTCTCGTTAGCCTGTTAAATTTTGTTGAGTTTCTACAGTGGACAGTCGTCTGTCATGTTGACATGATAGAAGCGAATACTCGTGGTTACTACTGCTATGCATACTAATTTTCCATAGAAAGTAGAATTAATTATGCGTGGTACAGCTATGTTATTACACTTCCAATTTTATTGGAGAAGTACATTCAGTTTGTATTGTTTCTGTGCGCCATATGTGTTAGCGCTACTTTGTTGTTTTCTGAAACCAGGTGTTGTACTTTATTGGTACGCTTGATTAGTGTGGATTGACAGATAAGCACAAAAAGGGATGCGGCTGAAATTGATAGTTAACCCAATACCAAGAGTTACTAAGGAAGTCGTCACTAGTGAGTTTACATGATAGAGACATGGAGGAATGCTCCATGTTACTTGAATAACGAAATTACGTGGCCACAAAAAGTAGAATCAGTTCTGATGGTACATCTATCTTTTTACCCTTTTTGCGGAATGCATAACCATCTTTCAATTTTGTTGAGCATAGGATGTTGTTTATGTTGTTTGTGTGCGTCATATCATCATTACTTTATTGTTATGTTTGAATTGATTAATGTTGTTTGATACAAAAGGTTAAGAAATTATGTTACTGGATTGGTATAGTTGGGCATGTTAAAGGTGAAGAGAAGATGATTGATTACTGTTACGATTGAATAATGTTATCAAGGGTTTGGTCTTTATGTTTGTTCAAAGTAACAAAAAAGATGGTTACAAAAATGCAAAAGCATTGTCCCCTGTCAAGTGGTTTCGATTTTCCGAATCTCAGTTCTAATAAAACCTCACAAATCTGTTCAGTGGATAGGTTCTGTTTGTATGTGGATACTCTTGATGCCTTCAATAGGCATGATATATTTCAGGTACTGCACTAGTTGACATGATTAATGCCAAGTTGTGTTTGGATTTGGATACTCTTGATGATAGGTCTGATTGAGATATTAGTCTATTACATCAGGTTGACATGAGTAATGCCCAATGTAAATATGGCTGCTATATGTCATGAATATATGTCTGGAATCTCTGGTCATGAATGCTTGATCTGTCAATCTACTGACGAAAGTTTTGATAGATGTCAAACTTAAATAATCAGTTCTGCACATGCATATGTAAATTTGTTAAATAAATACTATGTATTCCCCTTAATGCTGGTTTAAAAATCGCCACTGCCATGAACTGCTTGTCATCATTTAAGTTTTTCCCCCAATCATTGAAAGCGTAAATGCACTTTTGATCCCTAGACCATATACTTTATACCATGAAATTACTCCATATACTCTAATTAGTGCCACCTGTTAGTCCTGTAAAATTGAAAGGTGAAGGCTAGCTTCCTTTTGTATGCTGCAAAACCACATTCACTGATAGGTAATGATCAGGTGCATTTATTGTGACATAGTAAAGTGATTTGGGGAATTTTGTGCATCTCTCCAACAGGGAGAACACACCTCTTTATTACCAAGCTTTGCACTTAGGTCCTCATACAAGTTACTATTACAAAGTCACTCCCCATTCTCATGCTCAGTCCCATTATCTGATCTAAGAATCTGAATCTTCGCATCAAACTGAGTATCAATCAACTTATCGAAGTCCTAGAAGCATCGAAGAACCTCACTCTTGTGTTTCTATATAAATTCAGGTCATATGAGTGAAATAGTCAATGAATGTGACAAAACACTTGAAACCACTCACAGAGGTGACAGAGCAAGGACCCCAAACATCAAAGTTTATTAATAAGGAAGATTCATTACTTCAAAGACCACTAGGATATATCGATCGTGTATTCTTGCCAAACTAGCAGTCATCGTACACTAGTTTCCTAATCTCCTTTATCGAACAACTCTGGATACGATCAGCTCAAACTCTCAAAAGAAGGGTCTCCCAAGCAACAATGATGCGGCATAATCTCTGTCTCAACACCTCTTGCAGCCAAAGCCAATGCAACATTCCATTGATCAACATACCACAGCTTGTGACGCCTTATACCAGTCCCAATCCTCTTCCCGATCCTCTTCTCCCGGAAGAAACAACAATCCTTGTGAAATGTAACAGTGCATTTGAAATTGTTCAATGATTGAATTGATGGAAATAAGGTTGACAGGAAAAGATGTAACATGCAGAACAGATGACAGTGCCATGGATGGAGTGCATTCTACAGAACCTATACCCTAAATAGGTTGAGAAGCTCCATCAGCTATCTGAATAGTTTCCAAGTGGATATAAGGAACATATGATATAAATACATCAAGGGATCTGGTAACAAGCTTAGATGCACCTGAATCAACAATCCATTCTACGTGAGGATGAACATATGTGGATGTGAGGGCTTGAGCATGAGTACCTTCACCTGCTTGAGCATAGTTGGCAAAGTCATCAAAGTGATTAGTGATTGTGGCAGATCCGTTGGAGCTCTCTGCTACATTGCTCCTCCCTGCATTACTCTTCTGCCACTTCTCCCATTGCACAACCTGCTCTCCTGTAAGAGTGATGTGCGGGGTCTCCTCCACCACAACAATAAGCCTCCATGGCTTGTCCGACCTCTACCTCGACCTCCACGATCACCACCTCTGCCTCCACGACCACCACTTGGCCTCCACGATCACCACCTTTACCTATGCGCCTGCATACTCCAAACTGTGGAAAGGGACAAGCATAACTCAAATGTCCTATCTCTCCACAGTTGTAGCACTCTGTTGTCAACAACATAGGCTGATCTAATAGGATTGTTGCTGCCTATCATCACTCGCAGTCGAATTTCTTCCATAGTTGTCAACTTCTGAATTCAGCCCCTTCAAGAACTGTGTAACCCTTCTGCGTTGCTGCCATGCCTCTCCAATCTCAAATGTCAGCAGAATATGTCAAATTGCAATGGATCATAATGATCCAAATCAGCGCCACAGCTGCTGCAGCTCACTGGCATACTCTTGGACAGTTTTCTCCCCCTGTTTCAATGCATTTACCTTGCTTTGAACTTTGACCATCATCATCACATTTCCTACTCCAGAGTGCATGTTACCCAGTGTCTTCATATTGCTGCTGCACTTGAGATCGCCTCCACCATCTTAGCAATAGATGGAGAGACAGATGTCATCATCCATGCCACCACAAAGAGTTGGTGTTGTTCCATACTCGCCAATCCACACTCGCCCTAGGTTCTGTGCAAGTTTCTTACAAATAGTGTTCCACCCCCTTTGTCCTCAAGATTAACTTTGCCCTCGTTGACCAACTTAGGTAGTTCTTGCTTCCTTCCAACTTCACATCATTTGGCATTAGCTCCAGCTTCAACTCAGATACTCCCGCTCCTGCTTGGGACCCATTATCCCCATTGCCATGAGGTGTTGCAGTATGCTCCTCATCTCACCTTTAGTAACTAGTGAGGATCCCTCACTCCTCTCAGTGGTAACTATAATACCTTTTTTATCTTCTTTGCATTCCTCGCAGCCTCTTCCTCACTCCTCTTCATAGCCCCAGCTTCCTCAAGACTCATTATTGATGGATCACAAATGGAGTGATGTGCCTCTTTGTCGAGTCACTCATTATTGAGTGCTTATCTACTACTATATGACCTTGCAGGATCATTGGTCAGCTCAACTATGCCTGAATGACCAGTGGTTCTCTTTAGAAATGGGTCATATGATATCTCTGTTTCTAGCAGCACCTTATTTAAGTAGTACCTGGGTGTATTTTTTTAATGCATCTAGACATTGATTAAACATTCCTAGAATGTTTTTAATTGTCAGTTCTTCTAAACATCAATTTCAAGTATTGCAAATTTTTTACCTATATGTTAAATGTTTTGTTTATACTGCATCGAAGAATCTACATTTATTGTTGAGCCAAAGGAGTCCACGGGCTACATGTTGTTCCCTAGTATAAGGAGCAATTGTCTATAGTTGGAAGTATCAAACAACAAGGTTATATCCTTATTGACTATTGAACACATTTAATTGAGATTGCAAATTTGCTGTAATAGCTGCTTTGCTTAAAGGTCAAAACAACATTAACATGCTTCTGTTTGCTGAAATCCAATATATCTATTTAGTAGTGGTGTACAACAGTGCAACTTCATTTGGTTGGTCAAACTGTTGACCTAACAGTGTCAGTTTCCTATCATGTTAAAGTGGCAAATAAGGTCCTGCCCCACAGTTATCTGGTGATGATGTGGCTTTGTTGTATAATCAGTCTGTAGTTGAGGTGGTATGTAGTGTTACTGGGTATGCTTCCTGGTCCCAATTGACGCCAGACTGAATATTTAGGGATCCAATTGATGGACAAAAATAATGGGGTGCGGGGACCAATTGAAGTTCTGTGTAAAGAAACAGAACCACTGAAACTGTGACGAAATTTGCTCGTTAACCTTATAGTTGTGCTACAATATGATAGGAATCACAGATTCACAATAGTGAAATTGTTTATAACTTTATGTCTCACGGATGCCTGTAGTCATCGCAATTGTTTTATGATTGGATTGTACAAGCAATTACATTCTTGTGATTCTGTTACTATCTGCCGCTCCTTCCCTTCTTCTCTGTAGTAAATATTTTTGTTAGTTTCAGTAGCTTTTCCTTCCTTCTGTGTGTTTTGGTCGTTTTGGTTATCCTTTGTAACCCTGACCCTTCTGGTGATTTTTCATCTTCTTGATACAAAATGACGCACGCTTTGGTATTACTAATAAAAAAGATAGATATAATGAGAAATTTATTGCGGAAAAATACAAGAAATGATCAGAGTGAGTATAAGTGTTGTGAACTGTGGTGATCTGGCTCTAAAATTGTTTTAGAACAATGTGGTTATGCTGGTTAGCTCAGATTAATTTACTGCTTAAATATTTTTTTCATTGAACCTACACTTACTGTTATTGGCCTTAGTTCATAGTGCTTACTGCATTGCTATTTGCAATGTAATGAATTGGTTTACGTTCATATGTTCATGTTTTTTCTTGCTCATAGTTCATAGTCAATCTTCTCTGTTTCCCTTGTAGGCATTCCCTGGTCATTCCAAAAAGCCATTTTCCATCACTACAAGAAACACCACCATCTGTAAGTTTTGGTTACCTTTCACGGTCAAAAAAGTTTTAGTTACAATGACAACACACAAGATCTCGATACTTATGAAGACTATTCGTGGGCACATTCATCTGTAATTTTTAACTTAAAACTTATGGAAGAGTACATGTAATTTGTGCCGAAATTTATTGGAAAAATCTTCTCTTTCAGTAATTATGTGGAAGGCTTCAATAGATGTTATTTTACTTTTGCGTTGCTAGACCAATCACCATTTCACTCGATCATGCATGCCATTCATGTAAGACGTTCATAAATCATAATCATATCTAGCAAGTCATCGAGGTCTAGGCTGTTAGGGAAGGAATTTTCCTTTGGAATGTCACTAAATGAATGCATTCCCCGCTTTTACTTGAAATAAAATAATATTGAGTAAGCATGCCCTGTAGTTACAAAATCCGCATGGACTCATTGCACCAAATGGAATAAACGATCACAGAGGTTTGCTATCTCCTAGAGTTGACTCTCTTTTACTCCCTCCGTCTCGAAATAAAGGTTGTCATGGGATCCATGCAGTCAACCTTTTGAAACTTTGACCATTAATTTATGCATTTAAGGGAAAAACGTCATCATCACATAAAATGGAGGTGGCTCCAAGCCTCACTAGGGAATCGAGCAGCTATTTTGCAAGTTGTTCCATTGCTTGGTTAGACAATGTGTTGAGAGTATATACAATTTCTGCATATGAGGCTAATCAAAACTTGCTACAGAAGACAAGCATATATGGAGTTAGCAAACTATCCTTAGTTTTGGTTCTGTTATGCCTGTTAATTCAGAATAACTGCATGAGCTAGTGGTTTGTTGTTCTTGTTCCCCTAGGTTAGCTAATCAAGCTAATGATGGTATTGCACAGCTACTAGAAGTGTTGTTGGCATTTGGTACTTACATTTATTTGGTTTCTTTCAAATGAGTCATTAGTGTAATTAATTTTTTATGCTTTAAATAATTGATTTTTTAGTCATGACCATGAATATGAAAATAAACGCAAGTTGTGTTGCACTGCTATATCCTGAAACTGATTTCTCCTTGTGACTAATCAAAAGCATTTCATCTGTTTATTTTGACTATATATTTAATCCCATTCATCTTCGAACTTTTAGTTGGTAGTAAATATTGCATGCTAGATTTCATTCGAAATTGCATATTATTTATTTGCTTCAGTTCATCTCATTGTTGGAAACTTTTCTCTAATTTAATATAACCTTTTAAATCCAGGTATTAGGAGCCATCTGTTCTAAACTGCCGCTTCTTAGCAAGGCAATCGTTAAGGCTACTCAATGTGGTATGTAGACTACAACTTTACAGTCATTGGGACAATTCAGCAAGTATATTGCACTGTACTCTGACAAAACTGAAGAAGAACAAGGGTTTTGCTTCTGTGAAGTAGTCCATGCTAAAATAATAATAAAAATCTTTGAAGTTGTGTAAGTCCTACCTGTGTGGAACTTTTGTGCTTTATTTTTCTACATTTATCTCAAGTTTCCTATTGTCCACCAACAGAAAATGTAATGCGCTCAAATGTTTGTTGGAATATATACTTCTACTCTATGGAGTTGCAACGATTAATGTAGGTTTTTGGGGCTCATGTAGTAGTTTCAGGTGAATAATGGATGGTTTTAAAGTGAAGTATTGTATATTTGTATTTATGCCCTATGAGTATGTCTTTTGGTCATTGATCATCCTGGATATCAGCGATATCTTTCTTATGCCATATGAGAAGTACTTTTCTCATTCTTGTTTGCACTAAAGAACATTAGCCTTGTCTGAGAAGCTTAGTAGTACAAAGATTTTTGGATAAATGTATGCTTTCCTCCTTCTCAAGTTGTACTTTCAGACAATCAACAAATGGTCTAAAAATTACATATTCTGGATGCTAAAAGTTTGACAACGCTCTTTGACTATCTCTTTTGGTTCTTGTCATCCTTGATGTTAAGGGTATCTTTCTATATGCCAAATGAGAAGTTCTTTTCTGGCTTGCATTGTACTAATCTCAGCCTTATATATCTGGGGATCTTAAGAATACAAATGAAATAATTTGACTGGCATAATGCAATTATGCAAGCAAACAAGCAGTAATTTTTACATGTCTATGTTGTTTGCTGCTAAACTTGGGGTGTTTTAACTTCACTGCCAATTAGCAGTTATATTTGTTGTGTACTATGCAATTTTCATCTGGCTTTGATGCTGACTGTTTATAAGTTAAATACATGTGAATCGTAGGTATGCTTTAGCTTGTTTGGACCCTAAGGTGTATAACACATTTTTGAACTAAATTTGCTATGTGTATTACTGCATTACTATTGTAATGCTTGCATACTGCATTGGTGGGCATCATAAGTTTTGGATGAGCAATTGACCTTTTCGGTCTTTTTTGATCATAAATAGATGTCCATCATGTTGTAATTCTTCTCCAGCATTTAATTCTTTGTCATGTTAAGGGCTCTAGCAATGGAACTCATCTATGCCATCTTGATATGCAGAGTTTCCTACTTTATGTGAGCACTGAACATATTACTTTGGTTTGACTAATATTATCTTTGGAACACAGATGCATTCAATGTGCTAGTCAACAATGGAGAGGAAGCAGGGCAAGTCATTTTTCACGTGAGTGATACATCTTGTTATTGTTAACTGCACACGTTGAAGAAATATCTTTGTAAGCTACTTGACTTTGAATATCTATACCTGTCATATTCCATAGTTCATACCAAGTTTCTTCCTTGTAGACTCATGTCCACATCATTCCACGAAGCAAAGATGATGGGCTGTGGTCTTCAGAGGTAATAAGAAATTTATCTCAGTTCCCATTTTTGCCTTGCTAATCGTCAGCATATGTGGCCTTTGTGTTCATAAAGTAGAGAGATTTTTTCACAATTTCTCTTGATATGACGAACTTAAGTTGTGAATATACTGGCAGACCTATGAAAGGAACTCCCTTAAGGATAACCAGGACACGAAGAATCTTGTCAGCTGCATCAAGGAACTACTCTCTTCTTCACCTGGGGACTACTGTACTGAAGGGTCAACAATTCAAAAGGAACTCTGAAACAAGACACTAGATAACCAAGTCAACAGGCAATTTTCTGTTTCTTCTCAAAGAGCATTGCTGGAGATGAACTGATGTACAGCCTTACCTCACGCCTCGAAATCTTGATACTAACTGGCTAAGTAATCGTCGTAGAAAAGCCAAAAGCAGTAGAAGTATATCGTAACTCGTACGGTCATAGTTATACTTGATAGAGACCCCAATACATCATGTGAAAGAATAGTGGAATTAGGTTTCTGGAACTCAGGCTGGCTTAATGCTTTAGGCATTGACTGATGGAAGTCAGAACCAGCAAATCGTTCGATGGTGCATTCCCATCAGAACATTGTTTTGATCTTTCCAGCACCTATGGAAGAGTACATTTGGTGGAGAACTTAATCATTAGCCATTTTAGCAATAGAGCAACTTGCTATCTCATATTTCAGTTGCATTCATCTCCATTTCTGTGCTTATTGGAATTTAGATTGCCTGCCCCCTGGTTTTTGCTGTTTCAGTTGCCAGATGCACGTATGATGATACCGTTCTAGGATCTGGTTTATTTTTGCCCTGTTCTCTCTCGTTGTCATATGTATCTTGGCTGCAATGTTGGGGACTTCTCTTGTGTTCCCTATTTTGTTGCCGTTTAGACTTTCTGTTTGCGCGCTTGTAATTTGCTATCCCAAGCAGACACCGTTATATTAGCTTTCATTATAAGCTGGCTTTGCGGGTGGAATACAAAAATGTTCGTGTATGCTGTCAGATCAAAAAACACACTTCAAAGTAAGGAAGAAGTCCGAAAATTAAATTTCCTACATATGAAAAAAACAATTTTGTAGTTGCTATGTCAGCCCTTGATCTATTTTTTGTTACAATACATTGATAGACATTTTTTTTTGAAAATTTTTGCCAGTGCACGTGAATGGGTCACGCAATGGCTATCTTCTTTCTATTTTCTTTTTTGCTAGAAATCACTATCCTGTTTAGGAGATAAAGATAGTATCAGCTAGTGAGTTAGGAGAGGTTGAGATCATCCATTGTAAAAGAGATCAGAACGGACCAGATGATAAAAAGGTTTTTCATCTAAATGGCGTGCCTAGAATGACAAATATGTGTGTGGAGGGAGTGTTGGCATCGAAGTGGATAATGATGCGGGTCACTTATTTTAGACACATAAGAGCTCCATCAAGGTGATCCAATGTCCCCTATCTTGTTCAATATCATCGCAGACATGCTTGCTATCCTCGTTGCTAGGGCAAAGGAGGATGACCAAATTATGGGTGTGGTACCCCACCTAGTAAACGGGGGCATGTCCGTCTTGTCCGCTTCTAGCAGCTCCTCGGCAGCATCCGCCTATGCTTCTGAAATAGGCGAATATCCTTTGCCAGAAGCGCCAGCAGTTGAAGAAGGCACCCGTCGCCGCCAGCGTGATGCGGCTTTCTCACACATTCCAACCCCTTTGGAGCATTGGAATCCTCAAGAAGGAATTGCTCCACCTCAAGCCCCTAATCCAGAGTTAGGTCGAGCCGGAGATGCACGTCGAGTGTGGATTGTCCAGCTCGGTGCATTCGGATGCTTGTGTGCTTGTGCTGCAATAATCTTTGCAATTGGGTTTGTCCTGGTGCCCCTCAGCACTTAGGCGAACCTGTTCGATGCTCTTGTAGACGCATGGCTGCGTGTCATGCTAGTCTTCTTGCTGTTTTACTGGAGTTTCCAATGGGTCTTCCGGCCCTGATAATGCATTCGAGTGTTGTTTGTCTTTGTTTACATGCAATAATCAAAATCTGGGCTGTCCCTCTCACCTCCATGCTATTTTTCCTCTTTCCTACACCGATGACAGAAGGAGAACCTGCGCTGGATCAACGAAGGCCGTTCGCTGCAGAAGACCGTGCAACCCCGTATCCGATCCCTTTCCTCTAATCTGTCTGAATCTCGGGGACGAGATTCTAGATTTGTCACACCCTAAATTCCAAAACCCAAAAATTAGGGCCAACAAAAAAAATTTCTGCTAATAATCAGATAATTAGTGAACCTAATTAAGGCTTTGATTTCAAAGTCGTGAAAGTGATGCACATCCATAATCTCTTCTCTGTCGATCTTGATACCCTCACCATCAGTACGTGGTAAACTTTTTGCTTCTGCCTTCTCTCAACCCATCTTCTGATTGGAACTTTTAGTTCCTACCCTCTCGGGAGAAACCCTGATCTTGCTGCTCCGAATCCATCGAGCAATTTGTTCCCCTTCTACTCCGTGCATATACAAGAGTATATCAGTGGCAGCATTCAAATCCCAACTCATAGTAACTTCGCATATCCATTCCATCCACATACCAACCCCATATATGCTAAAATATTCAAGTGTATGTGGACACGTACACTCCAAACCCTGCTTCACACCTCATCTCCATGCGGGGCCATCTGTCCTTGCATTCCTGCCACAAACACACCTTTGGCATTTCCCCTTCCCCTTTTGCCTAGCCGGTGTAACCTGGATCAACATCTGCAGCTAAGTACCCACACGGCACTTTTGTGAAACTGGAGCATATATACGTCACGAATCTTTTTCGAATGACGTGATATTCTGTCATCTACTCTGCCATGTTCTATCGCGAGTATGTGCAAGAATATACTGCATTTATGTGTACACACATATGCAAAACCCTAATCCATTCCTTCCGAGCTACGGATCAAAACCCTAATTCTTCGTTCGGCCCCGCTACAATCCTATGAGTATATACAGGTATATTGGCAATACGCACTCGAACCCTAGCCTACCACGACCCCCTGTGATTATTCTGACCTCATTGCAGTCTTGTATATTCTTGCAGCCACCCTACCACCTTTTCTCTCTCCTAAATATATCTCTAGTGTACCACCCTAAATGTTTTGGTGATCTCCTCAAGATGAGGACTCAGCAAAAATCGCATGCATCCATATTCGTGAACTTACCTGTAATATTAACCCGTTCCATCTACACCCAGCTAAATCATTTCGCACATGCCACATCCTCTCGTCTAACAGAGGCCAACACCCACAGCGCAGGATCGGGCTCCCTTCCTTGTCCGTCCCATTTTTTATTCCCTTACTTTGCTCCTATATATTAATGTGCCATCATCTTTCCTCAGACTCCCTAATTTTATCTCCCTTGCCCCTTGCTCGCTGCAACTCCTGTCAGCACAAACCCTGCACGGTACCAAGCTACCCATGTGCTCTTTTTTCTCTACTCCACCTAAAGCCAAACCCCACACAATCTCTTTCCCCTGTTGACATCCATGCTACTTGGCCAAGTTTTCCCAATCAACTCAACAGCAGTGTCAGCATTTTTCTGGGCATCTACAGCCGTATGTAGCTACCCATCTCCCTTCTCACTTCTTTCTCACCTCAATTCAAAGGATCAGCCTGAGCTGTCCTGCATGTCTCTTCCCTGTGCTGCCCTTTTCTGCTAGCTCCTCTCTCCACCCCCTTTTTCTTTCAATACTCACCCTTAGGCATGCAACACGGTACCACCAACCCTACCAATGTCCAGCACAACACTCAATCACTGCTGCAGGAACCCTACTGTTCCTCACGCCACTTTTTTTTCTCACCTACAGTAGCCGAAGTCCAATCTCCTAAACCTGCTATAGCACTGCCCAACGTCTCCTCCACTACTCCCCTTTGCACCTCTGCCAGCAGCCAACTTCCTTGCCGCACGCCATGGCTTTAGTGCCACGCCTTCCCATTCAAGAGCAGCCGAACTCCACCCCTCAGCCCCTCTCCATTCTTCTCCATTCCTCCTCCCATACCGAGCCATGCATCTTCATCCCTTTCTTCAACGCCACAAGCAGTAGCAAGACACTCCCATGCTCCCTACCCCACTGTCCCCTCCCCTGGTCCTCTTTCTTTTCCTTGCTTCCAAGCTACCTCTTGTATTCTTCCACTTGAGTCGCAACAGCTACTGTCCCTCACGCCATTGCCTGCCACTGCTCCTCCCGTTCTAATCACTTCCCTGTGAGCGCTACCATCCCCTCCCCAAGCTGTCAACTCTCCTCCCCCTCCTTGAAAAGTCTTCACCTCCCTGCCATAGCCCAAGACGAGCAACACCCTCTTCTTCCCGGCCTTGAGCTCAGTCATTGCCCCAAACCGAGCTCCACCAAACTCACTTCCCTCCTCCTCAAATCTGAGCTGCCCCTCCTCTTTTCCCTAGTGCCGAGCTACACAACTACTACCCTCCCCACCATTCCCTCCTCTCCTCCATAGCAGCCAAGCACTTCAGCTCCTGCCCTTCTCTGCCGTGCACCCTTGGACGCGTGTTTCCCTGCCCCTGCACAAGTCGCCCCAGCTGCTCAACAAGCTCCACTCTCTTGCTCCTCCCGGCCTGCTCCCTGGCTTCTCTCCATCTACTCTAGTACCCGAGCTCTCCCTCTTCCCATCAAAGCCGAGCTCTTCACCAAGTAACGCAGCAGCTATTCCCCCACCGCGGCAGCCCTGCGCTGCTATTTTCCCCCACCGTGGCAGCGCTGCGGCAGCCTCTCCCTCCGCCACGGCAACTCCGCCCCTACCGCGGCAGCGCTGCGGCAGCCCTTCCTCCACCGCGGCAGAGCTTTTCCTCCACCGCGGCAGAGCTTTTCCTCCACCGCGACAGCGCTGCGGCAGCCTCTCTCCCACCGCGTCAACTACCTCCCACCGCGGCAACCACCTCCCACCATGGCAGCTCCTCCCTACCGCGGCAGCCTCTCCCCCCGCCGCGGCAGTTCCTCTCTACCACGGCCACAACCCCCCCTTGCTCTCTCTTTTTCTCTAATTTCTTTCCCCACCGTGGCAGCTAACCGAACTAGTTTAAAGAGCTAAGGCCAACTCAAGCTTAACCAACCCTAGCCACTCTAACCGCACCAGTGGAAGCTAATCTTCAAAGATACGTTTTCCCCTTTCGGTATACGCGTTTTTCCTACCACATACAACCAAAACGCGTTCCTCTGCGAAAAAGCGTATTCCCCCATCTCCTCTCCCAGATTACGCCTTGTCTGTCCAGGAAGCGTAACCACAATAGAACCTATTCTGTTTTGCACCACCTGACACCGAAAGTGTAAGCCTAAAATGCGCCTATGACATCACCTCTTCCCCTCCTCTTTTATTTCTTCCCCGACAAAACTTCAGAATCTCCTTCGTCGTAGCTCCGATTGACCCCATTCTTATTCCTAAATTCATCTAAAATCAAACCCTATCCAGCGGTACCAATTTCATAATTTTTGGAATAATTTAAAATTTTGAATTTGAAACCATTCATTGAACATGTTATATACTCCCTTAGCATAGTTTATCTTGGTTAATCCCTTGTTGCATAAAACCAATCATGTAATGCTAGTTTCAGTACACTCTTATCTTCAAAACCTTTAAACAATAAAAGCGGTAAGGGAATTTGAAAATCTATTAATCGCAATTCATCTCTTGTATGCAAGTATGGATAGACGAGCTCGCATTTCATCTTAAGCTTACTTTCGTAACTTTCATATAATTTTCTAGAATCTCTAAAACAAGTATAAGGCTCTCTGGACTCAAACCTTTGCATGAAAGCTAAAAGCTTATAAATGCTAAAGTGATCTTAATCATGTAAACCCTCGTTTCCTATATGTAAAACCCTTTATCTCACGTGATCGTGATATTAATTCCATCGCATCATTTTGAAAACCCTAGCATCCTTCTAAGAACAATGCATGGTTTTAAATGTTGCTTGAGTGTATTTTGGCTCTTAAATGGTTCTTCCTCGCACCGTTGGTGATTCGTTGTTTTTCTCGACGTGTAGTTTCGACGCTGTGAAACCTTGTGCGAGGGATTTCAAGTGTTCGCCATATCGACTCGAGCTCGAGAACCGGCCAATATTGCCAGACAAGCTTTCCACCCTTGATCATGTTGAAACATAAGTTTGCGAAATGATATTTTGTTTACGAAACATGCATGCTATGTTTTACGACCCACTATTTTATGTAGTGAAGGTATAACCGATGCTTAGGAAACCCTAGTCCGACCTTGAACTCCTTGTCACCCTAAGGACTACTTATTTCAGAGGAGCTACTGGAAACTTAGGGTAAACTATATATATATGCTTAGCCCTACAGTAGAAAAACTAGGTTTTCCAAAAAGGAGAGGAAATACCCAATATTTCATGTGGTGAAAGTTTGAAAACGGACCATCGTGTCCGAAGGTGTATGAAGGTAGAATATCCATGGGTAGGGATATCTTACCACAAGTGGTTTTGTGAAACCAAAACAAAAATGGAGAAGATTTTTGATCCGGGTTGGAAATGAAGGGCGAAAGCAAGAAGCTTGTTAAGTGCGAGGTAATGCCCGGCGTGGTTCTCGCTGCCTGTTTACGGGAGTGGTGTTGAGTCCCTCTCGGATCACATAAGGACCGAGCTTAAGTGCTGTTTGGCCAAGTCTTACCGTACGTCCACATGTCCTTTATGGGAATGACTTGACCCAGTACCCGGTCTGAGACTAGCATGAACCCGTAGGCAGTGTGGAGCGTGCAGATGAGGTTGTAGCCTCTGTAGAGAAAAGTTTCCGCGGAAAAGCGATGGCTTGTTCGCCACAAAGTTGGAACACCAACCTCCTTGCAAGCGATGATACTGACTCAAGCTAGGTTTGGGACATGTCTTTCTGGCGGGTTCATGGCTAGCTTTACTCCGGTGAAGAGTCTCGTTGTAATAGCCCTGTCAGTATACGTCACGAAGTATACCCAGGATGACCTACATCGTGTGGGTAAAGCCGTACCACCTCTGCAGAGGGTTAAAACTATTCGAATAGCCGTGTCCACGGTCATGGACGAACTTGGTTGGGCCACACTAAAATAGATTGGGTTTCAAAACCTAAAATGTGGTTATGGGTTTAAGGACGCGACCCGCCGTGATCGTAGGGTGACCTGAAAAGTTCCCGTTGTGTCGGGAAGAGTGAAGAAGGGATTTTCCCGTGGACTCGAGCAAACCCTAGTATCCCCGTTGTAACGGGTGAGCTGAGACTCCCCGCTGAAGCGGGTGATTACCAGACTTTTCGTTGTAACGGAAAGCGCAGAAATGAATCCCGTTGTAGCGGGAAGGAAAAGACGAACAGATGGTTGTCTCGGAACATCGTGGCAATTCATGAAAACTGCTTTTAATATCTATTTACTTATTTCATGCAAACTTACTTTTATCCGTATCCAACTCCCCCTTGAGAAGTTTGCGAGTACATTCAATGTACTCACCTGGCTTGTTGATTTGGCCAGACGAAGGAGGCACCGCATCCGAAGATGACAAAGGTAATCCCGAGAGCTAGGGCGTAGCCCCAGGCATACTGGTGGGCCACATCACCGCTTGATTTCCACTGCAAGTTTTTAGCCGTTGGGCTAAAGGTATAATTATTCGATCTCAAAGATCGGTTTTATATCATATTTTAATAAGTGCGTGTATGACCTTGATATACAGGTTAACTTGTGTGTACCTGCTACTGATCATGGGACTGGTACAGTAAACACAAGGGTTTATCCGGTCTTAAAACCGGGTAGCCACAAGGGGGCTCTTGGTATTCAGGACTTGGAGCAAAAGAAAACATTAGCCTTTTGAGCAAGTGGTCATTCACACTACTAAAGTAAGATGGGATTTGGCAGGAATTACTTCGTAATAAGTATCTTCAAACCAAGACCACGTCCCTAGCGGAAAGTAAACCGGGTGACTCTTTTTTTGGGCAGGCTTGATGAAAGTGAAAACATTATTTTTTCAACATGGTACCTTTATAGCCAATAATGGCATGGAGATCCTCTTTTGGGAAGATGTTTGGCTTGGTGCCACACTTCTTTGCCACCAATACCCTCGCCTATACCATTTTGCTAGGAAGAGACATGCTACCCTATTGGAGGTGATGAGTTCTACCCCAATTAATATCTCTTTCAGGCGAGCTCACGTTGTCATGGGCGTCTTGCCTATATAAACTCCCCATAGAGTCATAAATGAAAAACTTGAAGGAGAAAGGGCTAGAGCTCCAAGTCCCAAACGGGAGCTTTAGACGCGACCTTGGGAAGCTAGTCGAATCCCACATGAGGCTCCTCGCCTGACATAGGACAAGGCCGTGCTCCACGAGGTGGCCGAACCAATTCAAAACACATCAACGTGTCTCAATTTGTCAAGTGTACGATGACCTCCTAATAAGGCCGTTATACACGGCCCATTAACATTGAGACCTAGCCATCGAGCTACCAACACCCCATCTCTAGTTTCATTCCTATGACGATAATAGTGATGTCATCCGTGGGGACCTAGCCAACGTGAGAAGCTATGGCCCCGCTGAACCAAACTCCCACCGAAGCCGAGGCATCGCTTGCCTGATGATGACTACTTCGTCGCCGAACGCACCGAGGATGTAGGAGTCATCCAAATTAACCACCTAGCGACTACTCAACCTTTCGTACCGGAAGACGAGGAATTCCTTGAAGGAATCCATCTTGGAGCCTACAATGATGTCCCAAGGTACCCTGACGATACCTCAAGGAGGCCCGACAAGCTCATCGCCAACTAAGGACGCTTGCGAACATCGAGCTCCCTAGTGACTGCGCTACCTGTCGTACTGAAAGGCGAGGAATTCTTTGAAGGCATCCATCTCAGAGCCCGCGACGACATCCCAAGGTACCCCGATGAGACCTCAAGGAGACCTGATGAGCTCATCGCCAACTAAGGGTGCTTGCGAACGCTGAGCTCCCTGACTTCAGCACGCTTTGAGCATTGCTCAATTTCCCTAAGTGCAATGCTGCAGAAACTCTGCCGCGCCGCACCTCAAGAGTAAGTCGTGATTTTGCCGGCCTCGCAATCTCAAATACCTTCGTCCAACGTCATCAGGATGGATCACATGGCATTAGGAGAATCCAAGTTCACACACGAAAGAGAATTGGTCCTCAACATGGCTTACTTCCCGCATTTTCCACCGACGCCGCACGTGGCCATCATGAACGGAGCTTCATGTTTCAACCCCTTCTGGTGACCAACCTACATCAGAGCACCCATGGCATGGCACCGCTGGAAATGAGTCTGCCTCTCACCGAAGTGCCTAGATCACCCAAGCCGAAGTGCCCCCCTAGGGAGTCTAGCCACAACGCTAACATTGAAGGCTACAGACAAGACACCGCCAACCCTCGTCGATTAGGAAGCCAAGAGCCAAGTCATCATGAAGACACGCGCGTGTGCCATGAAGATCAAGTGATAGAGTCTAGAACGATGATGGATTCCAGAAGGTATCGACGTGAATGTTCCCGCTCACCAAGAAGGTGTCGAGACCGTTTGGCGAGATCATCCTCCTGGGAGGAGAGCGACAGCCAGACCCACCACAAATTTCATCAACACCAGGGGACAGGGGCCATAGGCAAACTTGCAACCCATTGTCAGAGTAGATTCAAGAAGTGATTTGGTCTTTCCTAGAGAAGTGAATCGGGCCCGTAATTGGATCCCTTCAAGAACCACTAAGTAATTGTACCGCAAACTGCAGGAGTACTTGTGAGGCGGAGATGGAGACACTAGTAGGCTCGAGCTGCCGTCACATAGCCAATACGCCCCATCAGGTGGAAAGACCCAAAAAAATATTTCAAGAAGAACTCCAAAAAGAAAAACCACATATATTCATAGGAACAAAAGATCATGGCCATGGACAACTGTCAGGGCCCCGGAATAACATATGGCTAAAGGAACGGATAATCGCTAAGGACCGAAAAACCAGTCGGTCCAGTGGCACGGTACCTGCGCCGCGCACACCGAAGTGGAGTGGTCCGACACCTGACCAACGCACCGTACGCTTACCGAACGTCGTATGCCTTCACCGTTGGTCAAGCCGGCCGGAAGCGACTAAACTTCCGAAAGCCACATATAATTCACGAAGTCCTATGAAGAATTAAAGTCCTTCTCAAACCCACTAAGCAAGACAAGATTGGAGGAGCCCGGCAATGTACCCTCACCCTAACCTGACACGGGAGTCAATGGGTCACCCGAAGGCCCGGTACCATCACCCACACCCTGCCTGACCGGCACTGCATCTCAGTCAGTGGGTCACTCAACCATAGCCTGTCGCACTTAGTGAAAGAGAGAATGACTGAAACTCTTCACGACTAACCCATACACTTCAATTCATACACGCACGGTGCATGGGCAGCCACATTCAACAACTTGTATATCACAACCAAACACTAAGAGAAGGATTACAAGATAATATCTAACACGTCCCATACTCGGGGCAATATTTACTTTACATACAAAGCAACCTGAAGGTCAATAAATCTCAAGTAGCCACAAGGGCAGCAGCGGAAATATAAAATAAAAACACCCGAGATGGCGAGGAACCCATCTCAAAACAACCCACAACATTCCCAAGGAAGTCGAAGTCGAAAGAGGTAAACCGAAGCAGCGAACGTGAACTCCAAAATTGCTCCAAGAACCTGCCTAGGATAAACCTAGGTGAGTACAACCACCGTACTCGCAAAACATTGCTCATCAATTAATTAAAACATGGTATTAACCAAGTTTGACAAGTGATAAAGGTTCGCATTTTATAACAAGTTCAAGTTACATACTAGCGATGAAATGAACATAAACTACACAATTTAATCTCATATTGTAGCAAGAGCATAGCAATGATAAACACATGACGATAAAAGTAACTTACGAGCATACACACAAATGTAACAATACGAACGTCATCATTTCCAATTTATTTGGGTAGCCCACACCCATTTAAAAATCTCAATCTTTCTCACGGCAACACATGCCTCAAACTCCAGTGCATGGCAACACATGCCTTTAAACTCACTCCCATGGCAACACACGCCTCACCGTCACCAACGAGCCGACAACCTCGGATATAAAGAGTGCAATCCTGGTGGAGTTCACATCACTCCCCCCAGTCTCTGAGACTTACCTCAACTACATCGTAGTTTCGTTTCGTTGGTGACATACGCGCTTTCCCTCGGGTCTTCACCGCCGACTCAGCCACCTCGGGTATAAGGAGTGCAACCCTGCTGGAGGTTGTGAGGCTCCACGCAGTCTCTGAGACTTATCCCCAATATACCGTAGTGCTGGTCTCGGTAACACCCTCGGTTCTCATCTTCACCGCCGACTCAACCACCTCGGGTATAAGGAGTGCAACCCTGGTGGAGTTCACAAGGCTCCCACCAGTCTCTGAGACTTATCCCCATTATACCGTAGTGTTGGCCTCGGTGCACTTTCGGTTCTCATCTACGTGTGATAAGGGTAGTGTATGTGGGAATAACCTCAGACTGGGGCGCACAAACACAATCTCAATAATCTCACTATCCACCAGTCGTATCCCACATGCATGTCCCCTCGGCGCTCACATCTCACTTTATTAGGTTCAAGTTGAAAGGGCATCAGGTTAAAGTATCAGCCTTAGCTACTGCATAATAACAAGACCTACACATACTAATGAAGCATCCAGCACAGATCAAGCAATCATTCACACAAGCACCAAGTTACGTTAGTTAATTCAAGCCAAACAGGGAGTAATACACAGTGTAATGATTAATCAACAAGCAATGGAGCTTGCCTCTTTGCTCGGGGAAGTACTGGGGAGCATGCGGGAGAACTCCAGAATACTCGAAACATCGGTAAGAAGCAAGCGACCTCCAAAAAGGGAAAAGCAAGCCTAAGAAGCTAATTTGAAAATGACGAAGATGCATGGATGCAATTGACATGGATGCAACTACGGTGGAGTTAAAAGAAGTATACAATTGCGTAAGCAGGTTAGTGTTCGTTCCATATGTTGGTTTAGTTTTAGTTGCGGTATAACTTTAATCATGGATAAACCTAGAATATGGATGCATGCATGGGATACGATATGCAACTAAGGAGAAAGGCTTTAACTCTATAATTAGGGTTAGGGCTCATTTGATTGATTCGTTGTCGTAGGTGAGAACATGGAGTCACGATTATTTTCTGGCCGTTAGGCGAATTGTGACACTAACTATTTTAAATTGTCTGTTAAGCTAGATTCTCTAGTATACATGTATTAGGAGGTCGTTAACATTCGTATGAGTTTCTACAAGTTAAATCAGCTTTAGCATTTCCTGTCTTCTTCTCGGTAAAGAACAAGGTATTGTATATCTTATTCCCAGATTATCTCATCAGCTAAGAACAATAAGTGGGTTCATCTGGTCATCTTTACAGATATTAGATTTCCTAGTTAATTGAGTGCAACTGATGGTTAGTAGTGGGTCGAGTTCTTTGATTACCAATTACCACAATTAAGATTCAGATAGAACTTAGTTAAATCAACCATCGGTCATCAACAGAGTATTGATCGGCTTAATCATTGACACTAGGATTGTCTTAACCCAGTTAATTACTATAATCAAAAGACTCATCTGGTTTTAGGTGGTCCTCACTGTCACCGTTTTACAAGTAGTGTATTAATGATATTAACTAGACAACCCTAAGGGTACTGATTAGCTCGCTCCGCAGTTGGTAATGGCCATACCTCAACTAACTGTTGGTCTATTAGCTTCTAATCATGGTGGTCATCAGTTTAGCAAGGGCACTATGCATATCGATTAGCAAACTGTTAGTTCAGTAATACCTTCCTTCAGTAGTTAATCATTATCGAACCATCGATTGCCATCGTTGGTCATCAATTGTGTCTTATCATTAACTGGTTGGGAAGATCAACACAGTAAGCGGCAGCTTTCATCAGCAATTATTAACCTTATTCTTCTTGTCATGGAGTTCATATACAACTAAGGTACTAGCTAGATCATTCCTACATTATCTCGTAGTTTATTTCATAGGATTGGTTAGATGAGCCGGATGCCGTTTTTAAAACAGGGTTGGGAAGGAAAGGAATAGCCATGTCCTGAAATCAATCTATCTGGCACGTGAATAAAGTATTAGCTAGTTAACCATAGTAGTTGTCTTGTTAGTTAAATGCATGAATTAGTATTTAACCATGGTCAACACCTGTACAAGTTGAGATTAGTAAGTTAAGCCATAGCGGTTATTAGTACAATAACGAATTAAGCATGCTGATTGTCTTGAATATATTGGCAAGTTATCGATAAATCAAAAATGAGCGCAGCAACCAGTGGGTTATTAGACTTTAACCATCCTTCAACTAATCGTAACTAACACTAACGACTTTGATGGGTTGAGCAGGAGCTCACCCCGATGTTAGAAAGCCTTGGCCGGCCAAAGACGAGGGGAACGTGGCGGAGCTAAACGCGAGGAGGAGCTTCCTGTCGCCTGGAGAAGAAGAGCCTTCGGTGGCGACGCGAGGAGCTGCTCTGGTGACGACGTCTTGAGGAAGGAGCCGAGGGCGAGCGGCGGTGCGACGATTGGTCCCGTCCTTGGCTGCGATAAGGCTGCAGATGGCGACGGCGTTGGTCCACAGAGGAGGGGCGCAACTGGCGGTGGGGTGGTGCCCTGGAAGAAAGGAGGCGGCAGCTACGGGGAAGGTGAGGCCGGCAGGGACAAGCGGCAGAGGGCGACGCGTGGAGGGGAAGGGAGGGAGTTGCTCGTGGGGGTGGCCGGCGGCCAGCTTGGAGAGGAGAGGAGGAAGGCCGGGTTGGATTTTGAGCTCTGGACAAATCGGGTGAGGAAGAAGGTTGGGGAGATGGGGAATAATGGAGTTGTGAAGAACTCGGCTTGGAAAGTAGCAATTGGCAGGGTGCTCAAATCCTCATGCATGTCAATATTTCTTGGATGATTGGAATGCTCAGGAGGTGGGGTAATCTAACAGCATAACATGCATGGCTAAATTCCTCAGTTTTAGATGGGATTTGGAAGAGAGAAGGAGGCATGGGGTTTGCTCTTGGTGTTGAAGAAAATAGGGAGGGCAGGAGGAAGAAGATGGCCTGGATTGAATTTAATGTGCTGGGGTGAGCTGCTACGTAGAGAAATAGGGAGCTGCAGCGTGGGTCCTGTGTGCAAGTCAGGTAAGAATCTATTAGCAGTGGAGAAGAGAAAAGAAAGAAAAGAAGATCTGCTGAGTGGGACCCACAGCCAAAAAAAGAATACAGCAAGTTTTTAGTGCGGTTCATTTTGGTTCCCTTCCAGTTTTAGAACTCGGTTTTAAAATGAGGCTGGACACAAGTATTAATATGACATTTTGCAAGAATTTTGAGGACGGAAGATTCATTCGGTTGGTTTATCTTACTTTTGTTTCGAAGGAAAAGCTTCGAGTAGATCCTTTATTAAGCAGGCAAGTTTGGTCCAGAGGTTTTAAATCTTTTGATGTTAGTCCCCAGATATTATTGGTACTTGTAAAGAGCTGGGAGGATAAAGTTTAAGCGAAGCTCGATTCGGGATTTGTTTAAGGTTGTTTTTAGATCTTATTGATTTATTTACACTTGGTTCGGAGGGAAAAAGGTTTAGAAAAACATCTACTAAAATATGCGAATCTGACTCGATTCACCGGAGAATTGTATATTGTTTCTCAAGGTATTTACGACGTTAGAAAATATTTCGAACAGGGTTTCAACGAAATTAATTTCTCGTATTCTGTTAAGTGGTTTTTATGTCCCAATACTAGGGTTTTCGATCTGAGCTAGAGTCAATGACCTAGATGCATGCATGCAGTAGAAGAACTCCAAATTATTCACTACGATCTTTACTGATCCCGTGTCTTAAGATTTTGGTCATTACAACAACCAAACTCGTCAACGCGAGCCTAGAAAGCATAGAGTAGGTGGCGCGCCTTGCACAAGTCTAGTGGCCACTCGCCTTGCACAACTCTAGTGGCCACTCGCCTTGCACAAGTCTAGTGGCCACTAGACAGATGAATGTCATGATCTCCACATAAGAAGAAGGTGCCACAGAACAAGCCCTGTGCTTCGCCGGTCCACCGACGACACGGGGGGGCTCCTCCTCCAAGAGCGATCTTCCCGGCTTAAGTTCTTGTAAATGAGCCAACCATGCAGATGAAAGATCTTCCTTTCCAACAACCCACCATCTAGTTGGCATCATACTAGGGGGCTCAGCCTCTAGGAGGAGCTACAAGAGGCAACTCAAGGAGTATGCAAGGAAGGTGAACATTGAGACACTTACTCCAAACGCATCGCCAAAATAAGCAAGCATGCCATTGACTTTCACGAAGGAGGACACCAAGAGAATACTCTTCCCGCTTGATGATGCCCTCTTCGTACCACCATAGTGGCTAATTGCAAGCTCACCAATATCCTCGTTGACGGTGGAAGTTTGGTGATATCCTATACCTCCATACGCTCAAGAACCTTTTGAAGCCACAATGAGACTGTGGGGATGGTTCGCTAGAACCATTGCTCTACCCACTCACCGGTTTTATACCAGGAAAAGTCGTCCAGCTGCTCGGTCGAGTTGAGCTCCTCGTGACTCTCGGGACAATGCAGAATCATCGGACGAAGTTCGGAGGCTTCAACATAGTGGACATGGAATCATCTTTCAACACAGTCATAAGAAGAACCACCCTCAACTGCTTCTGCACAGTTGTGCTTCAAAACTTCTTATATCTCAAGATCCCCAAGCCGCAACGACCCATCACAGTGCATGAAAGAGCAAGACCTAGATCGCAAGGTGCTCTAACTCCACTAGGTGAAGCACACCATCAAGAAAATGACCACCAAGAGTGTCAACCTCCTATCTAGTGCCAAGGACCACTCGGGAGATTCACAACGAAGCCTCACCTCGAAGGACAGTTAAAGGAAGTCCACCTCTTTGGCGATGAAGATCTACATACAATGAAGATAGGAGCGGACCTCCCTACGGAGCTTCAAGCAAACCTCGTCACCCTCCTCAACGAAAACTCCAACCGCTTCGCTCATTCGCTCGCCGACATAGAAAGTGTCTCACATGAAGATATGCAGCATCATTTTGCTATCAAGCCCGACCACACCCCAATGAAGCAGAAACTTTGGAAGCTATCTCTCACGGGAAGCAATGCCATCAGAAAAGAAGTCGAATAACTCATCAAGATCGGTCTCACCCGAGAGATGAGGCACCACCAATGGTTAGCCTACTTGGTCTTAATCAAGAAGGAAAATAGGAAGAGGCACATGCGTGAGGACTTAACCAAGCCCGACAAGGCATATTTGAAGGAAGGCCACCCTCTCCCACGCATAGAACAATTACGGGGTCCCCCGTCATGGATGTCACGCTTCATCCAAGCCATCTAAGGTGAAGCCACAATGAAGACACCTGGCAAGTCCAAGACACCATCAATATGCTCTAGAAGTGACAGGTGTGCCAAAAGACGGCAAAATCAGTACATGGCCGGTCTTGATGCTCAAGAACACCTGATCACATGGTTGTTTGCCCGATAGGGAATGGATTTTTTGGGACCCTTCCCATCGCCAAAGGGGGCTACCGACACGTGTTGATCACAATCAATTACTTCACCAAGAGAATTGAAGCCAAGCCACTCGCATTCAACACCTAACGGGAAGCACATAATTTCTGTTGGAAAAATATTACCGTTGACAACAAAACTCAATTTGACGCTTCATCATTCAAAGTATTATGTGGCTCCATGAGAACCACCTTGCACTTCACCTCCGTGGAATACCACAAGAGCAGCAGTGTCATGTTGCGAGCCAATGGACTCATTCTCTAAGGCCTTCATCTCCGTGTTGAGGAAAACTTCACCAAGAAGGAATATGGGTCAGACAGCTCAGAAACTCTAGGGGACGGGCGCCACCATCAGCCACTCTAGCAGGTGTACGCCTTTCTCTTTGGTGTAGGGAGCTAAAGCTATACTCGCCACCGAGGTAGAGCACAACTCCTTCCGCATCGAGATGCTTCGGGAAGCAACCCCGCTCAACTTCACAAAAAGTGAAGAGCACCACCAAGTCAAAGTGGACTTCATCGAGGAAGCGCGATATCAAGCCCTCCTCAAGCACGCTGCATACGAACAAGGCGCCACACGCTTCTATAACTCTATGGTGAAGGAGAGGGTATTCTCCCATAGATACCTGGTACTCAAGAAGGTCCTTAACCCCCAATCACAAGGCAAACTCCACACGAAGTGGGATGGCCCAAATCGTATCTCCATCATCTTGGGATCTAGAGCCTATCGCCTGTCCACTACGAAAGACAAACGCCTAGGCCACGCCTGGAACGGAGACAAGCTCCACAAGTTTTATACTTGAAACTCTCTATAAAAGTGCCTTCTGTGGCCAACACATCCCACGGCTCACATCCTCCCCACCAAGAGAAGTGAAAAGCATCGTTCGTGGCTAGCGCCTTCCAAGGCTTGTATCCTCTGCCACCAAGAGAATTTAAAAGTGTCATCCACGGCCAACACCTCCCGAGGCTTGTATCCTTTACCATCAGGAGAAGTAAACACCGAGTGAATTGCAAGCTCCCATGAATCTTGCCTTCGCGCCTGAGACGCAAGCGAAATTGGACACCATTAGGGCCCATCTTTCGCTTTCCTCGATGCAGGAGATGTAAATCTCATGAGCCGTTCCACCTCCTTTGTTTCGAGAAAAGAAGGGCTAACCATGCGCCGCTAGAGCCTGTCATTTACCTTCCTCCACATCGTGAGGCAGCAAACCGTGAGTCTTCGTAGTGTGTTGCTCTTTCTTCAAGAAGAGCGCCATCACCACAATGTTGCGGGAGAAACCACCTGAGGCCACCTCGCTCGAATAGCACAAATAATGTATGGGACCAAGACACCCACAAAAATCTTATTAGAGCATGTTGTGACTATCTACGGTGGCCAACACACCTTTGACCCAAGCTGCTCGATGACTATCGAGGAACTTCCCTAGTACAAGGGATCCATTGGACTAGTCATCCATGGACCTAGGCACCAGCCAAGTCACGCCAGCGGTGAAAAATTCCTAAAGCAGAGCACACCATGGCTCTATAAGGGCCGACACGCCTGTGACCCGAGTGCTTGGTGACTGGTATAAGGGCTCCACTGGACTAGTTATCCATAGCCTTAGGCGCCAAGTCGAGTCGCGCTAGCGGCAAAAAATTTCTAAGCTCTTGCTTAGGCAGTCGACATGCCTCTGAACCACGGTGCTCGGTGAATACCTAAGAAAGATTTGTCTTCCTAAGTATAAGGGCTCCATGACTTGTCATCATGGTCCTAGGCCCAGTCCAAGTCACAACGAGCAGTGTACATGGTTCTAGCCAAGTCACAACTCTAGCTTGGATGTACATCGCAGGCCCCAAGCCAACTTGCACGTCATCTTGTGGTGAACATCAAGGCATAGCATCCGTTACATGTCATGAAAATCACATCGGATGCACAAAGTATTTGCTACTAGGCTCCGGCCAAGTGGCGATGAGCGGCATACGAGGCTCCACCTAAGTCACAACTATGATGCTAGATATACATGACAGGCTCTGAGCCAACTTATACACCATCTTGCTAAAAACAATGAGGCAAAATATGGGTTGAAAACAAACAAGGTAATCTCATAAAAACTCCTAGCTGAGTAACATAAAGTTAGCATTAATGACATATTAATGTTAAGCGGTAACATGCTGAAATGATCCTAGCACCAAAACTCGCCCTACAAAGCTTATGCCAAGGTACGTGCATGATTATGAAACTACTTTAAAAGGTAAAATTAGCTTTTAGGACTAAAACATCTAATCACATTTGATGCACACATTAGTCATTTAATTGTTTTGTCATTAATCATCAAAACCCATTTAGGGAGCCAAGATGCACTCTCGTAAAGCATGATATTATGATGATTAGCAAATGGAAGGAAGATTTGGATGGCTTCTAGCTAGCAGTCGTGACATAATTCTCTCCAAAATCTAAATCTTCGACTTGCGTGTACCCTTCGACCATAAATCTAGCATTTTTCCTCACGACTTGTCCATCTTCATCTTACTTGTTTCAGACAACCCACTTGGTGCCAATGACTTTTTGGCTTGGTCTCTCCACAAGCATCCAAACCTCGTTGTGGGTGAAGTTTTTCAATTCTTCATGCATTGTGTTCACCCAATCCGGATCCTCTAAAGCTTCATCTACCTTACAAGGTTTCAAAGACGATACGAAAGAGCAATAACACAAGAATGGGTTTGAGTGCCTTTACGCATGTCACCAATAATTTGGTCGACGGGATGGTCACGTTGCAAACTTCTATGGATCCTTGGATGGTCCGATTGATTTTGAGGTGTAACTTGAGACTAGTTTTGAGGTTCAACACCGTTATTTTGGACTTGGGTCGCCTCTACACTTTGGATTTCATCATGTGTCGATGCGGAAGGCTCTACTTGAGTTGAAGACGTGCTCTTCTTCACCTCTATTGGTATCACTTCTCCTAGTGACATGTTCTTGATGGCATTTGCCAACTCATCATTACCTACATTAATGAGAAATTTTTCTACTTGGGAGTCATTAATTTCATCAAATTGTATGTCACACGACTCTTCAATTATACGTCTTATATTATTGAACATTCGGTAAGCATACAAATTTGTAGCATATCCAAGAAGAACCCTTAATCACATTTAGGAGCAAATTGAAAAAGATGTTTCTTCTTGTTAAGAATATAGTATTTGCTCCCTAATAGACGAAAGTAAGATACGTTGGGCTTCCTCCCGGTGATGAGCTCGCATGGCGTTTTCTTTAAGATTCGATGAAGCTACAGCAGTTGATGGCGTGGCATGCAGTGTTGACGGCCTCCGCCCAAAACCGGTCGAGTCTTGTATTCGTTGAGCATTGTCCTTGCCATCTCAATGAGTGTGCGGTTCTTTCTCCCAACATTAAATTTTGTTGCAGTGTGTAACGGAGGAGAACTTGTGCTTGATACCTTCTTCATCTAGGAGCTCTTCAATATTGGTGTTCTTGAACTTGGTCCCGTTGTCACTTCTCACGTTCTTGATATTCATTTTGAATTCATTTTGCACACTTCTTGCAATTTTCTTGAAGATTTTGTGTGGGTCTAATTTATCATGCAAAAAAATACCCAAGTATAGCGAGAAAAAAAATACCCAAGTATACCCAAGTATGACGAACCCATAAGAGTTACCTCCTATGCTCACATAGGTGACGAGACCAAACAAGTCCATGTGAAGTAGCTCGAGTGACTTAGTTGTTGTCATGACGGTCTTGATGGATGTCGTCCTCCTACTTGTTTCTTGACACGGCAAGCGCTACAAAGGCGATTTTCATCGAAAATCACATTCTTGATACCAAGTATGTGATCACCTTGAGAAGCTTGTCGAGATTCCTCATTGTCACATGAGCCAACCTCCTATGCCATAGCCACCCTAGAGAAGACTTTGCCAACAAGTATGTTTGTGTGCACGACTTCTTAGAGGAAAAATCTACCAAATATAAATTACATTTCCTAAAGCCTATGAATAACAAGAAGTAATCATCACTCTTAGTCATAAAGACTCCATGATTGGTGAAATTGCACCAAGATCAAGGTCATAGAGTTGTGAGATGAATAGCAAGTTATAGTTCAAAGATTTTACAAGCAATACATTGAAAATAGATAGGTCATTTGATATGGAAAATTTAGCTAATCGCATTACCTTCACTTTTGCATTATCTCCAAAAATGATGTTTTCATGTGGCGATCATTTGCTATCAAATGATGTGAACATGTGTTTTCCTCCAAGCATGTGGTTGGTCCAACACTTTTCATCAGAGATGTAGTTCTATAAAACAAATCAAACTTATTTAGGTACACATATCTTCTTGGGCTCTTGAGAGTTAGTGATAAGGGACTTTGGAACTCAAACAACACTCTCCTAACATGATCACCAATCTTGGCATGAACAAACTTGACTTGGACCTTACCATCACTGCCCTTCCTAAGCACATAAGAGGCATCGAAATAACCAATAAGGTTAGGATGTCCCCTTTTAGTCGAATGACCCTCAAAGATAGGAGTCTCCACATGCTTCCCTTTGGCTTGCACAAGCTTGGTCTTAGAGTATTATCGGGACAAAACTACTGGACAGACTTCGAATAGTCTGGATGACCTTCACTCGGAAGGTCTGAGTGGAAAAAGATCTTTGGACATAACCTCTGTCTTTGCTCGGAGTGTCTGGACTTCACTCGAAATGTCCCGACAACAAGAACTAAACTGGACGGAAGCTCTGAAAGGTTCCAGATACTGGATGAACCTCACTGGGAGGGTCTGGTCAACACTTCACATGTTGGGACCTACTCTCATACACACTCGGACATTCTAGCCGACTGGTCCGGACGTATCAGATGAACACTGAGTTTGGTATAAAGAGTTTTCCAAAGACTATTAAAATGAATTTCTTTTGAGCACTTAGCAAGTTATCTCCTTCCATGTTATTGACTAACTCTCCTCTTCATAGTATGGCTGCCTATACTCAATGTGATCATAGGATCACTAAAAGGACTAGAAAATATTCTTAATCTTCTAGATTCCATGTCTTCTCTTTTCAATCTTTTTAGGAGTCGTTAACGCATGTTTCAACTTGCCTTAGGGACTAAAATCGTGATCAATATCTTGATACACATATTAGTCTCTTAGTTGTCTTGTCATTAATTATCAAAATTCACTTAAAGACCCAAGATGCACTTTCACCTATCTAAACCCTTTTTCTTGGATAATTATGATACACTCCGCCCCGCCTCCCACGTGCACAAAACATGTAATTTCGGCCAGTAACGAACGCCTCCTCTCCATCGCCTCATCCAACACTGCTCCCAACCAGTGGTGCGGCACCGGCAAGGTCTCATCCCAACCCCTACACCCTAACCACAGCAACCATGACCCCCGCCCCTATCCCAACCCTAGACCCTAACCTGAGGATTCACTATGAGCTTTATGGCGGCTCCTCCTCCAGCTAACCCTCCGCTCCGCTCTACCTACTTGTGCTCGCCTCAGCCACACTGATCCCCAGGCTGCGTCGCTCAACGCATGTCTTCCCTTGATCATTTATCGGTTTTCCCTATTTGGATATTACAATAATTAGCACATCGTCCATTAGGAATTATACTAGTATATGTTAAAGAAGATTATAGTACATTTCATGCCAGATCAATCTGTTCATATCTGCTCTAATCCCAACCGTTTGTGCTAGATCCAACACGCGGTATGGCTCAAAGCTGAACAGACTATCGACATTGATGCTCATCTTTATAGGAGTAAAGATTTACAATCTTGTGCACCTCAAAACGACATGTGAAAAGACCAAACACTCCTATGACAAATCAGCAAAGAAAATTCAAAATTTGCAAATGATACTGAGCTTTTATCTTAAAAATTTACATTTTGAGAACTTTTGAAAACTTATGTATGTGATTTTCGTAAGGAATTTTAAAAAGAAGTTACAAACGTGTCCCAGTTGTAGTGCATGACCTGACTTATCCATCCTTCCGGTTCAAGGTCTGCTAACGAAGGACCCCTCTGTCTGACCGCGCCGCCGAGCCCTCCTGCCGCCGAACCCTCCCGCGGCCGAGCGCCGCCGAGCAGCTCCTCTCTCGTGGTGGCCGTCCTCCTCCCCTCTCCTGGGCTGGCGTCGCGTGCAGATCCATCTGGACTTGACGATTTTCTTTTTGTTGGCAACGAACCCGGCTCCGGAGAAGGTTCTAGAAGCTTCGAGGATGAGGAGCTGGGCTGGTCGCCCGGCCTCCTCCCTCCTGGCCTCGCTCCTCGCGGCCTCTTGCCTTGTCCTCGCGGCCGGATCGCAACAGGTACATCTGTATTAGTATTACCCCCTTTCCTCTTGCTGGATTCTAGATTTGTACGAGCAATTCTTGCTTTGCCTGCTGTTAGGATGCAAAAGGCTACTTATTTTCGTGTATGATTAATCTTTTGATTGCGTAGATTTAGCAAGTGAAGATTTTCTCTCTTTTTTGTCAAATCTAGAGCTTGATGATCCTAGTATTTCTTACTAGAGATCATGTGAGTTGTGTAAGGCCCGTGGTCGGCTCTGGGCCTAAGTGAACAAGGTTTGGCCATTTTTTGTACCTTAAGAGTGATTCTTGTGCCGTTCTTGTTCCTTGCAAGAATCTTTGGAAGTTTTACTGTCTGGAGGCTCAGAGCTGAGTGTTTCCATGCGCACAAGCTTATTTGACTTGTTTTCCATTAGCGGGATTTGATCGTATACCACACTTTAGTTTCCACTTTGATCATATACCATCTTTTAGTTTGTATTTGATCACATACCATCTTTCACCTTGCCTCTTTGCTAATATGCCACATTCCAACAATATAATTATTTTTTATTCTTAACAAAAACCCAAGGCACGTGAAAAGACTAGAATGCCCCCACTCTAATCCAACACGCATGCACCTGCAATACCAATCAGATCTTTAGCACTTTTGGCTAATTTAATTCTCAGTTATTGTTAACGATATGCCATACTCTTCTAAATAGTGCATGTTAATTCCTCGCGAAAAAAGTGCAATATGTTCAGTGAGTACATGAGTGAAAGAGCTTTAGTTATATCAGTCAAAATTCATGTGAACTCAGTGAACTGAAAGTATTTGTACCCACTGTTCAGAGAAGTTAGTGAACTTAAAGTGCTAAAACTCACTTAAGCTTGATTGCTATGGATGATGGTATTATCTCATTATGATGTGTGTGACGAATGGCCTTGATTTTACAATTATGTATTTGCGCATGTGTGTTTCAAATAGTAGGAGAAATATGCATGTTTGTGCTGTGTTCCATGAAAAAGGAAAGAAATAAAGAAGAAGAAATGAAGAAAACAGAAAGGAGAAAAGGAGTAGCAGCAAGCAGAGGCGTTCGTCCAGGGGCAATTCTAACGTGGTTATTTGCTTCAGGGGCAGTAATGTCTTTTCCAGTGCCTATTTGAGCTACTGAGAATAAAAAACGATTATATCATGTGAATATGGCATATTAGTAAAGAGGCAAAGTAAACGATGGTATATGGTCAAATACAAACTAAAGATGGCATATGATCAAACTGCAAACTAAAGTGTGGTATATGATCAAATCCCTCTTTGCATTATTAGTGTGCTCAGCAAAGTGTGGTTAAGTGACAATTCGGTAAACCAGTGTAGGTGATCTAAATCTTATGCAAAGTTTTTAAGGCGTAAGGTGAGGCAAGGTGCCCAACCCCCGTTTTAACTATTAAGCGCTTAAGGCGAGGCGGTAAGGCGTGGCAAGGCGATGCCTTAGACATTCTAGGAACAGAGCAATCAGCACATATATTACAAGATAAAATGAAAAAAAATTGAGATGGAACACTATTCACACAACACATAACTTCCCCACAGCCTAAAAGCCCATCTAATAACCCATTTACTCTCCCATGACCTAATTCCCACAACCCCTCCCTTCTACCTCACCACAGCTGCCACACCTCCTCATCCTCTCCTTCCTCACAACAGCAGCAAACAGCACAAATCCCTACATTCTCCCCCGCAACCCCTATCTTCTTTTTCCCTTCTCTCTCACCACAGCAGCCACAACCCCTCCCTTCTTCCTCACCACAGCAGCAGAGTAGATTGGGGAAGGGAGGCGACAGTGGAAGCAGAAACACGGTGGGATGCTCACCGGAGTGCAGGGAGGCGGCAGAATTGTTGTTTCCAAGCCCCAGGAGCAGCCACAACAGTGACGACCGGGCGGCGGCAGAGAACCCTGGCAACACACTTCTCTGCGGCCGCCTTATGCTAGATGGCTAAGGCGAGGGCGACGCCTTACCATCCTGGGGTGGCTTAGCGCCTAAGCGACGCCTATGCGACACTTAGGCGGCGCCTTAAAAATCATGATCTTATGCAAGAAGAAAGCTAGTTTTGTTGTGCATGGGGGTGTGTTCTTTGGCGCCATCTATGGTCCAAATATTTCAGCAGAATGTTCTTGAATTTTATTAACTGCAAATATTGATGAATCTAAGTTCTGGTGATCACCGTACTGCCATGAGTTGTTAGTAATACCATATTGTGTCACAATATTCCTTGATCTTGCCACACTAGCAGTTTTTTTTAATACTTGCCATGAGTACTTTCTAGAAGAATGTTGCACCTTGGGGTTCTGTATGTATTAACTGAATGAATAATTGTTTTCAGCATATTTCATCATTTTCGCAAATATTTGGATATTGATTATGTAAGCATGTCGTGACCCGCATAAAGATAGAAAGTGTTACTGCTAGGCTTGCTAGTTGTTGTCTTTGATGTTAAGATGAATACCTTATTTCCTCAGGCTGGCTAATTTGGATATTCTTTTTTTATGCTCTAGGAATCCCATGAAGCTGCTGGATCCAGGTATTTAACTTAAGTTCACAAACTAATTTATATGCATGAGAATTTGTCACTTAATGATTAATGTTTTATTCTGGCCTTCTGGGCATGCCACACAAAATAAGATCCTCATCTAGATTCCTAAAGTTGTACTTTTTTTTTCCTGTGCATAGCACTACAAATAAGATCCTCACCTAATTCTCCTAAAGAAGCTCATTCCCTGTAACCCTACTGAAAGGAACACTGGAAATGGACTTTGATAACTCATAAAATGTAGTGTTTTTTTGTAGAGTTTTGAGACACAATACTGAAGAGTTTTGTGTTTTCACTTGATGCCAGAATTCTTCTTCAGACAAATCCACACACACGTGAGGTGCATTGCTCCAGGGAAAGGAGCCGTGCAGCTTGGAAGGCTATTGATGAGGTAGGCCATGCAACTCCTCACCGCATTGGTGCATCCATAACAACATTACATGTGAAACTCTCTTTTTATGCAGTATTTGATGCCCTTCGTGGAAAAAGAGAAATATGAACTCCCAAGCAAATGCAGGCTTCATCCTGATAATGACATGTTTCGGGAACAAGAGCAACATAAGATACATTTTGATATAAATGAGTGGCGTTGTGGCTTCTGCAAGAAAGCCTTCCGAGCGGAGAAGTTTATCGATCAGCATTTTGCAAACCGGCACAATAATCTTGTGGATAATGTATGCTTCTTAAAATGTCTTGATTTGTCTCATTTATCAATTCATTAAACAATTATATTCTTTCATTTATGTTTACTTAATAGTAATTTGATATAGTTTATGTGAACAGCACAAGTGCTGTGTGATGTTTTCTTCCTTTTTGTCTGTTCTTTTCATTTATTGTGAAAACAGAAGCAATTAAATCAGATGATTTTATGGCATTTTTTTGCTTATGCACTCCAAGTTCCCATATTAGCAAGTTAACTTGTTTGATCTATCCTGGTCAATGCAACTTCATATATTTCTTTTTGTATGTGTTTGGAGGGTGGAGTGCTCATTAGAAAGTCATTACTACCATGCCATAAAATGCTAAATCTTATATTGTTTCCTTAGAGTCAAGGAAGATGCTTGGCGGATCTTTGTGGAGCGCTTCACTGTGATCTGACTATGGAGTTCAAGAAACCAAAGAGTAAATGCAATGCAGCTGCGGCGGCAAGGAACCGCCATCTTTGTGAGGTTCTCATCATTTTGTTTCAATTGCCCTAAATTTCCTTGTTTGGTTGGTTTTGTGCTATTCTTGTAGCATACAGGATAGATGCATATCCCTAGGGAAAGTCCAGGGTGCACACGGGGCCATGTGCACCCATTATTTTAAAATTTTGAAAATCACACATTTAAGTTTCAAAAAAATCTGAAAAAATTCATACATGTATATTTATGGAGTGAGGTATGCATGGTTAAATTTTCGTAAAATAATATACCCATTTGTGACCTGTGCAAAAAAAAGAAGGAAACACCCTGGGGTTGTGAACAGTAGTGAACAGTATGCAGTCATGAACAGTACATATATTTGTTTTTTTTACACAGGTCACAAATGGGAATATTATTTTACGAAAATTTACCTGTGTGTACTTCATTCCATCATAAACTGGTATGAATTTTTTCAGATTTTTTTGAAACTTATACGTGATTTAAAAAAATCGAAAAAACCTAATGGGTGCACATGGCTCTGGGTGCACAAAAGCTGTACTCCATATCCCTATGCTTATATTTCTACCCTGCAATTTTGATCTTGTACTGTTAGTGTAACATTGTGGCCTTTCCACTTTGCATTCTTCATATGTAGGTTTGCATTAGATAAAAGCTAGACATATTTTATCGCTCCTTCTATCTGGTATCTGTTCTGGTATTATCATTTTTCTTTAAAACTATTGGTCTGCACTATGATACTGATAAGCAGCATCAGTTCATGCATGCTGGCATGCTGGTGTGCTTGCTTTGTTTGTTCGATGCAATTGTGTGAACTTGGTATTTAGACTTAACATGTGTATCTAGCTATGAATCAACTAGTAGACTGGTTGTTGTACCTGCCTGTATGTAAGCACTATGAGATGATCTTGACTCATGATTGGAGAATTGTAAAAGATTGCTGCATATTCCCTTGGCTTTTTTGATTTAGTTTGGTACTTGGCTTAATATGGTCAAACAATAGAGTGCTATATGCATATATACATAGCATTTAGTATTTGCGACGGCAATATTGAACTCCCTTTTGCTTCTGTTAACAGAACCTTGCAGACAGTTGCTTTCCTATTAATCAAGGGCATACGGCCAGTCGTCTTCACGGTGAGTGCTGGTTTAATGCAATGATCCTTTACTCATATTTATCCCATCTAGATTTCTTGCTGAGGCAGCTTGTTTTGCAGAATTTTTCTTGCGCCAATTCTGTGATGCTCACACTTGCAATAGGGGCTCTAAACCTTTCCCCAAAGGCGGCAGGGTGAGCAAATTTTCTACCTAAAAACCTTTGTTTCAATTACTAATTCTGAACTTATTGCTGTGTATTAAGCTTTTTATTCACCTATAAAGCTTCATCTGAAAATACTGACCTTAAGGCAGCTGATAACATTTTAAATGAGTTATCATCATTTTATTCTAAACTTCTGTGTTATTAAGCTTTATGATTGTTTTTCTTTCGTAACATAACATCTTTCAGTTTAGTATGTTGGAATATCTTTGAGTGACTACAATTGTTGCAATTTGAGATCTAGCATGTTCTATATCTTTATAAATGATTATATGTACATTGCTATGTATTGCAATTTGAGATTCTCAAACTATCATGTAGAATTGCACTTGGGCGACTCACGGGGTGATAGGTACTAGCCACCCCGTATCTCTTGAGCCACCTTGGGCAACTCATGGGTGACACCCCGCAGCTAACCCTAGCCCCCTTTTGTCCTCCTCCCCCTCACGGTTGTCGCCGCCGCCGGCGACAGGGCCTCTCCGGCCCGCTTGCTACTCTCTCTTGTCTCCTCGCGCTGCTTTGTTCTCCGCTGGTCGTCTACAGATTGGTGTGACGCGGCACCTGGTCGTCTTCGTTGGCAGGGATACGGTTTGGCTGGCGAGCCCTCGCTATCGGGGGAGCCGCCTGCTGTAGGCCCTCACTCTCCTCTGAAGCTCCAAGACACCTCGTTTGATCCCCGTAGACGTCCGTGGTGGCGTTATCTAGCAAAATTGGCTGCCTACTTGCTTCTGGGACCAGATCTCCCCTTCTATTCTTGGCAGCCAGGGAGGTGGCTGGTCCGGTGAGGCCCCGGTGTTGTGGTGATGGCACAGTACAAGTGGCTACCTCCCCGTGCCGCAGTGGGCGGCTCCGGCGATGGGTGGTATGTCAGCTACCTCCCCGTGCTGGCGCATGGTCGTGCGTCGTGGAGGCGCTGCAAGATACATCTAGGCTGGGTTGCGCCCTCTTTGTTGTGGTCGGTTGGAGGTGTCGTATCCTCACCTGGTTCTTCTATTCTGATGGCTGACCTGATGTCTATGCGAGTGGTGGTCGATCTTCGCTTGGGCATGTCGTGCCGGTGGCTGCTGTGACTGTGGTGGTCATGCAACATTCATTATGGTTGTGGTCTTGCTTTGGCTGCCGTGACGAGCATCGGTTGTTGATGGCTGCATCTCAGGCCTTGCAACCTATAATTCTTGCTCTGCTCTTATGTCTAGGTTTGCTAAGGCCTTGAGTCGTGGCCAGGTGAGGAGGGTTGCGTTCTTTTATTTTTGTGTTTATTTTTATCTTGTCGTTGGCGAATGGAGTGCTCCATTGTGCATTTGTGCACTGGAGTGGTTTAGGTCGTCTTCATTGTTGGTGGCGTTGTAATTATGGCGCCATCTTGACGTTTTTCTTCTAACTAGTAACCGAGTACGTGCAATGCATGTTTCCACATATGTATAGGCATGCTGCAAATGTAAGAATAGACCTGAAATCTGAATTTTCGAGGCTCTATTCTACTGGAAATGTGTTTTTTGTGAATTCTGATGACAACAGGGGGTTCTGCGTAAGATTTCGGTACACATAGAAATTCACGCGTATTATTAAATAAACCTGAGGGTTTTTCTACAAAATATCCAGAACCAGGCTAAATTCGGCCCAGCCTAAGTGCGCGTGCGCGTGGCCGAGTGGGCCGTCGGCTCATCGCCTGCTTCGGTAGGTAATCAAATAAGGATAGCCGTCGGATTAGGTGATAGACTATCAAACTAATATGAGCTGTTGAATGCATTTGATCGGACGAAGCTGAGTGACCTATGTATATTTTGTGGGTTAAAGGAAGGAAAGAAAAATGGGTCTTTTAATAGGTAGTATAGATAGAACTGAAATACATATGCATCTCAATAAACAAGAACTCGTGCATCTCAACAAAATGCCTATTAATTTTTATACATGACAATCACGTCACCTTTTCTTACCCTGTCAACAATTCATATGTGTTACTTTTACAGAAAATAGAACTGCCACTCATTTATAGTCAAGGAAAAAAATGTACATGTTATCCATAAAAACACCACCCAACCACCACTTAAAGCCATGGAGACTTTGAGTGAGTTCTAAAAGAAATTAATGCAGAATACTGCTGATTATCAAGTGTTAGCCTACACAGAAATAATAAATTCCAAGAAAAAAGAGGCACCACAGCAATAAAAAAAACAATGTGACGCCTTATTTTGAGATGAAAAAATAATAACCTCGGGGAGAAAAGGTAGCATGAGCAAAATATCATTGGTGTACAACTGCTTTGGCAACAAATAAAAAATGTTCCAATATAAATTATCGGTACATCAATGGCTAACTACATGATCAATTACTATGGAAGAAACAAAATTGAAAATCAGCAGTACAATCAACTATCTTTTGGAAAACTTGTGTGAGAACTACAGTACTCATTGCATGTACACTTTCGGCACTAAGAAAGAGTTTCTTCATAAATCAATGATCCTGCTAAACAGCAGTGAGGATTGGCTGAAAATTTACCACGGCTCGATACAATAGAAGGCAAGCACCTGAGATAGCAAAAAAGCACTGAACTGTCAGGAACCTAAAGGGGAAAAGCGGGGAACTGCAGTTAGCTGAATGCAGGAGGAAGAGCACAGAAAATGTATTTTGCTTGCTCACATGAGCTGGGCTAGTATGATGCGAGTTCAGTTTGAAATTCACCTGAGCTTTTGGGCATTCTTGGTTTGATTCATTGGTAGTTGATGGTTTTTCAATACAAAGAGATAATGTATACACGCAGCAAGGCAGCATGGTGTTATCACTAAAATTTTGGTTGTTCTAGGCACTTCTGAAAAAATCGATTACCCTGCATCATGAATGAAACCAATAAGTACACCTGAAACAAAACACCTGACATATTGGTATAATTAGGAGTAAGAACCTCCGTCCACACCGTAAATGCAAAAGTAATATCTGAACTGTCAATCTGAAGCGTTACTCTCCTGAGCTTATCTTCCTTGGATTGCCCTAGCTTCATGAATCCCTGCAATCCAGACTACATTAAACACTGGAAAATAGTTTGGTTTCCTTGTATTCAAGCAGTATTGATGCACAGTGAACTATGGGTGTTTACAGACTTGATCGCTCAAAACCATGCACACGTTCAAAAATTCAAGCATCCCAACTGCTGGGACTTGGGTTGATCTACAAATTTCTATGTACGATTTGTTGAGCTGCAAGGGATTCATATAGTCAGGTTAGAAATTTTTAAATTACAAGATGAGGTGATTGAGTGTGTTATTTCAGAATGTCATTGAGTAAATATTATCTCTCCTAGAGTGGTCACCTTTTTCTTGCAATGCCAAAAAGTATTTGCCAATGCACACAACACCATCTGGGTAACCAACATGGCATGCGTGAGAATGAGATTTCAGGAATGTAACAGATTAGCTTTAATGGAACAGGGAATGATAAATCTGACTTTACTTTTTGGTGTATATCAAGTGTAACACATACACCTTTTGGTTGTACTGTGGAGCAAGAAATTAGAAAGTACATGTATACATCAGATAAATTCCAAATGTTAGTCCATGTTTACATGTGGAAGAGCTATCTTGTGGATGGCATTGGCTAAAAGCCATGGTAAAAATCACATTGGATGCTCAGGCTGAACGAAGCAAAAAGACATGAAAATACAAAGGCCCAGAGCACCATCAACTGAAGAAGCCAAGATACAATCTTTTCGAAATGTTTAGAGAGAAATATTCATATCCTACATAGCATGCAAAAGAATAATAGAGCATCAAAGAAGATTCAACCTATCTGGATGGCTCTCAATATCTTTTTTTAATTTTGCGAAGGTCCTTTGATTGCAATGGGTAAAGGTAAATCAGATCCTTCCTGGTGAGTTCCATATTGATTTCTCTTATTTCTATATTATATCATCCCATAACACAACACAAAGAGATGAAAGATCTAAACAAAGCTTTCATTACAGAAAGATGCAAAGACCTAATGTCACATAAGGAAAGTCAACAAACTTCATGAAGATATGAACACAAAAAATAATATAAACCCATATTGGCTTCTCTTTTTCCATCAATACTGGTGTTTTTGCATGAAAAGAACCTAGAAAGAAACGGACCAAATAACTCCATGGCTCTAACATTTTGGTGAACATTTAGTGGGCATGCTTGGGTATTGAGAAGTGGAGAAAAGTAAAACGCTTCTGAATATAGTTACAAATTGGATATCATGTTTAGCACTCACATCCCTCACCTGACTTTGTGGAGAACCTGTTTTGTGCCTCCTGCCCTAATTGAAATTGTTGGTAACGAAGAAGTAAAAAACACCATAGCTGAAATATGTGTGAGAGACAAATTGGTAGTAGCTAGTGCCGAATCGGAGCAGCGGCAGTAACTTACCATGCTTATGCCTCTATGCCAGCAGATTCAACCACCACAGAGGCCAATCGCAAGCCCCAACCCGCTTGCAATTTTACAGCCCACTTCTGCACCAAATAAAGAAAAAGAACCACTATCAACAAAAGCAAATGAACAACATAGAGCGCAGTGAGGTTGATAAGATGCATCAATACAACTATTCCTTGGCAAATCCACTATATATGTGGCTGCCAACCATAACAGCCACCGCGTGGGTTTTTTTTTCATTTGTACGCAGTAGGATTTCCTTCCATTCTTTCTTGCTGGCTGGATGAAGCGCTATAAACTTTTTTGAAAAAAAATTCCTCATTAGCCAACACTGTAACTGGTGGAGTAGATGAGTTAAGCTGGCAAAAAATTACACACTAACTCATTACATGTGGCCTTACTAACAATACCAGATATTTTGTTTGTAACAAAGCTGCATATTAACCTGAAAGAAATCTGAAGCTCTTATTATCCTTCAACAAATATTGTTGTAACAGATAAGAGGTAGCACACAGGTAGAATTGTCAAAAAATCATAAATTGGCTGGCAATCTGAAATCTCACCTGCACCGAAATAATAACATACACAGTGTAGAACCTAAAAAGCATCTTTCCACTGAATATTTGAAGAAGAAGATGGCAATAGGATGCATTACCTTTTGTTGTGTGGAGAACAGCTCCAATTAATCCAGCTTGTCCCAGCTGCAAGGAAAGAGAAACAGAGGAGACAATGGCATGAGAAGGACAATCAATCGCATCACCTGGGCGAATAGGAGTAGTCGAGGACGGAACAACCAATCGCATCAATTCGGTGGCAATATTAGCCAAAAACAAGTACCTGATGCTCTCTGTTTGTACCAAAATATCATAAGTCTTGCAAACAAGATAAGCATAATTCCTCAGAAATCATATTCCTCGTGCTTAAAACATAGTCATGTACTCCTACTAATAATCAGAACAGAACTCCAATATCGTTGACTACCAGTCTCAATTGCCTAACTCAAGGTTGCAACTTCAGGATGCTTTCCAAGATAGCTAGACCATTTTAATAGAATCTAGAGTTCATGCATTGACACAACCATAGCATAAATGAGCGATATCCCTTCAGAATCTAGTGTTTTCCCTTTAGGAGCGATATCCCTATCATGGAAACACCATCTGTCAACTCCAAGCTTCTCCATGAACTCAAAGTGAGCTTTCACTGAAATATCAATTCAAACAAAAGTTGTTGATTCCAACAAATGTGCAATTTCATAACAACCTAGTTGTAAGCACATCATTGACACAAATCTTCAGCACTAATTGAACTATCTTCTAAAACCACAAATGCTCTACCCCACTCCCGGACTCAAATCCTAGAGCTAAACTGCTAAACGCATCTGAGCTTCTATGATTGATAAAAGCTAAATCTATGATTGATAAAAGCTAAATTGCAACTCACAATTTACCTTATACAAGTTGGACGCACAATTTACCTTGTAAAACTACCTCCTTTCGGACTCCAACCCCTCTCATGACGGTGTCGAAGACGAAGCCTGGGTCCCTCCACCCGATGCTGTCGTTCGCCGGCGAGTGGCACATGTGCTTCTGCTCGTACGTACAATTTACCTCCATTAAAGTAAGCGGATCTCCTTCTGGAATGAGCTCCATGGTGGTGACGCCGACGACGAGAGGGCGTCATCCAAGGGGTCTAGTCGGTGGAGGGAGATGGCTCGTCAAGGCGGCGGAGGCACGGGCGCATGGCCATGGGGTAGGTGCGCCGCCCCTGGAGGAGCTCATGCACGGCCATAGGGTAGGCACACCACCGCTGGAGGAGCTCCTACACTGTGCGCTCGTGGCGCCCCCGCGCGGCGTGGTGGTTGGCGGAGGTGGAGGCGACGCCAGGCGGGGGGGCGTGGGGAGGGGCAGGGATGGGGCCGATGGGCGGGTGGGCACGGGAGTGCGGTGGTCGGCGGCGGTGGAGGCGGCGCCAGGTGGGGGGACGCGGGGAGGAGCAAGGATGGATGGGCGGGTGGACTGGGAGGGGAGCCATGGGAGGGGTGGTGGCAGGGGCTTGGGGCTAGGGTTCTCAGGACACGAGGTTTAGGTTAGGTTTCGATGTGCGAGCGGCAGTGAAGAGAGAAATAGAGAGGGGTTGGGTGATCCGAAGACTGTGGGAGATCAGGGAGGCTGCCAAAACAGATCGCCCGTTGGATGGTGGCAGACCATCAAATACATAACAGTCATTGGATAGATAGGACTGGATGGTGCTGGATAGTTTGTGTAGAATTTGTGGGGTGGTGTTAGAAAAGAAAAACTCCCCTTTTATAACGTAGTATAGATACAAAAAGACGGACACTTAAATGTGTGTTCGAGAAAAAAAACGTAGCATTGCACTTTTTAACATGTTGATTGTCAATGAAAATAACCGTTAGGATTTGAACTAAACACTTGCGTTTGTTCTAGATTCAGGTTCTGTGAAATTTTCCTGTGGAACTATATACTATTTATTTTATCAAAGAAAAGGAATTTCCTTTCAACTTATTGTTACTTGTTTACCCCTTTGTGCAGAAAGAAACAAACAGATTCTACCTGGCTCTCTGCATCTTGACGGTGCTGCTTTTGCCCCTGTTCTATCTCATAGTATTCTTGCACCAGAGGTCTGTGGCATTTACTTTGTGGATATGAACCTTTTTTTACTTTGAACATTTCCAGCACTGTTGTTCTCATACTTGTTGTGCAGGGAAATGAAGAAAGGCGTTCAAGGTTTCAAACGAATTCCAAAAGCCATGCACAAGAAAAAGCCGTCCTAATTGTAAGTTCCCTCCCTGTACCCAACCCAAGCATCCAAAGAGATATGTTCACCATTTTGCTCATGACGGCAATTAGCTACCCTGTGTTATTTTGCCTTACGACCAACCAAAAAAAAACCCCTCCTATCAAGATGTTCTTTATCAGGTTGTTTTTCCAGGAAAATGTGCATGTTATCCCAGAGGGGAGGTAGCTCGGTCTAATTTCATTCCTGAACTAACAATTCCCTACTTCTTTCTGTTCTTAATGTCCGTGTCCTGCTTGTTCCCTCTGCAGTCCAGCACGCAGGCGCAAGCTCCAAGAAGCAGGCATGTGTAATTTTTACGAGGTTACAGACGATATTCTTTGATGTGAAGCTTAAACCGAAATCTTGTTGACCTCGGCGATTCGCCCCTGTAACACATGGGGCTCATGCGACTCTGTACAGACTATCTCGGGAGACTATTGTACATTCAAGAATGGGAAAGGTGTACTCAGTATTATTCGTTTATCAATGGCCTGATTTGGACCCTCCACTGGGTAGATCGTGGAGTAGGAACATTTACATAAATGTGCAATATTTGTTGATGTCACTTAGGCGTGAACATATCCGGTGCACCTGAGGCCAAAAGCACCCAAAGAATCATAAAATATCTGATTTAAAGAAAATATAGATGTAATATATATGTATCATGCCATAAAATTTTAAATCTAAATTTGACTCACAGCTCAAGAGGAAAAAAAAAGACAATTTCTGCTATGAATAGTGCCTACTTCAAATTAGGGTGTGAATTTGGCTCATCAACACTATCACAGCAGGATTTGTTTTTTCTTTTTGAGCTGTGTATCAAATTTAGATTTTAAAACTTGTGACAGAGTAGATACATATTCTGTTTATCTTCAAAAAAATTCAGATGGTTTTGACAATTTTTAGTGGGTGTTTCTGGGCTTGGGTGCACCGGGTGCACCACAAGCCCGGGTGCACAGAATACTCACTTAGGGGTGCTAGAGCTTCTGCGGAAGCCAGCGGGTGGCCGGCTGCCCTGAGGAGGAAGCAAGTCATATCGTATTGGAGGGTTGTTTAATACTCCTATTGAGGTGGCTGGTTGTGCTGAAGGGGAAATGTTTGTAATACTCCTTAACTTGTATGTTTGGTGTGCGGGATCACCGTATATTTCCGTTCTAATCCGAGAACACATTCTGAATTTGTGGCTCAGACAAGTGAACTTTGACGTGTCCCGTGCGTAAAGTGATTCTGTTAGGACGCGCTGCAAGGCTACAACGTGGTACGATTCACAATTAAACGTGCGTTTTAAATAACGAGTGTCAGTTTGGCAAGACAATCTGGTTCCCTCTTCGATCCGTATTGAATCAATAAAATAAATGCTTGCTCCGTTCACATTTAGTTGTTATTTTTGAGTTTGACACTGGAGGTTCGGCCGTAAATTTTTTAAAAGCAATCTAAACATATATATAGAATATAGTATAGTTTTTACTATAAATGTTGTTCGTTATAGGAACAATATAGAAGAGGGGGTGTCAATAGCTTAAAGGTTAGGGTGTGATAATATTGAACCGTATATGACGACCTTATCAAAAGGTCGTCGTATACTCAACAAAGTGGGACACTTGATATGTTTTGAATAGGTTCGTCCGTCTCGTGAAACACAAACTAGTTTTATGTTGAGAGAGGAGTCTCATCCATGATTTGGGTCGTCGGCGACTTCCCAAGGCCGTCCTTAGAGCTTCCTGTCCGTAACTTGAAACTCTAGGTCTCCCTCTATGAGATTTCTCATTTATATGATGAATTTTACATCTTTCAATGGAGATTTATAGAGGCAAGAACCTCATGATAAAAGACCATAAGTGCCATTGATGGGTTGGGAAAAGAGGAGTAAAATGGTCCATGAGTCTATGGTGAACTAGAGAAGAGGGGGTGCTGCATGGTCCATAGTGGACTAGCCGCATCATGCACCTCCAAATGTCTTTGACTTGTCTTGACTTACTTTGACCTGCTAATTGCTTTGTTGACTTGTTGGCTTTGTGCCATATAGACGCCATGTAGGATGCTATAGGCCGGCCCATAGGGGATTGCCAATATCCCAATAATATTATATTTATATTATATGGCCACAAAGTTTCATTAATCAAATCGAGCAGTCAAAGCCAAAAATGACTAACTGAATACTCCCTTTGTCCACAAATGTAAGGCACGCACGCTTCCCAAACTTTATCTTCAACCAAGAATTTGCTCAATAATATGTGAATTACATGATACATAATTGATATTGTTGGATTCGTATTAAAAGACACTTTCTAATGGTATCTGATTTTGTATCATGTAATAATTGAACAAATTCTTGATCAAAGATAAATTTTAGAAAGTATGCGCGCCTTACATTTGTGGACAGAGGGTGTATGATCGGAGGTAGTATTTGGAAGGCATCAATGGTCAGGATTATCACCGTTCCCTCTTGATTCCCGATGACCATGGTGGTGTTATAGGTTGTCGACGTTGGCAACCAAGATATCGAAGAAGAGAACACAAAATATTTTCATGCGATGGCCCACTGACCGATATCGTTGCAATTTCATATCTAAGTTGTTGACCCCGTTGGGACATATCTTGACAGAGCATTCTGACAAGGCTGCCTCTCTGCTGTCATGCTTCAAAGGCCGGATGGGATCGTCCTTGTGCTCCAGCACCCCTCTTGACATTGATCCTCTTGTCCCTCGAGTTTTAGATCTCAGTTGCTTGGTAGCTCCATTTACAGATAAGGAAATTGATGATTGCATCATGCATATGCCCACTAACAAAGCTCCAGGCCCAGATGGCTTCAATGGCCTCTTTCTGAAGGAATGCTAGTCTATCCTTTGTCCAGACTTTTTGAGACTTTGTCATGAATTTCATTTTGAGAAGGTCAACTTACAAAGTATTAACAGTTCTTATATCACCCTCATACCAAAGAACTCAACTCTAGAGACTGTTAATGACTTCTAACCAATCTCCCTAATCAACATTTGTCTCAAGTTTCTCTCTAAGCTCCTAGCTGACCGTTTGTAGTGATTCTCAAATGCATCCACACTAATCAATATGGTTACATCAAATCCAGAACCATTCAGGACTGTCTTGCTTGGACTTTTGAATACCTCCACCAATGTCACCAATTGCACAAGGCAATAGTCATCTTGAAATTAGACTTTGAGAAGGCCTTTTATACTATTGAGCACCCAACCATCTTGCAAATGCTTCAACTCAAAGGATTCCCACCAAAATGGATTGCATGGGTCACAAAGATTCTCACTTCCAGAACCACTTCTATCCTTCTTAATGGTGTCCCTGGGCAGCAATTTCAAGGTCGAAGAGGGTCAGGCAAGGGGACCCGCTCTGCCCACTCTTGTTTGTCATAGCAGCTGACCTGCTTCAATCCCTGATTAATGATGCTCACAGACAAGGTCACTTACAACAACCTCTCCCCCAGCACATGGCACAAGACTACCCCATTGTCTAGTATGCAGATGATACTCTCATTATTCTCCCAGCATGTGTGCAACAACTTGATTATCTTAAAACTGCTTCAACAATTTGCAAACGCTACAGGCTTGCATGTCAACTATGCCAAATCCATGCTTATCCCCATTCATGTGCCAAATGACAATGTCCCTGACCTTCTTCAAGCCTTCGAATGTCAACTAGGCTCTCTACCTTTCACTTACCTTGGATTACCATTAGGCATCACGAAACCTCAAGTTCAGGATTTCACCCCACTTCTCACCAGAATTGAAAAGCGTCTTTGTGCAGTCTCAACTTTCTTATCCTATGGGGGGAGGCTTCAACTTGTGAATTCTGTTCTATCTTCACTCCCGACATATTACATGTGTATGTTGGAACTGCCAAAATCAGTTATTGCCAGCATCGATAGAGCATGAAGGCACTATGGAGTGGGAGAAAATCTAATTCTCTTAAGCAATTGCTGGTGGCATGGAGTATGGTCTGTAAACCCAAACACAATGAAGGTCTTGGTGTGATCAATCTTTCTCTCCAAAATCAAGCTCTGATGGTTAAACATCTACACAAGTTTTACAATAAGTCTCCAGTTCCCTGGGCTGCTCTCATTTGGCAGACTTATTATTTCAATAGCACTCCACACGGACACAAGCCTATGGGTTCATTTTAGTGGAAAAACGTTCTCAAGCTCACGAATATTTATCGAGCCATCGCTTCCTGCACTGTTGGTAAAGGTGACTCTGTGCTGTTTTGGGAAGACCTCTAGAACAAACAATGTCCTCGTCGCGTACATTTGCACCTCTCCTCATTTGTCAGAAATCATCTCTTCACTGTCAAAGCTGTTTATGAGGCAACTCACTTCCAAGATTTGTTCTCATTGCCTCTGTCAGAAGTAGCATACCAAGAATTTCAAGCATGTCAAGATATGATCAAAAGAGAAGCTCCCCAGCCTAATGTACATGACAAATGGAGTTATATCTGGGATTTTGACATATATTCTTCTCACAAATTCTACCGATTAGTTTATCAGTATTCCCCATCTTCACCTCTCTTCTCTTGGTTGTGGCGCAGCAAATATATGATGAAACACAAAGTTTTTGCTTGGCTAATCTTGATGAATCGTCTCAACACATGTTCCATGCTCAGAAGACGACAGATGCACCTTGCTTTAGGTTATCTATGTGCTGTATGTGTTGCAAATCAAGACAAAGATATTACTCACCTCTTCCTCAATTGCCAATTCAGCAGACGCATTTGGGTCTACCTTCAAATTGATTGGGTGCAATCTCAAGATCTCTTTGACATGATGAGACATGCAAAATATCATTTTGGTCAACCTTTCTTCATGGAATTCATTGTTCTAGCGGCTTGGAACATTTGGAAGCAATGAAACAATCTTATCTTCAACATGATTACCCCCTCCTTCAAAAATTGGAAACATAACTTCAAATCAGACATCCTTAGACTTAAGTATCGGATGAAGGAGCAGCTTAGAACCCCCCCTTATTCATTGGCTAGGGTCTCTTTTGTGATGTTTTCAATTTTTTCCTCCCTGTATAGCTTTTGTTTTTCTTATATATAACTCTTTGTACAGTTGTTTTGCCTTTTTTTTTCTAATATACCATAGGGGCCTCCCCTACTATTTTGGTTTAAAAAAAAACAAGATATCGAAGATGGAGGTTGTAATTGAACTCAACAAAGTGGATCATTAACACTTGTGATAGAGAAAATTCAAAATTCAAAATTCAAAATTACATTATTACTTAAATATTAGCAAAATTATCACTTTCTTTTTGAAGCGATAACATTAACCATTTCATGATTAATTATTTGCCACTCCAAATAAATAACATTCATAAAATTATACTCTGTGCACTGTAATTAATTTGATGCCATCCCAAAGAATGGCCTGTTCAACTTCTTGCCACCTTGCCATCAGTTTAACACATAAACCCCTATCAGGGCTAGTAACCCAATGTGAAAAAGACTTTTGCCATTACTCCCAATTAGACCCAAATCGACTGTCGTCCTTGTCCCTTTCTCACTCTCTTTGTCCGGCGCGTCCAACAGAGACTAGCCACGGGCGTCCATATTGCCCAGGAGGCCGACGAACATCAACTCTAGGCTCCGGGTGAAATGGAGACACTCAAAACAACACGGTCTGCACTGGCACGGACAAGGGCATGCTAGGACACTCGCGTCGGCCAAGTCAGAGCCTCAGCAGCGGCTGTGTAGACAGCGCCGGAAAAGCACGGGGCCAGCAGCTGTACACCGGAGTTCTTCAACAATTTTATGTGACAAGAAACATCGACGATTACTCTAAAGCCTGGCACTCATCGGCAATTAAGAGCAGGAACCGAACACACCTGAACCTAAATACATGGTGGAAAAACAAGGAAAAGTATACAGAGAAGAGAACTAGTCGAGATCCATATCCAAGGTTAGTTTGGTTGAGGGAAGTTCTAGTGCTACAAAGACTTGTGGTGGTACCATGCTACCAACGCATGGTAGCATCACCAAAAAATTATGACTTAAAAAAAAATGGTGCCTGGCTTATAGCTGAAAAGTTGATGGTTTTTTGCATGGCTAGGCTAGCCTGGGACTGGGAGTAGAAGTGTTTGGGCAAGGGCCTGGCCTGGTAAAGTGTCAAGCAGGCCTTAATAAGAATGTTGGACCTGAGCTTCCTTTACCATCGATACTCTGGAAAATGGAAAAGCCCAATCGTATCTTCTTCATCCCCAAACCGCAAGTCATTTCTTTCTCTCTCCAGATCCTATCGAAGTTCTCCCAGTCTTCCTCCTGGCGGAGCTCGGACGAGGCGACCGAACCTGGGGGCTCGTCTGTGCGGCGCCGCGCAGAGCTCGGACGCGGCGGCAGGCAGAGCTCCGACTGGGCGGCAGAGCGTGGGGCGGCGGTGGCGCATCTCTGCGGCAGCAGGCGAACCTCTGACGCGGCGTACGAGCGTGGGCCGTGGGGATCGTTTCTGAGGTGGCGGGCATACATACAAGTTCAGCTCGTCTACACCGTTGGCCGTTACCACCGGCTCGTCGTCGACGGCGCCACGCACCTCGAGCCCAGCTCGTCTCATCGCCGGCGGTGCCACGCAGCCCCTGCTCCGCCGGCTGCAAGTTTGTCGTCGTCGAGCTATCCGAGGAGACGCTCGTCGCCATCGGGCTCGCCAATCTCTGCGATACTTCTCCGGGTCGAGAACCGGCGGGCCCAGCACGTCAAGTACGAGTGCGGGCCCTACTTGTCAGCAAGCACGTAAGCACACACCAGAGCCTCACCCGAACAAGAAAAAAAGGAGAGAGAGAGAGAGAGAACTCGGCTCGGAGATCTCCGGCGGCGAGGTGTGGAACGGCGACGGCGCCGGAGATGGCGGCGGAAGACGACGCGCTGTACGAGATCCGTCGCCATGCGTCGGGAGCCCACGAAATCCCTCCTGTGAGTACGGAAGTGGAATCCGCCCATCCCTCCTCCCTCCTCCCGTAATCCCTCCTTCCTTGCTACCAGCACGCCTCAAATCCAATCGCGGGCGGGTTGGGTCATGGTAGGAGGAGATTCACGGGTTCATATCGGTCGTGCTGCTATTTATAACAATTTTTCTTGCAAATTTATGGTTCTTTTGGCGGCCGGGTGGGCGGTGTAGTAGCTGAGTTCATCCCATTGGCTCACAAGTTCCTCAATTATTATTATATTTTTCTCCTGATTTTTCATCAATTTTTTCTCCGATTTTATGTGCGTTATTTGTTTATTTGTATATATTGCCGCCGTGGTATTTAATTGAGTAATTTACCTGATTTTGCATTACCTCGGGGCTCAAATTATCTCTGCAAATTTGTTTGTTATCTTGGTCGTAATGTAATTCTTGCAACCGCAGGAAGGAGGAGATGAAAGCGCTGCAGCAAGTGGTGGCAGCCCGGGTGAAGGAGGTGTACTCTCCTATCTCTCCTTCCAAGGTAGGATCTTTACCCTTTTCTCTCGAATTGAATTCAAATCCTTCACAAATCCTCCAGGAAATGCCCCTAATGACGAGCTTCCACATGCTGCTACCACCTTGGTAGGTGTAAGCAAGCTCAGGGAGAGGTGGAGTAGGTACAACAGACTTGGGAGGAGTAAGAGGAGGAGGGGGAATGCAGCATCTTTGTTCGTCTCGCGGAATGCGGAGTATGTGGCTGTAGCTGTTGGGAATCGCGTTGCCTTCTTGAGGAAGGGCGATGGATATGCATCACCTTACGGCATATATACAAGTGAGTGAGCATTTTATTTGTGTTCACAAGGCATTGAGCTTTATAGTATTGTTCATCGGAAATAAGCATACACGTGCGTACTGGTGTGATACCCATTACCCCATTTAGAGAGTTTTGATATTTTATTTATTTGGAATCAGAGATCATCATGTGATGATCATTTCTTGCATTTTAAATCTTAATTAAAGTTGGTGATTGTGCAAGCCGCCTTCCCTTCGTCTTGGCAATTTCATGCTTTTAATGCTAATAAGAGTGATATTCACGACAGGTCAAGTACACGGTTTAAATCATTTGATTACCATAGGAGTAGGTGTAGTGGCCTCTGTTATGGCAAGATGTAGTGCTGCCGTAGCAGTATATTTGTTGGTTTTTTTCTAGTTGCTAGTTTACTAATTCACATGAAAGGATATGTGGAGGCTCAAATTTAGTTATTTTTGGCATGCTAAGTATTCAGGAAGAAAAGTTGAACTGATTATTGAAATTATTTCAGTCGCTGAGACATGTCTTTGTTATTTATTCACATGCACTACATATTTGCGGAAGTCAATATATTTTGATCTCCTCACGCACTTATTGGAAATTCAGACTTCAGAGAGCTTAGGTGCCTTAGCAGTAGATTTTTTGTACTGTTGTTCGAAATGATGTCCCCTTCTGCCACATACCCAGACAGTGCCAATCTGCTTCCTTTTTGTTGCTTGAAAATGGTAGTACTTTTTTCAATATTATTTCATGTGCATTTTTTGCATTAGACGTCAAAGGATCATGATGCATAGCAGTTATTATAAAAAATGTTGTGATCTAATACTTAAACTATTATTTTCTAATTCTTTCTGGTCAGATAATGATAGAATGACCTTTTTTACAAATGGGGCTTGGCTGGAGGCACAAGGCGTTTTTGGTGTGGTGGATGACTTAAACTCACTTTATTTGATCAAAGAAAATGGAGAGGCATTAACTAGGAGAACAAGCAATCAGTTGAAGCTAACTTGTCCTATCATTGATCTGACTGTGCAGGATGCTTCAAGTTCACAGAGGTGATTCTCTGTTATTTTCAGTTAGAGCCTTTCCTCTAAAGATGCCGTGTGTAATGCTTGCTATCTTTTTGGCACTAACTAATAAGATCTGTTTAAATGTATATAGGCCAGGTTTCTACATTTTTACTAGTGATTGCACAGTTCATAAATTCGATTACACTCAAGAACCAGAGGCAAGTTTATACAAAGTTTCTATATTAACTAAAGATGTGACATCAACTAGAGGTCCTCAATTACCTCGGAGTTTGTCCTGTGTTGATTATCATCAAGATCATTCATTAGTGGTCCTAGTTGGCGATTCCAGCATCTCATCAAGCTCCAGTGGCTATTCTGGTACACTTGCTTTTTTCTGTTCTCTACTGCTACATCCATCACTAGTTATCAATTATGCACTATATAGGATTTTTAGGGAAATTCTGCAATATATGGATTATGTTTTAATATTCTTTCTTGACAATAACATTTTCATTGTGAAAGAACATATCCGATTGCTTTTGATATCCCATCAGGATTATATTTAGTGAATTTCACACACCAAAAACTACTGGCCCGATGTTGCAGTTGTTCCTAATATTTTTTTCTCTGATGTTTTAGGAGCATATTTTCTATATGTATTGCACTTCGAGAGATATCTGGAACTTAGTCTTTCATTTCAGAGCCCGCAGTTGGAAGGGTTGTTTTCCCCTCCTAAGGATAAAGAAACCTTTGTTTCATCTCCGAAAGTCAGAATCTCACCTCAGGGCAAGAGTGTTGCTACATTGGATTTCAATGGTAATGTCAACATCTTTGTACTTGGTGGTAATGTGCGATCTGTTTCGCTTCATCCTCATGGAAGTGGTACACACCTGATTGATGTTAAGGACATCAGTTGGTGGACAGATAATATTCTCATGGTGGTAAAGGAAGATGGCAGCATTAGCATGTACAGCATTGCTGAAAATAGGGTAGTTTCAAAAGATGACCCTGTTTTATCTACACCACTGTTGGAAAAGGCAAAGGCTATCGAAGGATATGCTTTTGTTTTGCAATCTAGCAGATACGAAAGAAACATTCCATTTGATAACCAGATGGATAACGACTCTAAACCGAACCTACCTAGTGTTTCTGGGGATCATCAACACACTGAGATGGACAAAATATTTTGGAGCCTGCTATCATTCTCCAAAGTTACAGTACTGGAGATGTGCTTTGTTCTCATCGGAGAGAATCGACTCAAGGAGGCTTTGGATTTCGCCTGCCGGTATAATCTAGATAAGGATGAAGTGCTCAAAGCATGCTGGTTGCGCTGTGCTGGAGATATTCATGATATACAGTCATACTTGGCGAACATTAAAGACGAAGCATTTGTACTGTCAGAATGTGTAAATAAAGTTGGACCTACGGAGGTCGCTTTAAGAGCTCTACTTTCTTTTGGTCTTCGTATAACAGACTGTTACAACTTTTCAGAGTCAGATAATAGCTGCGAGGGCTCAGCATGGGACAGTCGCATTATTAGGCTTCGTTTGTTATGGTACAACGACTTGTTGGAGACATTCTTGGGAATTAATATGGGAAGGTATGTTGTTACCATTCGAACAATTCTTGTTGGATAATAAATTCAGCCAGCTCAAATTCATGATATATTGGAAGTTCACAGCTAAGCTCCAGCTGTTGAGCCGTATTAATCTTGCACAAATACAAATATAGTTAATTTAACTTCTTTCATCATACAGGCATTGACTGTGTTTGAGTCTCAATCCAATATTTTTGAAACATGTTATCGATACTTTTGAATACTGATTTATTCATCAAGCAAATCAATAACATTTGTTACTTTGTTCAATTCCCAAATGAGCATAAGCTATTCCAAGCTGGTCTTAGTTTATTTACATGAAGGAAAAAGGGAAAAAGAATTAAGTGGTTAACATTCCATGTGAATGCTTTGTTATATTTGCCAGTCTAGCTGGTGACTGGAACATGTCTACGCTTACAGGCTGCTTGGTTCCAATTCTTCAGAATGTCAGTTTCCAACTTCTTCACTGTCCAGTAGTGTTAGCTCTCTTGGAAAAATACTTCACAAGTTGATTGCACGTGTGACTGTTACAACTTATTTCTTCTACCTAATGTGATGTTTTTTCTATTCAGGTTCTCAGCGGGAGAATATAGCAAGTTCCGTTTGATGCCTCTTGTGGATACAGCAATAGCTCTAGCTGAAAGTGGCAAAATTGGGGCCCTTAATCTTCTCATAAAGCGTCATCCATATACTATCTCTTCTAACATTTTACGTGTTTTGTCGGCAATCCCAGAAACTATTGCTGTACAGACTTATAGTCAGTTGCTACCTGGGAAATATCCTCCTAGTATTGTGATATTAAGAGACGGTGATTGGGTTGAGTGCGAACAGATGGCATCATATATAAACAATTCTCCTGGTCAGTTGGAAAAGAGGGGAGAGATCAAAACAGAAATACTTTTAAAGCACTCTACTGGTCTTTTATGGCCATCGGTTGCTGAACTGTGTGAGTGGTACAGGAACAGAGCAAGGGACATTGACTGCTTAAGTGGACAGCTGGAAAATTGTCTTGCCATGATAGAGCTTGCATGCCAAAAGGGCATTGTGGAGTTGCAGCCATTCTTTGATGATATTAAATGTCTCTACCAACTTGTATATTCTGACGAGTGAATGAGTTTGTAATGAACCTTGCGACCTGGGAAGATTTGCCTGACTACGAAAAGTTTAAAATCATCCTCAAAGGAGCCAAAGAAGAAACAATTGTCCAACGACTAGAAGAAAATGCTCTCCGTTTCATGAATAAGAGATTGCACTTGATCTCCTCGAGTAATGTTGACAAACAAGAAGAATCCTATGTGACTAGATGGATGAGAGAGGTTGCTGCTCAAAATGAACTCTCCATTTGCTTGGCTGTTATTGAAAATGGCTGTGGGGAGTCACCAATTTGTGGGCTCTTCAAGGATCTTGATGAGATAATTGAAACAGCTATTCACTGCATTTATGTATGCTCTGCAACTAACCAGTGGAATACCATGTCATCAATTTATCAAAGTACTCCATAAGACAAAGAGAGAAAATCTTTATTGGCTAGTGAAGAAGACTTCAATTTGAAAGATGCTAAGCAAGCTCTTGGCAATTCTGTGGTTTCTTATGATGATATCCAACATGTGTGTGCTGATATTTTATCTGGTCTGAGTGGTTGTGCAGGGGATTCTTATTGTTATGATTCAAGGGCTTACCAATTTGATAATATAAAATCCCTTGATACGCAGGAGAAGATGCTGAAAGTTGCTGAAGGTCATGTAGAAGTGGGGAGGCTCTTTGCTTATTATCAGGTACTAATGCCTCTTCAAGAAAAGTTGCTTCTTCTGGATTTATGAAATGTGAATTGCACTAAATCTCCTTGGGTTGCTTCAGATATTTATTTGCACATAGGCATGCATAAAATGTTAAATACTTTGCTAGCACCTCCCAATAAACTATGAAGCTTTATTAGCAGTTTATTCCTTTTCTCAGTGGTTTACTTGTTGCCAGTAGTTTTGAGCTAGTATACAGCTGGATGTGATTGACTGGTGGTTACATCATTATTTGTTTTAAATCATGTCCTACTTTGGCAGGTACCAAAGCCAATACATTTCTTCCTTAGCGCTCACTTAGATGAGAAGAATGTAAAACAACTTATACGGCTGCTCCTGTCAAAATTTGGCAGACGCCAACTTGTTCGATCAGACAATGAGTGGGCTAACATGTGGCGTGATTTGAAACTCTTCCAAGAAAAGGCATTTCCTTTTCTTGATTCAGAATATATGCTGGCAGAATTTATCGGAGGGCTTCTAAAAGCTGGTAAATTTTCACTAGCCAGGAACTATCTTGGAGGAACAAGTGCAGTTTCTTTGTCCACAGAAAAGCTGAAAATCTTGTTATCCAAGCTGCAAGGGAATATTTCTTCTCAGCTTCAACATTGTCCTGCGATGAAGTGAGTTAATGTCACTAAATCGTTTGTTGTACAAATACTGATATGTTATGACATTGCTGATTAATGCTAACTTGGATTGTACAATCATTTGCAGATTTGGAAGGCTAGGGAATGCCTAAACTTGTTACCAAATAGCAAAAATGTTCAAGTAGAAACTGATATTATTGATGCTCTGACTGTCAGACTTCCTTATCTAGGGGTGACTATCCTTCCTGTTCAGTTCAGACAGGTAAAGGATCCTATGGAGATCATCCGTATGGTGATTACAAGTCAAACAGGGGCATATCTTCATTTTGAAGAGATTATTGATGTTGCTAAACTTCTAGGATTAAGAAGTGAAGAGGAAATAGCTGCTGTGGGAGGAGGCTATTGCTAGAGAAGCAGTGGTAAATGGTGACCTTCAACTAGCCTTTGATCTCTGTCTAAATTTGACCAAAAAGGGTCATGGTGCGGTCTGGGATTTATGTGCTGCAATTGCAAGAGGTCCTCAGCTTGACTATTTGGATACACGTACCCGTGAAAAGCTATTGGGCTTCTCTCTCAGCCATTGTGACGAACATCTGTTGGGGAATTATTGAATGCTTGGAAGGAACTTGATGTCTATGATAAATTTGAACAATTAATGATTTCAACAGGAACAAACCCTCCCAATTTCTTGATTGATGGCTCTTCATATACACCACTGCCTGTGCAAAGTGTGCAAGACATACTTGACCTGAGAGAAGACATTAGCCATGATAGAGACAAAGATCATGTGGCAATTGCTAAAGAACTGCTATCAATGTTTGCATGGACTTAACAGATGAAGATGCATATAGTTTGGAATCTACTTTCGCAGAAAATAGGAAACTGTTGTCCTTCTCTGCATTGGAACTGCCATGGCTTTTGAAGTGTCCAATGACGAGGAGCAGGATTGTAACAAACACTCTTCGAAGACAGATCATCCCATCAGGAGATATAGATTTTCAACAAAAGTGGAGGCAGCAAATAGCATTGTATATTGGTTGGCTGTAATGGTTTTGCTCCCAGTGAAATTTAATCATGTTTCTTGCAAAGTCAGTAATGGAGCCTCCAGTTGATGAATATGATTATATTCTTTGCTGTTCAATTCTTCTGAATCTGATGGACCCTTTCAATGGTGTGAAATAGTAGAGGAAGAGCTCAAAAAACGAGAATGTTATCAAGAGATTAGTAGCATAATGAATGTAGGAATGGCATATAGTTCCCTCAACAGTTCGAAGAAAAGAATGTTTCTACTCCTGGGCAGAGGAGAATCTGTTTGCTTCACAATTCCATGAGAAATTTACCTCAATCGATTCAGGTAGGTGCACTGAAAACAACAGTATATCAAGACAATCTCTGAACCAATGGGACTTTTTTTGTGAACACTCCGTCTAGGTAGATATGCCATTGTTTCAGGGTTGCTATTGATTTATATAATTTTCACTTTGTCTTTACTTTTACTTTGATCAGATGAGTTAGACCAGATTGATATGGCACATGCCACTTACTGGGGAGAGTGGAAATCAAAGTTAGAAGAGGAGAAACGATTAGCTGATCAAGCAAGAATGCTCAAACAAGTATTGCCTGATATAGACACGTCACTGTTCTTGTCTGGGGATGCCAATTATATCAAAAAGGTTGTTTTCTCCTTTATTGACTCTGTAAAGCTTGAGAAAATACATATACTAAAGGAAGCAGTAAAGATGGCTGAGACCTATGGTCTGCAGCGAACTGAGGTCTCTCTCTCTCTCTCTCTCTCTCTCTCTCTCTCTCTCTCAAGTCTGCAGAACTGCATTCTATGCAGACGCATCACATGTTTTAGTTTCCTTATCTCTGACATTATCTTTGGTTGGTTTTAGGTGCTTTTACGATTTCTGGGCTGTGCTCTTGTCTCTGAATATTGGGATAACGATGATATTTTGAGTGAAATTTCTGAATTCCGGGAGGACATTGTCAGATCAGCTAAGGGTGTGATTGATATGATATATTCAGATGTCTACCCAGATATCGATGGTTATAATAAGCACGCCTCTCCTACATCTTTGGCATCCTTTCAGCGTGCCACTCATATCTTAAGAGGACTAGTGAGATAGAGTTGACATACCCAGAACATGACCATACACATAAGCTTGAGCCATTCAGTATTATAAGGTCCTCGAGGAAGAGTGCAAGAAAGTCTGTTCCATTGATGGTTTGAACTTCAAAAACATTGCTGGCCTGGATAATCTGAACTTCGAGCATTTCAATGAAGAAGTATGCAAGAATATCCATGCCTCAACCGTTAGTGCTTTAGCTGATATGTACAAGCTCTTGTGAGTATGTATGTTGGTGTACTGGCCAAGGGTACTTGTATCACGGCAGGTGTTTACAAGCATTATGTTCTTGGCTTGTTGGCATCTTTAGAAGGCCGCATTGAAGCAAGATCAAACAGCACAGATTATGAGCAGTTGCAAGCTGTCCTCTGTGAAATTGAGTTGAACTACGATAGTTGCAAGGAATACATCCAAGCTCTTCCAGCCACAGATATTTCATACATCATCGGAAGGTATTGCACTCTCTGTTTTCCTTGTAACTTAGCACGAAGCCATCCACAGGAACCTTCATGGAAGAAACCTCTTACTACACTGATGTCCTTTTGGATTAAACTTGTTGATGACATACCAAGTGAGTCAGTTGAAGCTTGCTCCTATGAAAGGACAGGCTACTTGGATCCGAATAGGTTATCTCATTGCATGAGGGCTTTCAGACAGATATTAATAAATGATGAGATAACAGTACACCAGGGTTGGGATGCCATCTCCATGTTTGTAAAAATTGGCTTTAACAATGGAATGATAATGGACACATCAAACTTTTGTCGAGCTTTGATTCTTTCAGATGTGCTTTTGAATCTGTAGTTGAAGTGTACTATGGAGGACAGGATCATTTGAAAAGTGAGAGCGCAGACTTGAGCAATCCATTGGATCTCTTAGAACTTTATGGTGCTACTACAGATGACTGTTTATCGGATCTGATCGAGGGCTCTTGTGAGTCTCAGGTGTCGCTGCATAAGCTGCTGTCATCTCTGAGCCGGTCTACAGGGAAATATGCTGGTTCTCTTGAAATGATCAGATCTGCTGTCTGGGGGAAGTTAATCAGCTTTTCTGAGAACATGCAGCTAGATAGCCAGTTACGGGTCTATGCTCTACAGCTGATGCAGTGTATCGCAGGAAGAAACCTCAGAACCCTTCCCAATGAGCTGGTTTCCCAGGTTGAGCCATGGGAATCATGGTATGAGCCTGGAACAAGTGCTTCCATAGCTGATGAGGGTGCCAATTCCTCTAGCAGCATCACAGGGACTCTAGTGGCACTCAGATCTACTCAGATGGTCACTGCAGTGCTGCCTGATGCTAATATCACACCCGAAAACCTGGCGAGTCTTGACTCTGCAGTATCTTGCTTCTTACACTTGTCGGAACGTGCTTCTTCTGTTGAGATTGTTGCTGTTCTGGAACAGGTGCTAGAAGAGTGGGAGCAATTGTTCTCTTCCAGAGAAGAATATGTTCCGCCTCTGGAATCTCCAAAAGAAACAAGTGACTGGAGTGATGGATGGGATGATGGCTGGGAGGCCCTACCAGAAGAGTTGGAGAGCCCAATGAAAAGGCAAGATGGTGCCCCATTATCTGTCCACCCCCTCCACAGTTGTTGGATGGAGATTATCAGAAAACTTGCTGGGCTTGGTGAGCTGCAGAAGATCATTGAACTTCTGGATCGAGCGTCTTCAAAACATAGCGTGTTGCTAGAGGACGATGAAGCACACCTGTTGCTTGAAATCTTATCCACACTGAACTGCTTCATGGCTATCAAAATCATCCTGCTGCTCCCATATGAAGCTCCACGGTTGCAGTGCCTGCAAATGGTTGAGGGAAAAATGAGGAAAGGAACTGTGTCCACCTCATCAAATGCTGATGATCATGAACTGTTGGCATTGGTTCTGTCATCTGGAGCCCTGCAGAAGATCGCTGCAGAAGAGGGATACTCCAAACTTTACTCTCATATATGCCATCTCGTCGGACATCTTGCATGGTCATTCCAGAATGATCTCTATGTACACTGGAACAACAAGTCTAACACATTGGAGACATCTAAGATAAATCAATCTTTACTGTTTGGTAAGGTCTTGTTCCCGTGTTTCATATCTGAACTGGTGCTCAAAGGACAGTATCTATTGGCTGGGTTTGTCATCTCGAGATGGATGCACACCCATCCATCCCTGGGTCTGATGGATGTTGTCGAACCCAGTGTGCGACGCTACCTGGAAGGCCAGGTTGCTCAAGCTCAAGTTCAGCAGTTGGGAGGGAGTGATACTTCTTTTACTGCAAAAGAGCTGTCTGTAAGCCACACAGTGTCGACTCTAAGATCGAAATTGGTTTCTCTTCTGGAAGCTGCGTTAGTAGCCCTTCCGAACCAAGGGTTGTAGACGTCTAGTTCTGTGTACATTTAACTTAAGCTGCTGGTGTAATTCAGTGTAACTGTAACATAAACTGTTTGCTTGAGATGGTGGCAAGGTGAATATTATAAGGTTTTAAACTAGCAGTTGCAGAATGTTTTGGGAGGAGACAAGAAATACATGGTACAGCTCGTTTCCTTCATAGGTAAATTGTAAACCATGTTCCTGCTGATGTACATACATTTTCATTGTATCGTGAACCGAACTTGTCATGAACCGGGGTGATGTTTGCTTCATATATCTCCAAATATCAAGCCACAAGTGAAGGTGCTATGTCTGGTGCTGAGAATGCTAATGAAATAGCTTTGGTGAGTGCTGCTTAAAATGCTGTAAGACATGTTCCTGGTTCGCCTTCTGCCGGCTCAATCTAGAACTGTGCTGAGGTGCTTCTTCTGCTATTGTGTAGCGCCTATCAGATAGAAATAATCAGTATGGGCGTAGTCATGTTCTACGGAGACTGATCATTTAGGAATTTTGTGGAACTGCAGTTCTGCTACTTGCTTGTTATCAACTCACGGCAAAACTTATACTCAGTTTGGTGATAAAGTTTCAGTTCAGTCTTATTTTTAGTTGCCTGGAGTTAGCTATTGATAAATAAACTGTACTGCCTCAGTGAACATATATCTCTGTTTCTGTTTATTAGCTCGTTTTACTGGTTGTAAAAAAGAAGAAAAAAACATAACTGCAAATGCACTGTTTGGCTCTGGAAAGATGAGCAAACTTGCAATGGTGGAAAGTGTCGAGTCAACTGGAGCCGTGTTTGGCGACGCGAGCTAGGGGCCCTCGGTTGTTCACGACCTCCCAGAATCCGGCACGGCGTTCCGCCTGCGTTGGTTTTTGTTTCAGTGGACGGTCGGTACACCACCCGCATGCCACGAAACAGACAGGCTCCTGCTGGCAGCAGCGGCAGCAGCAGCAAATGGAATGGACCGGTCCTATAGAGTATGTTTGTCGTGGAGAAGTGCTTCTATACTCTTTCAAAAATTTTTTACACAGATCTCAAAACATCCATGGTGAATAGCAAAAAGGTATATTAGTCAAATTAGTTTAAGCCCGAAACCTGTATCCAGCACTTCTCTCAATTTAATTGTAACAGTCTTCCACACATGCCGACGACGCATATCCTAATAGCACCAAACCGATGCAAGCACTATTACATCAATTACACATTAATTTCCTCCACATTTTTCGTGATAGCTCATGCTTTACAGCTTTACCTAGAATTCATTTCTGCATCTGAAGCACCTCTTCAAAATGGTCGTTCTCCTTCAAGACCGTTGTGCACCGCCTACAAATACCTATTAGCGTCCACGGGTAGAGAGACAACTCGCTTGAGCTTTACCTGATGGACTTAAGCCCCTCGTGCACAATTTATTTATTTGCTTCCATCGATGGCTAAATCTCGTGTTCTCGCCTTGCCAGTGACACCATGTTCGGCCTCCAGTAGCACCGCACTCTTGCCTATGGATCGATGCGGTGGATCTGATTAGATTAAAGTACATGTGCGCGCGTATGTGTCTAGTGAAAAGCATGTGCACGCGCTCCGTTAGGCCCTACTCCTGGAGCCTTCGCAAAGTTATTAATGTGCGTACGATGTTGATCCTCCTTTTACTCTCTAAAAAAAAGAACAATCAACATGAAAATCGTTCCATGAACCATCACCGCCTATCGTCACCATCGACTCATTTCGTTCCATGAACCATCATCACCAATCTTCACCATTGACTCATTTCCTCTCTTCTCCGATGTTCTAGTGGGTGTCACACGTGTGGGGGACACTTATAACATATGTGATAAAGAAAGCCTACACTAGATATATAGTTCCACATTGCTCCGCATTTTGCCCTCTGGTAAATTAATAATGTTGATTCTTGGGCTTAATTTCAACTATTTACAATTTGTTACTTTATACTACCAATGCTTGTGTTGTCCTAGTTCCTCTGCTTGTGGTGACTGTCTTGGAAAAGTTGCGTTTGTCCAAGGAAGCTAGGCTGCGGGCGGCCTCGGCGGGCAAGTGGCCGGCCTGCTGGCTCAGCGGCAAGTGGCCTCGGTGAGCAAGTGGTCGGGGCGACGACAGGACGCTGCGGCGTTGCTTGGTGGGCGGCTGCTTTGCCGGTAGCTTGGAGGATGCGGAAAGGCCGAGTGAAGATGGTGAGGCGGTGGCCTTGACGAGCTTTGGCATAGCAAACGGTGCTCACTTTGTGTTGGTTAGGCAGGTTGCGGTAAAGTCGAAGCTCTTCGGCATCGGACAGCAACGATAACACTAAACTTGCATCGTTGGTGGGCTGCGCGTGTTGCTGTTCACGGTTGGTTCTGTTCATCGGTGGGGTGTGTGGTTGTGAAGTCGGAGCTATGGTGTTGCAAGCGTGATGAGCGGTGATGATAGGCTGCGAGATGATGGAGGGTGCTGAACCGGTTGTGGCGCTTTTGGCTGGCATAGGCTGGATGCGGTGGTTGTGCTATTCTACCACATCAGTCGTTTCCCACGGTAAAGTCGGAATCATCGGATCACGGGCATGATAGGTGACGACGATGACTCTTGTGGGCGGCATTGATAGGCGGATCTCCTCAACAGCGTATGTCGAGTTTGAATTCGACTATGCTGTTGTGGCTCGTTGGCCAGATGCTCTTAAATATGTCGTAATCTTAGTTTTCGCTCTATTTCTTTAATTAACTAGATAGTACATTTCTTCTTAATTAATGAGACGAGCTAAAACTTTTGCCTCCATTTTAAAAAAAGATACTAAATTTGATGGGGAACTATCAGAAATTCACATCCGCAATATGTTGCATCTGCATCTCATATTGGGCGAGACCCTTAGGAGTTTCCTGAAATTGTGATGTATGTAGGAAATGCTATGACACAACAACCTACAAAACTTTATCAAAAATATACTATTTCAATTATTTTAAAAAATTAAAAAAAAAGATAAATTAGTGCTATTGCGCTACTATTCATTTATCTCGTATACGACAACTCATATGCATTGGTTACGAATGACCAAGGTGCCCAGTAGAGGATGAATTCGGGCTCCAGGTTGGACTTACGGGCCGAGAACAATGGACCTTAGCATACGTTGATGAACACGGAAAAATCTCTACGCGGACATCCGATAGAATTGGAACGAGGTAAGCACATAACAAGATATGAGACGGGAGCTCTTATCTCCTGTCTTAAGCGCGAGTTGGCAAGCTGACGACCATAGCATGTTACGTGGACCAGCCACCTATTTTTTCTAACTTTTTGTTTCTAAAAGAACTAAAAATAAAAATTATAATTGTCGAAAGATGTTTCATAGAAGTAGGTATTTTAGAAAATTTATTCCATCGTAGTATCGCGATATTTGTTTCGCCCTAATTTGTTTCAACTCGTGAAAGTTATTTTATGTGGTTTATTCTAATAGTTCATATGATATGTTTCATTGTCCATATAAAAATATTTCCGTAAATAGGAGAAAATGTCCCATTGGTACACCGTAAATCTTAAGTGTTGTTCCACTAATAGAGAAAAAATGTTCCACACTATATGTGGATCGTTTCAATAGTCCGTATGCATATGATACTAATCTTACTTGGTGTTATGTTTATATTTGGAAAAAGATAAACAACTAGTGAAGAAAAGAAAGATCATACTGAACACTTGAAAAAGGCAATTTGTCGATTAGTTCTGCAGATATGAAGATATGCATTAGGTCGACGACTCGTTGTAGTTACCCTTTGCCATGGACACAAATAATCTCGTGGCGCAAATTAATTATGATGATCTCACTTCAGCCACTGTTTTGTCCTTATCTGCGTGGCGAGTGGAAGAGTCAGCCATGACTCTCGACGAAACATTTTCCCCGCGACGGGCACAAAGCACTTGTGGTCATCTTATGTGTGAGTACCAATACCCTCAAGTCTATTGAAGGGATATTGGATATTCCATATTGTGTTGACTACACCGGGAGATCAAAAAGTGAAACTGGTTCAGACGATATTGCATCTTCTACATTAGGTGGTCTACACTGGGCAATCATAAATTGACACTGATTCAGAGGACATTACATATCACCCCAACGTGTATCAGGCGCAAAAGTCAACGTTCGGGGAGTCCCTCAGCTGTCACCTGCCCAATCCAGTGCTTCCACATCATAGGTTTGACCGGTTTATTTGGTTGTAAGTGGCTTTTCCGGTTTGAGACGTGGACTTCTTTCCCCTTCCTGTTCGGCCTTTTTTATGTTGGCTTGCGGGTGGATTGATTCAGTTATTTCGTTGCTTGTGGTCCATTGCATGAGACCTTTAGTTAGTTGTCGAGGGTCATTCTTCTTTTGGTCATGTGGGTTTCTTTTGGGGGCGGTGAAAAGGGTCGTTTTCTTGGCTTTCTCCGTCTGGTGGTGGCGGTTGTCTTCACGCTGTTCTTCACTTCTCCAAGTTTCCTATCGCAGTGCAGGTTCATCGTGTTCTTCATTTACTTTTCTATTCTGAATGTGTGGTGTTTAGGTTTTCTGTCTTATTCATCGGCTCCCGTGGTTTGTGCATTTTAGGGGGCGATTGGATTTTGTGGCTTCTATCGGTTGTTCATTGGTCTCTTTGATCTATGGCGGGTCTTTTGAGTCTCATTGGTCTTGTGGTTTCTGGGTGGCGCTGGTGAGTGGTACCGATTGGGGTACTATTTTCTTCTCTTTTGGGGGGTTTTGGTCGTCCTCGTGATTAATGGATTGTTGTCTTAGTTGACATCATTGCAGGCTTGTCTGATCTAATCCTCTACACCTCAGCTGCATTGGCATTCATTTATGCTTCTCCTCTTTGACCACTCCTCCCTTCGGAGCGGCGTGACAGAGACCATGTCCATGGCGAGAGAACAAGAGATTGGGGTTGTCATTGTCAGCACAAGCGATGGCGAGGGCCCACGGGAGGGAGGCGACGAGCCACAATCCAAAGCGGATGATGAGGTAGTGGGTGCCGGCTACAGTAATGCTGACAAGGTGAGAACTGCCTAGGGTTTGGATGGTAGAATCGTTCTTTTGGGGTGTATTGAGAAGTTTTTCTTGGAATTGCGAGAGCACATGTGACTCAAATTTTCTTGAGTTCCAGTCAGCTTACTTCTTCTTCCTCTCCTTAATCCCTTCTTCTTCTTCCACTCCGGCAACGTGGGACCTCGCCGGAGCTGCAGCAAAGGTAGAGCAGAGACTGCGCGACCTTACCGGAGAGGTTAGGGTGGCAAGGCAGAGCCAGAGTCAACGCGATAGTGGCGATGGAGGTGGAGCTGAGGCAAGCAAGCTCATCAGAGAGGTTAGGGTAGGGTATTAGTGGTTCAGGGTGGAGGGTACTGGTGCCGGCGAAGAAACCCATACTCCCCGGACCTAGAGGGATGGCTAGGGACGATGGCAAAACCGGCGATGGTGGCGTTGGGACATGGCAGGATGGTGAGGCTGTGCGGTAGCGCCGTTGGCCACGGATAGGGGAGACGACTGGTGGGAGGGGTCAGAGAGCGGGTTGACAAGCAGGCGAGGTGGTGGCGGTGATGGCCGGAGGCAGGGAGAGGAGGGGGTAGGGACGGCGCTCGGTGGAGTGAGCAGGCTGCGACAGGTGGTTGGGATGGGCCAGGTTAGGACAGGTAATGAGTAGAGTGAGAGGGAGAGAGGAAATGATTGTAGGCTGTTGGATGGAGATCCAATAGCTATAAATATTAACTGAAATTTAATAAAATTCTAGACAATTATACACTAAACACTCTCTTTTCCTTTTTCATGCATTGTCGCCATCGTCTCCGCTGCCGCCATTTTATCTTTCTGGGTTTCCAGTTACCCATTCCTTATGTTACTTCAACACTGTAGACAATGCTTATTATGCTTATGGAGTGTCCTGTTCAATTCTTAAAACAAAGTTCATCATCATGGTGGTTTGTAAGTTATCTCTTTGATTGGTCTTGTCTGATGTTATTTTATCTGACCAATTGTTATTTAATTAATCTACTACAGGTAAAAGAATTTGTAAAGTTCGTTAGTAGATTATAGTACGAACTGAATGTGTATGTTTGTGTTATCATGATCACGCTACAATTTACGTCATGTAGTTGTTACTTCTTTTGGCCCATAGTTTGCTTACCCTTATTGATCACAATGCTATTTCCATCATATTAATGTGTACAGTCAGAGCATTTTGATAGGCATTAGATTGCTCCTCTCCTTCAGTTACTTTCTAGTTGGGGCATTTAGATGCTTCCCTTCAGAATATGGTGCACTATGCGTCTGCTTACTGATATGCTGTTCTTAGCCCTTATTTTGCTTCCAACAGATCTGCATTATATATATATATATATATATATATATATATATATGCTATATCCTTTGTTTTAAGGATTTTTCTGAAATCGGTTGATACCTGCAAAGAACTGAAATTAAATACATATGCATGTTGTAAAAGAGTCAAATGTTTTGAATGCTATGTATATGGAGGTTCTAGCTTGCCGAGATGGTGTTTCTACTCGTAGCCGGGGTGTAAAATTATTTCCTTCTGTTATTCTAGACTGCATGCTTTGCTGAGTTTGCAACTGTTTCTAGATGGCAAGATGTCAGTGTAAAATTATTTGTAATTTCTAAAATAATGGTTAGGTTTGTTACCGACTTATGTGTCTGTTGTTCTCAAGCTTATTATCGCATCACCAAGATAAAAAGATCCGCAAGGCTAGCACCAGAGAGCTCTCTTATACCAAACGACACCTTGACTAGCCTAACAAAAAAAAACACTACCGTCGACGAGAGCAAAACATCTCCATGCCCAACCTCAGAAACAACCCCAGCAACCACCGATAACAACATAGACGTTGTAAGACACCGGCGCGGCATCACTCTAGTTCCATATTATGTGGTCCACACTGAGAAATCAAAAATTGAAACTGAATTCAAGAATATTGCATATTCCATAATTTGTGGAGGGTACCCTTGTGTGAAGCACATAGGGTACTCACAAAGTATTAGTTCCGTAGAGGGAGCTTGCTAGAGACCTTACCAACAAGTTAGCGTCAGGGGTTAGGGTTCTGGGTGGGGTTCACCGCTGCCAAAGGGGTTATCCTCCACCCTCTGAACTTAGAGGCAAGGCTAGGGGGGGAGGGGGGGACCATAGACCGGCGGTGGAGGCGGATAGGGCACAACGTCATGTAGAGACGGCTCGACATACATCACCAATGGCTGCAGACATGGAGGACCATTGGTGGGTGGTGAGAGGGAGGGTCATCGGGGAGACGAAGGAAGAGGATGGGCTAGTGGCGATGCATTGTGGTCAAGAGGCCGCAAGCCTGCGATGGCACATCCAAAGATGCTAGCCGCTGGAGACTGAGGAGGACAATAAGGTCAACACCAATGAGTCCAGTGGTTAGGATGGGCAGGCTGGGACAGTGAGGAGGAAATAGGGAGGAAGACCAGTGGAGGAGGAGGGATCTCACAGTCAGTAAAAGTAATAAATGTTGGGAAAGTGATAGTCAATAGCCAAGATTTGGACGGTGATAACTGGAAACATCGGTCACAGCTGAACTCAATTCATGTTTTAAAACATGCACGCTTGTGGTGTGACAACTTCCATTTGACGAGTTATCATTAGCTAGTATTCAACACTGACAGCTAGTTCAAGAGTAATTCAATAAATCAATCGGCCACGTCCAGTTTCAGTATTCAACACTGACAGCTAGTTCAAGAGTAATTCAATAAATCAATCGGCCACGTCCAGTTTCAGCATACCAATATAATCCTATGGAAAAATCTTCCCATCTACCTACCGATGGAACGTCCCGCGATCTAGTGGAGAGCCATCCATCGCGACTCATGCATCCAACAGTTTCCTTCTGGCCTATATAAACTCCCAATCAATCTCTCATCCGTCCTCACACTACTACACCACCATGTCCTAGCTAGGGTTTTGAGCACGAGTAGACGGCATCCAATGGTGTAGTGGCCTGCCCCGCCTCCACATCGTGCTGCCCCTACTCCAGGTCATCGCTGGTGGCCACTTCCGCTGACACCACGCTGGGATGGCATTGAGCGTGACGGCTAGTCCTCCTCATCCTTGGCTTCCTTCCTAGGATCCTCCTTGTCGATGGGGCCTAAGAGCGCATAGCCGAGAGCCCGGTAGAGGTCGTTGAAGTTGTCAAAGTAGAGGCCGGCGGAGCCTGCAGGGATAAAGGAGCCGATGGTGGTCTCTAGGCCAGCTTGATCAATGTTGAGGCCGAGTGTGTCGAGTGCGGATGCCATCTCGTCGAGGGTGATCTCGCCGTTGTTGTTGCTGTCGAAGAGGTTGAACACCCGACGTAGGCACCAACCGCATCCTCCACAATAGCATCAGGCTCACCGACTTCTCCCGGAAGCTCCGTAGCTTCCAGCCTGTCACTTGCCACTAGACTGTCGTCAACAACCTTGAGGCACGCATGAGTCAATCAACAAGGCCATCTCCACCGTACTCAAAGTTTTTTTGTTGTTGCAAACAATGGTGGATGATGTTACAAATACATAGTGATCTTTTTCCTAAGATCTTGTTGCAATAGTGTTTTATTATTGTTGTGATTCGAGTAGTACGATGTTGTGATCACGCAAAAAAAATAATTTCATGATCGTTCCAAACATTGGTTGCAGAAGTGCACCTATGATGTTGTAGTTATACTAAAAATTTGTCTTAATAGTACAATAATTTTGTTGTAACACCTTTTGAATCTTCTTGCATGTCTCCACATAAATTTTTTCCACGAAATCGTCTCGATTGAATGTATTTCTGTTGTGCAATGGCTTTGTTGCAACATCTTGTCGGTGCATCAACAAAATCATGACTTTTTTCCCCAAAAATTAGGGATTTGTTTCCTTAAAAGTCAAATATATGCTGTGTTTGTATGCATACCGTTGTTGTATTGGTTCGACAAATTTATTGCGTAAGTTTTAATAAAATATTTTTATCTCACTACACGAATTAATGTTTCCACGGACATCTAAACATATGCCAGGATTGAACCTCCGATTCCTAGTCCTCGTCTAATCCTATTCACAGTTTGTTTTGGTTCCAAACCAATAAAACGGTCAATGTGACGCGCACTGTACCAGTGAAACGGTTTAGTTCGGGTTTTCAGTTTTCATGGTGCTAGATTGGAGACGGGTTAGAACTGGCAAAACCATCCAAACCCATCAAAATACCCATCCACAGTGAAACCCTCCATTCATCGCGGCAGCGTAACAACGCGATGGCGTGGGGGAGATAGAGCGAGCCAACGGTAAGGCTGAAGTAGAGGTGGAGGATACCGGCGGCGAGGATGGCGGTAGCATAGCAGAGATGGAGAGAGCCGGCGGTGCAATGATGAGCGTATCGACTGGCGCGGTGGTGGAGCACCGATGCTTCAGCTTTTGGCACCGGGTGATGAGATATATGGTCTACCTTTTGGCCATCATCCTCGCCGTCTTGAAAAGCAGCACTGCGGTTGCAAGTACTCTCTCCGGTTTAATAATTTTTTTTTGTTTTAGACATGGTTAGAGTCAAACTTTTAAAACTTTAACTATTAATATTTTCAAAAATATTTAAATAAGATATTTGAAAATCATGTGCGTGAATTTGTCTCGAAAAGTTTTTTTTCGAAGAACATAGCAAGAGTTCTGCCTTTCTCATAGATAGAAAGAACAAATTATAAAATAAAGCGCGATTTACAAAGATAGAAAGAGGATCACCGGCCGAAACCATCGGGAAGCTACCTAGCTAAACTAGGTCTGAGCTAGAACCGAGGATCACCGGCCGAAGCCAGAACAGAAAAAACTAAAAAACCTGCAACAAGACCCTACAACAAGCAGCTGGGAAGCTACCTAGCTAAACTAGGTCAAGAGCTAAAACCGACGAGGCAACAACATTCAAAGCCGGCCAACCTAACAAACACAGATGAAGCCGGGTTCAATGATTGCCTGTAATGTCATCGTCCCCCGCTCATCGTACTCACGATCAAGCGGCTTCGACTTCACCTCAGTAAACAAAAAACCAACCCATCTGCCGCGCTAAGACCAGCCCGCCACGGACACGCTTGCCAGAACGATCGACACCCGAAAGGGAGGGCCTGCGCCAGAAAGAGGGGCGAGGTCCAAAGACGCCTCTCCGGCACCAAAAGGACCGACGAACGCACCGCCCGATGTCATCTGCTCATTAGCTTTACCAGCAACCCGAAGCCCCAACACCTGTCATAAGCCGGCCCCCATGCCGACATCGGTACCGCCAAACCTAGGACTCCAAGGCGCCGCCCCCAAGGGGGGAGTGACGCTGAGACGCCATCGCCGCCTGAACCAGCAAGCCGGTTCTTCAGATTTCTCCTAGAGATTTCTCGGATGGTGAGATCCAAACGACAGCGCCTTCAAGAAGAAGAACGACGCACCAAAGCGCCGCCGCTGCCGGTATCCGTCAAGGACCAAGGAGGGCTTTCGCCCGAAGATCATAACACCACCGAACCCATCGTTAGCATGCACCGGAAAATCGACACAAGGGACCAGCATCGACAGCCTACTCCTGCACTCTACACATGTGCCCTGCGTGTTGGACCTCCTACACCTGTACACCTGTACCCTGGCCCAGGCCACGCCCCCACAGACTTCACCGGCTGTCCAAGCACCGCCGGCCCGAGAGCGTGTGGACGCCAAGAACAGCCAAAACACGCTCCCCTGCAGCCGACGAACGAGGTCCTGGAGCCGCGTCTGCTGACTCGCACCGCCGCGTTCTGCACCACTATCGTGGCAATGGTGCCCTTCTCCGGGGACAAGCACGCGCACAACGGCGCCTTCGGGATCCTGCCGCTCAACTTTGCCGCGCCGGCGGAGGTCTACAACGCGACGTACGTCCCTATGGCCGGAGCGCCCAGATCTGGCCAGGGCAGGGCCTCTCGCGCCAGATCCCACGTCAGATCCGGGTGGCCGGAGCCACAAGGGAGGGCGGCGCAGCGGGGAGAGCGGCGGCGCAGCAGATCCGGCCGGGACGAGATGCCTCACCGCCAGAGCCGGGGCGGGCCGACGATGCCGAGGGAGAAGAGGGGGAGCCCCGCCAAGAGAAGAGGAGGAGCGAGCGGAAGCCCCGCTGTCGCCCTCCTTGCCGGCCGCGCGGCTTTCCGGCGATGAGCTCCGGCGACGGCGCGGTGGGCGCTGGGATGGTCTCTTGGCGGCGCGACGGGCGGAGTCGCCCTCGAGTCGCCCTAGCGGGGCGACGCGAGGGCCCGGACGCGTGTTTTTTTGGTGTCTCGAAAAGTTTTCACAATACATAATTTTGTTAGATTTTATAAATAAATATATTATTATAGAAATTAGTAATCAAAATTGCGTTTAGAAGACCATATTATTGTCCAAAATAGCTTTAATGGAACCGGAGGAAGTGGCAGTCTTGCTGCAACGCTGGTCACGATTGGGTATGCACGTACTCATGTTTGTCGAAACTGATTATTCATGCTTTGGACTTCGGACATGAACACTGGATTGTCACCGGGATGTATACCGGCTCTATACATCAATACATGCATTGTGAAGTTTTGGTTTAATCAGAAACGCTATTCGCAGTGGTATGTATTGTGTAGCCACCCTGTGTTTGCAAATTCTGAAGGTAAATTGTACTGCAATTTTAACTTCTAGCCTCATGAAAAGAGGTCAGTTTGTTAAGCTCAAGAGTTAAGAATTCACAGCCTGATAGAGTAGAATTTGTTCAGTGACCTACAGATCTCAACGGGTTTCTGCCGATCTGCTCTCTGCCTGGCACAGTAAAAGAACGTGAGGCATAAACTGGTCTTTTTGACAATTATGGACAATGGTCTTCACTGATCTTGATGTTTTCTCTATACGCCTAAACTGATCCTCTTTATGGTATGAACCTCGATGAAGCTGGTTTGCTGCTGTGAAGAAACAGCTGGAGAAGGACGCTAGTAGTACATGAACAGCAATGGCAACAGGTGAAATGTGAAGAACAGAGGAAATTATTCAAAACCACAATTCTAAGGTATCTCAAATCACTTTATCATATCTTTTAAACTTCTAATTTTCATAAAACCACAACTTCTGAGCTAATCTCTAGCAGAACACCCTAACCAGCCACTTCTGGTCATTTAACAACAAATCTGACATAAAAGGTCCATCTGCCAGACGTGCCCTAGAGATGCCACGCAAGCAGATCCAAAGAGAAACACGTAGAGACACCTCATCGACAGTTCTCTGTACACTGAAACAGGCAGAGAGAAACGGAGGGCTGGACCATGGGGGAGCTTGCGTCACGGACGAGGGGAGGTGGTGGTGGCCGGGGGACAACGAAAACGAAATCTACATGCCATCGGGAACCTGCAGCAGGCAACGCCCAGGAGCACGGACCCGCTGCCCGTGACGACATCCGATGGTGGTGGCGGAGGTCACCATGGCGAGGACAATATGGTGGCGCAGAGCTGAAATTGATTTGAGGGGAATTGGTCCCGACAGTGAGGAGATGGTGCAGTGCAGATGCATTGGAAGGAGGCTCACCGTGGGTGGCGGACAAACAGCGAGGAGGTTCGGCCGGAGTTGAAGCAAATGGCCGAAATTCCAGTGATGCAAGGGTCGGCTCGAGCTTCCGAGCATGGCGTAGACTTCAGAAAGTCGGGATGACCATCTGGGCATGACCATCACTGTCGTCCTCCTGTTCTTCTTCCTCTTCTCTGTCCTCCTCCCCATCTCTCTCTCGGCTGCGGCGAGCTCCGGCGAGGTCCGACGGTTCGGTTCGAGGCCGGTACGACCGCCCACTGTTCCTCGTACGCCGTCCGCGCCGCACCCGAGTACTGCCGCGCCGCCAGGTGCGCCACGCTCGAGCCGACGCACCACCACAACCAATCATTTCCTTGCCCCAACAATCCCAAACCCCAATCGAAAGAAACAGGGGAGAAATCCTAAATGCGTTATTCACCACCAAGAACTCCACTACGTTGATCCGCCAATTAATCATTTCGTTGCATGCTGCAAGCATTTGACCCACTCCACCGCCATCCAGGAAGAAATCCCAAGAAAAGTAGTAAACACCCAAGGATTTGGTCCTACACCGCACCAGATTATAGATCGTAATAGATCGTAATCATGCTACCCCGAAGAAGAGCTTGAGCGGAAAAAGGAGGAAGCAACGACGGAGTTGGCGCTCTTCTGGGGCCCAACCAACCTCGCTTCCTACACAAGCCACCTCCCCTTCCTCCTTCCTGCGCTATTTAGCCAATAGCGACGTGTTCCCGAGAAGCAGCAGCCCAGAGAGCCGTACAGGATCTGCAAGAGGCCTTTCGAAGAACGGAATGAGCAAGATGTCAAGGACTGGAATCAGAGTTGAGGTAAGCCGGTGGAGCAGAGGAGAGAGAGAGACGAGAGGAGGATGAAGTGGAGAGGCTAACATGTAGGCCCTGTGTTCACCTTACCATCGTGTCCACGTGAGCGTCCATGCAGCTGATGTCCATGTAGCTGACAAGTGAGCTCGTTATATCGGGTTTTTTGTCAAATGTTTGGAAGTGTCCCATTTGGATGACCTATTAGAGATTAATTTAAAAGTTGTGGTCTTACAGAAAAAAAAAGTCCAAAAAGTACGACAAAGCGTTACGAGGTATACAAAAGTTGTGGTTTTAAGTAATTTATTATGAATTCTTTTGATAAATCTTGGTTAAAAATTCGGCAATGTATGTTTGATTACATTGTGTTTCTTGGCTTAAAGGCTCTTCTATCCTAACTGATTCCGCAAACAAGATTCAGTAGCAGCAGCATGCTTTTCCAAGTCTTACAACCTTCTGGCTTTTGCTAGGCCCAATTTTCGTTCATGAACAAGTGCAATTGTTGCCAAGAGAAAAAGGTTGTAGCTGAATTTGTTTGTTCTCTACTCGAACTTAGAACTAGTTATAGTTGTGGGAAATGCTGGATGATCCGGATGTTTCGTTGGTGACTCTGCACTGAAGAGTTACAGCTCTAGTAATATTGTGTGACTGCCGGATTTGTATCTGATGAGAAAAAGGTGTAGCTGATTTTGTTTGTTACATCATGTTTAGTTAACACATACATTTGAACCAGCTGCTATCTAGTAGATGGAGCACATCATGTTTAGTGATCAGTTATCACATACATATTGCCAAACCGTTCAGACCAATCCAAGAGCCCGCCACCACCACCTCCTTCTCAACCGTTTAAACCAGCCCAACCCAGCCCCAAACCGTTTCCCTGCGGGCTGGGTTGAAGAAAAGGCTAAATCCAGGGAAACTGTCTATGAACAGGCTTACCAAAATATTAGGATGGTTAGCGCTGGCTAACCACTGACGGTATCAAGTAGTTCAAACATGCACAAAGCCTGCAACGTAGCAGTAGTTCACACAGGAAATAAGTGTGTGCAAGAGCAGTACACCTATCCCATCCGAAACACAATAATAAAGGAGATTGATAGAGAAAGTAGTTAATACACGATCGGAGCCCGTACCATACCTTTCGCTGCTACTTACCCCCATGGCTTCGTTTTTTGCTGCTAGCCTGCTCATCGCTCTTGGTAGTGTCAGCCACCAATGCTGCTGCTGCGCTTTCCCCATAAGTGGACGATGGCAGCATCGCCTCCACGACGCTGGAGATGCAGCGAGCACGCTACTTCACCTTCGTCATGCTCATCAGGATGGTGCAGGAGAAGATACCGCACAACACGACCTTCCTCATGCCCAACGACAGGCTGCTGTCCACCGCATCAGTCCCCAAGAACCAGGTGCTGGACCTCTCGTTGCGGCACTCCATCCTGGCGCAGCTCACGTTTAATGACCTCATCAGGCTTCCCACTGGAACAATAATTCCCACACACCACTCAAGCCAGATGATCACAATAACAAACAGGGAGCACCAGAAGCTTTACTTCAACAATATTGAGCTCACAAGCCCCGACGTCTGCCGCGGAGGGAATTTGTTCAGGTGCCATGGAATAAATGGAGTTATAAGGCCAATAGCGACACGAAGAGGAAAAGGAGTAAGCCTGCCCTCGCTACACTGCTCCAACAACTGCAGCACCAGAGCCAGCTTCAGCAGTAAACCAATCCTTGGAGACGTCTTCTCTAACATCTCCCAACATGGGTTCTTCCACGAGTCCTGCCCTTGAACCAGCACAAAGCACTCAAAGTTCAGACAATTCTGCATCACAATCTGGATTATCTTGTACTACCTTAATGATAGTCTTGACGTTTTCCATTTTCTAAATCTGGATCCATGAGCAGATCCTTGCTCAATGGATAGATATCTATTCTTCAATGAAAATTAGTGCAAACTAGTAATGTTTTTCTTGTTATGGGTAAACAAATCGTTCTAAAGTACTATTAATTCATATATCATGCATTGTATGATACAAACATTTGTAATAAAGCATTACGTTAGAAGTAATTTACTAATAATAGTGATGGAACTCCAAAATTTTACCTATGAGCAATGCATACCTCATCCCATAGGAGAAATTTCCATCATATGGTCATCCCACAACTTTCTTCCTGTACACAAACTGAACAATATCGTTGATCAGAAAGAAATGCTGAAAACTAAATATTTTATTAGAATCAGGAAAATCGTTTAGTAACTGCGAGAATCGGAGTTCAATAGAACATGTCTACTGCACCTACCCAGAGATAAAAGTTAGAAACAAAATGGCTACCACTGATAATAAGAATGTGTTTTTTAACCAACAATGTCTACGGCACAGAGTTTATGTGCTTTGAAGAAAACCATTCTCAGCACGCTACTGAATTTAGCATAGCCGCAGAACAACTCAGGCAGCTTGAAAGAAACAAAATTGCGAATGAAAGGGCAACGATACATAAATAAATTATAAATTATTCAATAGTGGGAATGTTTGACACACACAGCAGGCATAAGTTCCTTTATTTGTTCATTATATCAAATGTGCGGGGAAAATTGATATAAGCAAATTTAAAATAGTTCACCTGACTGCATTAAAACATACTGGTCTTTCTTCAGGTATACATAACAATAACAGTCAGCAATACAGATTTGTAAACTCAAGTTTATCAACTATTTCTAACTGATACAGTGAACTGGGTCACACCCTACATTTCCAGTCGTATCTTGACTTCTAAAAGATAAGTCAAGACAGATCTGAAACAGGAACCAGCCACACAAGGTTGGCATTAACATTACCACGACCTGGTAACAATTAACTGCAATTAAGTATGGAGTCAATACGCATACTACAATTGCGCCTGCCAATAATCTAGTTAGGGCTATGCTCTGGGAGCATTGCATGATAGCTCAATTAGTTTCCTTTTTCCGGTTGTCATCACCAGAATGTTGCGGCTTATTGTCAAGCCCTGCCTCATCAGATTTGTGTTGTTTGTCTCCAAGTTTTTCCTACAGTGCAGAACAAACAACTCAAAGTGTTAACATACATACTTCAGAATATCTAGAAAAAACGTGGATGACAAACCTTTAGTGAGCTATTCTTTGATATAAGTTCATTGTATTCCTTTCTGATTCGGTTCACTTCATCTCTAAGTGAAGCATTTTCCTGCTTTAAAACTTCAGCACGTTGAGCCAACTCCTCACATTCAGCCTGCAAAAAAATCACAGTTGCTTCATCAAATGGAGGCGCTAAAAAAGATAACGCTATTCAGTGTACCTCCTGATGAACAAACATGTACCTGCTTGCGCAACCTGGATCTGCGAGCAGAATCCCTGTTTGACTGTTTTCTTCTCTGCCTTTTGAGTTCACATTCATCCTGGATCATGGGAGAGTCAACATAATTAGTTTCTCCATTTACCAAACTCGCCAAAACTTTACAGATCAGTATCTACAGAACTATTCAGAATCAAGTGCCTCTTCAATACTCTTTACATTTGACACAAGGATTGTACATCTTATTATGAAACATATCATGCCAAAATGGTAAGATTGCATAGAAAAATGAATATACATACAAAGGCTATATCACAACAATAAAATTTCTAAGGCCTCTTTGGAACGCAAAATTATAAAAACGCAAGGATAGGAAAAACGTAGGATTGGAACGTCATGGATTGTTGAAACCTATAGGAATGTGCAAAAGACATTGACATGGATGCTTCACTGGATTTTTAAGAGAAAGCACATCCAAGACACAAAAGAATTTTTCCATCAGGTCTAAACTCATGTCAGAATTCCCCTAAAATTCCTACATGCTCATTCCTTTGTTCCAAATGGCCACATGGGAAACTTCCCTACAGGATTCCAATCCTTCAAAATTCCTACAACCCAAAGAGGACCGAAAGCTATGGTTTGTATTTAGATAACTGCAGCAAGACAAACAATTATCAATACCAATTACTAGACATGAGAAATGGGGGGTAAACCTGATGTGGATGGTTCGCAAAAGTGTGCAAGCAAACGAAATTCGTGATGAGTAAAATGATTACAGTGTGTACAATTATATTCCTAGTACAAAAGTTTTAACTTCAACTGCATCTAAGTTCATCCTAAACACAAAGATCTCAGATGGATACCTGTCCTGTATTGCAAGAGATTAATTTCTTAGTCTGATTATATGGTATATACATATACAAACAGAAATCACACAAATATAGAAGGAAAAGGCTGGGAACAGAGTATTTATGCAGACCAGTAGAAGCTATAAATGAAAAAAACTGCAGGGTACAAATATAATCCTTAAGATAAGGGCTAAGAATAAACCTGCATCCACTGCTCTGTTGGAACCACAGCCCCTGGAACTGCAGTTGGGGTCGCTTTACCATGCATTGCAGGAGAGGAGCTTGCTGTGTTGGCCCAGTAGTCCATTCCTATGTTCAAGTTCGTAGTTTGACCAGGCACTGGACCACTTGATGGCAATGGCATGATTGCCATAGTTTGCTTCAACTTTGCCTGGGATGGTGAGCGTGATACACCATTCCGGGAACTTCGAGTCTCTGATAGCACGCACAGCAAAATTAGGAAGCTTCAGAAAGTGCAAAAAAGGTAAGCAAGCAGCAATAGAGATTTTCATAGGCATACCTCCATCCTGTTCCTGTCCACTTTCCTTCTGCTGTGAATCCTGTAAAGATTACTCATGCAAAGATATTAGGACTTCTTCCAGGCTAATAACTACTACTCTGTTTCACTATATGTGTCGTTAGCCCACCATGCACATGTACCAAGAAAGCACTAAATGTAAGAAAAAGCAAATGAGAAATGACCATGCATACCCTTATTAAATAACATAAGACAACCATCTAATCATTCTCAAATCATGTTAGTAGCGGTATAGATGGGAAACAACACAATGACTATACTCTTGATATCCTCAACAGAGATTTTGAAATGGAGTATCCCAAGGTTGAGGACAGATATAGTGAAATGGAGTGAATAAATGCTATAGTACTTATGTCTGAAATGGTAGACCACGTGCAATTAAACTCAATGTACACACAAGGCAAAAGAAGTACAGGCAAGTATGCAAGTCTGGTCAGAGAAATATGAGCATCAAACAAAAGGAATGTCACAGGAACATATATATATATATATACATATATATATATACTCGATCAGCCACATGAGCAGAGCTTACGTTCTGAGAATTTGCTTCACTTCCTTCACTTGAACTTTCACTTCCACTTTCCCCACTGCAACAACAGAAAAGAGGCAGAACTTTTACCAAATGTTTGTAAAAAGAAGCAAGAATTATCGATATTATTTAAGTTGACCACACACTAACCTTTGAGAAATGGCTCCATTAGCTGATGTCCCTGAGGTCTTACCATGTTCAGTACAGTTCTTTCCTGTAATCATGTTCAAGCTACCTAAACTTCCTTTCGGTCTTTTAGTGGGACTTTTTTCTTTCCCTTCAGAGGATTTGCCATCCATTTCACCAGCAGCAGCAACAGCGGCAGTGGCAGCAGTTCCCTGGAAAGCTTAGATGCATTAGACTCCACACGAAGCACAAGAAAAATCAAGCTATGGATGTCTCATCTTACAGCAGCATCAGCATTGCCATTTGGAGAAGTCATAGCATAGGGAGAAAATGGGTGTGCACCCTGCAGGTTTATGCAACGACACAGCAAGGGTCAGCTCTCAGTAGTACCATTTTAAGTATATACTGAAAACTACAGCAAGGTGTTGAAGCATACAGGGGGCATTGATGGATGAGCATATATTCCTCCAGGAGGGTACATGACATATGGCGGAGTCCCATAAGGTGGCATCATAGGCTGAGAAAGGTAATAAGAAACCGTGAGGAAAAAAACACTCCTTATAGTACAACGATTATTACATAAACTACACATTCACTAGCAAAAATCAGTTGACAGAACTATCAAATTCACCTTCCAAAATGACATGGCTACCAATGGCCCTGGAATCGGTGGAACTTGTGATCCAAATACATTTTTCAAATAACAAAACATAATAAAAAAATAGGTTCGCATTGTTATGGCAATCTTAAAATTCACCAAAATGTATTAAAAAATACTGACTGCTTTTCAACCACAGATATAGTTAGAAATTTAGTGATTCCGTAAACATTATTAAGTTTCATAAGACTGCTAAGAGCAACTATTTCTATCAGACAGCTATGTTCAAACATTCAAAGCATATAGCTACAAGTTAAACCTATGCCTAGTCTTTCCCTATGAAGTATTTAAAGATCTTTGGATGTTCTGACTTCTGAGGTAATATTATTGACAGAAAATATGGAAACAAACAAATAGAGTAGTTAACTACCATTGTAAAAGAAAAGATAAAAACCTTACCTGAGGTCCCCACATGTAAGAATGATCCTGTGGGCTTGACGACATCACGGGTGAGGGAAAGAACCCATGTGGTGGAATTGGAGGATATCCTGCAAAAAACCAGTATAGAACATGATAAGCAATATAGGGAAAAAATAGTTTGTGCAATGTCTTTGTTAATGATATGTATAAAACAAGAAGGAAAACGAGTGTGAGTGCAGCAGGAAAAGAATACAACACGTGAGAAAGATTTTCCCTTTTTATAGCCACCTAAAGAGAGGAAAAATAGAGAACAATTCCCTTTCTGATTCTATCTATCACAATACTGCAACCCAGAATCAGTAACAGTCGTTACCACTGAGGGCGAGGTGTTGTACATATGCTATTAATTATAGAAAATAGGTTGCTGCCTACATATTTATTTCCTCATTTCCTTGCATTTCCACCCAAGAGGGCATAAATGTTTTGAGTCATCGATCTCCTAAACAAGGAAAGACTTTCTCACCTGAAAGTTGGCCCAACCTGGGTAAACAACCGGTGTGGCAGCACCTGAAGTAGCAGGTGGCTGTTGCTCCTGCTACAAGAAAAGGGCAAGTTTTCAGCAAGGATGCATTTACTATTTTAGGTACAGAGTACAGAACTACAGAGATAATGCCACAGTCCCAGCATTGAAAACCTGAGGTGCAGATGCCTTGCTTGCCTTAGTCGGTGCATCTGCTCCGCTGCTTCCCATGGTGACTCACTCACAGACAGAGGGCAGCAATCACTCCATTGTCTATGGACACATGAAGTGGCATAAAGTGAAACCTGAGTTGGCCACACAATGAGCACAAGTAAGCTAAAATCTACCCAAAAAATATATTACTAGGACCACTTTCCCAAGACCCTACTATCTTACGATCTCAAATTGAGTAGTGAAGGAACAAAATAGGATCTCAAAAATAGAAGTAATAAACAATAACCTAAACTGACTGAAGTTAACAAATTAAAACAAATGATGGCCAATATAACTGGGCCGAAACAACTAGACATTGTTTTTTTTTAAACGTTCAAAAACATTAGCTTTATTCATCAAGTTGACTAGTGAAAACCAAATACAACGAATCCTGATAGTAACAACACAATCACATCACAACTTGGAACTTGAACTAGACTTTTATCACAAAGTATCGTTGAATCAGCTTCAAATCACATTAGTTTTGCGGTTCATATCTCTTATAGCACAGAACAAGGCATTGAACACTACATCAGTAGAAATCCCATGGACCGCAGAATTTAAACCCTCTGTCGAAAACAGCAAATCTCCAATAAAGCCCAATTACAAATGTAGAACAGTGCAGCATTATGCCAACCCACATCCCAAAACATTAAACCTGGTGGTTTGAAACTAGTTGAATCAGCTTCAAATCGCATTACTTTTGCAGTTCATATCTCTTATAGCACAGAACAAGGCATTGAACACTACATCAGTAGAAATCCCATGGACCGCAGAACTTAAACCCTCTGTCGAAAACAGCAAATCTCCAATAAAGCCCAATTACAAATGTAGAACAGTGCAGCATTATGCCAACCCACATCCCAAAACATTAAACCTGGTGGTTTGAAACTAGTTGAATCAGCTTCAAATCGCATTACTTTTGCAGTTCATATCTCTTATAGCACAGAACAAGGCATTGAACACTACATCAGTAGAAATCCCATGGACCGCAGAATTTAAACCCTCTGTCGAAAACAGCAAATCTCCAATAAAGCCCAATTACAAATGTAGAACAGTGCAGCATTATGCCAACCCACATCCCAAAACATTAAACCTGGTGGTTTGAAACTAGTTCCATGTGCTATAAGCCATGTATGGAAACGAAATGATCAAGCAGAGTCCCCAAAAACCCTAGATTCCCATGCGATGAAAATGCTGACTCTCTAATGAACCATCAAAACCTTCCAATTTTACATCATGATAGTGCAAAAAGCCTAACTTAACAACGAGAAACACTCGAAAAGAATCTAATAACCTCAATACAATCCCTCATATTATTTCTACCCTGCCACGTCCCTCTAACTCTCGCTAGTTGCATCTTTTTAAAAGGAAAAGCTGTAATTAACCTAACGGAATTCAAAACATAGCGAGTCATCAGGTTTCGTACTAACCAGGCCAGTTCCTAACCACAAACTACACCTAACAAAAACCCTAGCTTCCTCGATTCAAAATCCAACGGCTAAAGTCTAACCCCGAAACTCCTCACGGACCTCACCTAAAGGGGCTGTTGTCCCTGAGAAAATTTCAACCAGGTCTACCTCACAGCATCCCCACGAAGCCCTAGCCCTAACCTAACAAAACCCGCCAACTCTCGCATCAGGCCAGCAGCCAGTACCTCGCCATGAATCACACCTAAACCCTAACAGCCTCCTCCTCGATCCGAACAAAATCAGAGGCCTAAACTCGGGAAAGCCCCACCCAAAACCACCTAACCCAGAGGCCCCCAAACCAGGGGAACCACCCCCCGCCGCGAAACAATTCAAAAAACCCGCGGCCAGATCCGGCGAGGCGGGGGATTCGGCCGGGGAGTACCTCTCGGGAGCAGTGGCCCGGGCCGGCGGCGAGCCGATCCGGGCGCGGGGGCGAGCGAGCGGGGTGGCGGGAGGCCTCGAGATCTGGAGTAAAGCGGGAGAGAGGGTAAAGTGGGGCGGTGTGGTGTGGCGCGAGAGCACCTCGTTTCGGAGAGAGGAAGACGACGAGGACACGATGGATGCGACGCGCAGCAGCAGCTGCGACTACTAGGCTCGCGGAGTGCTGTGCTAGCTAGGCAGGCCAGCTCAACAGTAGGGTTCGTTTGGTTGCGGGTGGTGCTTTGTTGTTCGCGTCGCTGTCTGGTTGGGTTTGCTTTTCGCGAGCGTGGCGCTGCCGTGCCCGGACATGCATAAGTATTCGGGCCTAGACGTCAGGATGGGCATAAAACCCGAAAAAATGACACCGAGACCGATTTAACTGAAATTTTAGTGTTCGGTCGTTTACTTGGTTTTCATATGTTAAATTCGGTTTTGAGCCTCAATGGACCGAATAAACTGAAAAGACCAAAAATTCTCCTCGCTTTTTTTTTCAGCTCTACCGTATAGTCACTGGGCCCATGGCCCACTCGTGCTCCAAAGGCCCAACAGCAGCACCCTGTCTTCTTTTGACTTCCTTTCAACCTTAGCCTCTGTCTCTCCGATCTCCATATGTGGTAGCTCTAGCCAGAAGAACAAGCCACCTCTCCACAACAACTAGCCATAGGCCATGGCCTTGTGCACTTGTTAACTCGTCCTCCACCTCCTAGTCCCAGCTCGTGGTGGCAGGAGGAGAGCACATCGAGTTCGCGACAGCGAGAGAAGAAAGCAGATTGAACTCGTCCTTCCCTCCAAGTCCTAGCCACCGACTGTCCCGCCCACCAATTCAGCATAGTAGAGAAGACTCTTCCTCATCCAACGACATTGATGTGTTGTTTTTGCTTGATGAGATCAGCATTAGTGCAGTGTTCTAGATTTCTTGCTTGTATAGTTATATATAGTTTTTAACTGAAAACCAAAATAGAATTATCGGTCAACCGAAATGTTGGTTAGTAGAATTTACAAGGTTAAATCGGTTTTTGGTTAACCAAAATTAAAAAAAACCTGAAATGATCAAACCGAATATTTGGTTAAAACCGAATACCCACCTAACTTAGACGGTAGGCCGATATTCAGGGCGCTCGATAGATGGTGCACATCGAGCCAATTAGGACATGTTTGGAAGCCTACATTAACCCCGACCAGGTTGCCAAAGTTTTGACTTGTTTAGTTACCTACATGCCCCTCTAGGCAGGCCCAGACGCTATTTAAAGCACCCCCTAGCCAGGGCCAAGGAAATGCACAAATCGGTCGTTTCCAACAAGCTAGGCTCGCCTGGACGCAAGGTGGATGCAAAGAGGGAGAACGCAGTGACTCATGCAATGCAGGCAGGAGAGCACAAGAGAATTAGGGTAACCTCCCGCCTCTTCATGCCTTTATCCATTGCCCTCCCTCTCATCATCTTGTCGTCTCCCTAATTCGTCCCCTCCCCAACCCTCTCATCTCCCTTATTTTCCCCACCTCTTGTCTCTCGAACACAAACCGTTTCCTCTCTAGCAACCACCAGGTAAGTTGCATCCTGTTCTGTGGGTGATTGTGCAAGGAGACCTATTGGTCTCCGGTGGGCAGTGCTCGTCGTCACCCTCTCCTTCATCTCCTCCAACCCACAGGCGTCGGCGCCCTTTCCTTCCTCCCTGGCGAGCGGTGCTTCCTCGCGATGGTTGTAAGTACACACATCCATTTGAACATAGTAGATGCAGAGACTCAAACCGTGCAACTAATGCAATCACTAAGTGCAACAAAATGAGCAACTCCCTCTCACACCTCACCAAGAACAACTCATGCCCTAAGCTATTAAGTGGACAAGCCGACCAATATGGCTACTTATAGGCCACGCTCAAAAACTAGCCATTAGAGAAAAAAGAGAACTTGGAACTTCCAACATAGAAACCGAAGCTTCTGACATTTCAAAGCAACGACTACTTTGATTGTCCAGAAACAGATCTCGAAACTTCTAACACAAACTTGAAGGTTCTGACATTCAGAGCATAGTGGACAAAAGTGAATATCAGAGGTTTTGACTTGAACCCAGAACCTCCAGGATTTGAAGGCCCTTGGCAAGACGCGGTCAGAACGGTTTTCTGGAGGCATCAACATTGCACTCGGATCTTTAGAGATTTCAAATGACCTCAACTGAGGTGGCAGTATGCAAACTCAGAGGTTTCGACACACTGACATGGAGTACTTGAGATTTCAAATATAAGTCCATGGTGGATCTTGGAGGCTCCATAAAATTTCCGGCAGCTCCATCTTTCAAAGCCAAAGGAATTAGATGTGTACAGAACCAAAACCCAGAGATTCTGAGAAATCTTGGATATTTCGACATCCAGAAAACAGAGCAAGGGGCAACTAGGAGGCTCCGAATTCCTTGATTCTTCTCATAGAGGAGAAACTCAGATATTTTGAAATTAAATTTGGATGTTCTGACATAGTAGACATCAACACAAAAGAAAGACTGGCTAGAAGGCCAACAGTTGATCTGAACTGAGAAATTCTTCTCCTTGATGCAACGATGCAACCGATTCATCAAAGACCAATAAAGGAATGGTTGAATCACACAAGATTCAAACCAAGATCAACATGAAGAAGGTTGCAACTTATGTAAAGGTTTGAGCACTCAACACGCACGGGACTCATTCAAGCTATTTATCCAACAACCCCTTTTTATAGAATGTCTCCCTCCAACACTTTGAGGCTAGTAAAACTAGGAACACCTAGCTAAACATACATTTGCCTTGAGTACTTCACTTGAGCTTAATGAAGGCGGTCATCCTTGCTCAAAATTGAAAACTTTCTTCAATCTTCTTTGCACTTGATGAAGTCTTTCATAATGCTCCCCCATAAACCAATTATGGGAAGCCTTCTTTTGATGAAATCTTCACTAGCTTGTCCACTATAGATTGATGGACCACAAGCTTTAATTATATGTATTCATATAATATTCGATTTGAACTTGTATACCTTGATGTCGTCATCTCTTGGTGCTTATCAACATTGAAATTTTGCTTGAGGTTCATCCTTGCATGATGACCACCTCAACCTTTTTTTGTACATCCTCAAATAAAGCACCCTCTAAAGCTTATGAAAACACTCAATGCACCTTGATGACTGTCACATCCCATTTTCTGAAACATAAAAATTAGGGCTAACAAAATTTTTTTTGCTAATAATGTCGGTTTAAATACACCAGATTAAAACTTTTATTCAAAGCATGCTTCTGCAAAATCCTAAAGTGAGGCAAGCCAAAACCTTCCACCTCTGTTCCTATTTCCTAATCTCCACTTTGTCAAAACCCTGTCTGGCAGGGTATGCAAACACTGCTTTGCACCTTGTCCCCATACTTGGCCACTCGCCCTTGCATTCCTGCCACAGACACACCTCCGGCATCCCTTCCCCTTTTGCCTAGCCGGTGCAACCTAGACCAACACCTACCGCTAAGTGCCCACACGGTACTTTTGCGAAATTGAAGCATATATACATCATGAACCTCTTCCGAATGCCATGATCTTTTACCATCTATTTCGCCATGTCCTATCATAAGTATGTGCACATATATACTGTTTTTACACATATACGCAAAACCCTAAACTCCTCTCTTATTGGCTATTGAACAATTTATTTTATCTTCTTCGTGACCCTACAGACGGAATCCTACACCCCGTCTGCCAAACGCTAATCTGTCAAACCCTAACCCTCGGCACCTTCCGTTCGCTCCTACCACAAACCCTAAGCGTATATGTGCGTATGCCAGTGGCACTTCTCAAAGCCTGACCTACCCCGACCTCCTATGAATGTTCTGACCTCATTGCAATCCTATATATCTTCGAACTACTAAGCGGACGTGTGCGCCCACACTCCGGAACCTAACCCGCTCCTTCTGAGCAGTGGTTAAAATCTAAATCCTCAATCATGATCATATGTATCCCTAGAATGTATGGGATATCATTATTTCATGTGGCCCATATCCCTCCTGCGTGATTTAAGCCCCGGCTTTTGCCTAACTTCTTGACGTCCTTTTCTATAAAACCAAACCCTAATTCATCCTCCTCCCGGCAAAATGGCAAACCCTAACAGTATGAGGGCCACTTGGTGACTCATGTCCAAACGTAGTATACCAGACCCCAGTAAGACCCTCCTGTCAGAGGTGGGCCCCACAACCTGAAAATTCTAGCTCCTACCTTTGTATCTGAAATTCCTTTCTTCATAGCAGAAAATTATAAAAGTCTTATTTCATGTAAGTTTCTTGCCCCAATAAATCTAGAAAAATTCTATAAAACACTTAAGACTCACCTGCACATAAGTTTCTTGCCCCAATAAATCTAGAAAAATTCTATAAAACACTTAAGACTCACCTGCACATACTTATAAAATAAAATAGCAATGTCCAGTACAAAAATTCTGGTTGACATCTAGAATACAACTTTAGTCAGAAATTGCATTTGTACTATAGCACCTAAAAATAATTCCTAGAAAATTCTACAAAAATCACATCCCATGAGAAATATCTTCAGGAGCAACAATATGCAGAAGCCCCACTACCTCCCATGCAAGAACCTTAATATCACAATATCGAACACCTTCTGCCACTTTGAGACTATTCCAGTTTTGACCCCTCTGCAAGCTGTGCACAATCATGAACATTTGTCCCTAGTTTCTGTAGCATAACTACCACCTATCCCTGACATGGTTCATCATGACCAAGACCCCCTGCACTGCTGAACTACCTACACCTAAGCCATGCCAGCATCGGCATTCAAGTCCTTTCCTGTGTTCCCTGCACAAGGCGGTGCCAACTCCTATGGCACTCCCGTACACGTAGTCACACATCCACTGGCGTGAGGGACACGGTTGCAAGCCTCCAGGCGAGCCAGGACACGACCCTATCAGCACGCGTGTGCGCTGGACGTGCCCCGGGACGCGCTCTGGACATGCCCCTTGGACCTCTTGGAAGCACGCCAGCAAGCGAAGACCAGCCGGGGGCCCCCTGCCGCCATGCCCAACCAGCCCAACGGCCGGCATGCCACTCCCGAGCTACCCCGCTTATATAAGCTATGCCTGGGCTTCCATTCCTTGTTAAGCCACCCCCAGCTCCTCTCACAGCCAAGCTTCCGCTCCTTTAACTCCTCCCTCTCACTCACCGTCTCCATTGCTCTCTGCTCCAAGCCGAGCTACCCTTCCAGTTCTCCTCAGCAACTCCACGAGCACCAACGCCATACTCCACGCCGCTGTGGCCGACGGCCTGCTTCACCTCGTCCTGAGTGCCCCATCCCTCCATGTAAACAACCTTCGGTCATCGGAGCATTGATTTCATCTACGCCGCCACCACCTCCTCTGTTCGGGACCCGATGCTTGCCTGAGTCCAGCAACCGTTCAAGCTCGCCAAAGTTGAAAACGAGCTCGCCATCTCTTTCTAAGCACGTGGGTAGCAAGCATTGCTTCTACATCTCTCTACCTCCGCCGCTAGGGATTTCTCCCCGCCAGCCGCGCACGCGCCCCGCTCCAGACGCTGCCAAACGGGACCCCAACGCCAGGTCAGGTAAGGCTTACCGCTTCGGCTCAGAGCCACTTACACAGGAGGCCCACCTGTCAGGTTTAGTGAAACCAGAAATATCCCGGTTTTCTTTTCTAGAGGGCATTTTTACCTCGGTTCAACCGGTTCACCTAAATTTTCTCCGGTTCTGGAAAATTGCCCAAAAAGTCTTTGAACCATAGAAGTAATTAGCACCTTTTGGTTCAGACACAAATTTGATTTTCAAATCCATTTGAATACAATCAGAGAATAGCTTAAGGAATTGATTTAAATCTAAATTCTTTCAATAGGGAAATGTGTTTGAATGAAGTTTTAAAATTTCCTAACCTAACCCATCAGTAGCAGGACATGTGTATCACCCTCTGTATTTAAATACTGGTAGGATTGAGCCGTCAAAAAGCAATAGGATTGAATAGCAAAGAGAATGGTCGTGTTTTAATATACTTAAAAAGGATTCTAAGAGTTTAGGTTAAATTCCAGGACATTCGAGACACAAAAAAAAAGTAACCTAACGAAACTAAGAGTCCGAACTAACCCTCAGATAAGAATCACTGGACTTAGGTCAGCTTCCGAGGAAGGTATCATCATTTCATGTGGGATAGCTAAAGACCAGAGCACCATAGACGTAATTCTGACATGTATGACCAGGTTTAATACTTTCTGAACCATAATCACGGGGAAATCAAAACACCCCTGTGACATCCTGGTTAATAGGATTGATAGACTACTCATATCAACAAGGTGCACCTTCTTTTCCGGAAGCTCATCTCCAAAGAACCTCTAGGTTAAGCGTGCTTGGCTTGGAGCAATTTGGGGATGGGTGACCGACCAGGAAGTTCTTCCCGGGTGCGCACGAGTGAGGACAAAGTGCCAGGAAAGACTAGTGTTGGTTTGTGGGGCCAGTCTGGATCCCAGGTGATAGCCAGGCGTAACGACCGCCGGTCCGGGTGAGAGGCCGGGGTGTTACAACCCCGAAACCCTAGGGCTTCTATGCGCGCATGCCTTCCCGGAAACCCTAAACCCTAGCTCGATGAAACCTCAACTGAATCTCTTTTTAATAAGAAATATCTAATCCACCATATCACAAGTATCCAGTAGTCATGACATGTTGTTTGGTTCTTAATTGGATCTTCCGTGAATGGTCATTTATTCAACGCTCCTACCGTATAGTTGACGGAGTGACGTGCGCGAGGGAAATCCAGAGACACCGCCATCTCAAGATCAAAATCAGGACTTGCCAGGCAAGCTCTTCTTCTTTGATCATGTTGAATCTCATGTTTGCGAAATATTTATTTTGTTTGCAAAACATGCATGCTATGTGATAGAAATTGGTATTTTATGTAGCGGTAGTTATGCCCGATATGATAGAAACCCCAGTCCAATTCCGTTTCCTTGTCGCCCTAAGGACTGTATATTCGGAAGAAAATATCGAAAAACCTAGAGGTAGTATATACATATATATTGCTTAGCCCTGCCATAGAAGAAAATCTAGGTTTTCACAAAAAGAAAGGATTCCTGCTAATCTCAAAAGAGAATAACTTGGGGATGGACCGCTGTGACCGTCGAGGATGGGATCACGGTATAATCCACGGGTTGGGATGTTTTCGAACCAAAAACAAAATGGAGATGATTTGGATACGGGTTGGAAATGAAGGGCGAAAGCAGGAAGGAATTCTATAAGCGAGCTAAGTCCCACCGTGGCACTCGCAGTCCATGCGACGGACGAGGTGTGAAGTCTTTCTCGGATCATTTAAGGACCGAACCTACCATGCCGCTAAACCAGGTTCACCCCGTACGTCCACATGTCCTTTATGGGAAGGACTTGGCTTTTACCTCGTCGAGTGCTAGTGTCTAGACCCGCGGGCAGTAGGAAGTATGTGACTAGATGGATTAGGATCTCTAGAGAACCTCCACCGCAGGGCGTAGGGAGTTGTTCGACACAAAGGTGGAGAGTCCCATTTTTGAGTCTGCGAGACAAAAGTAAAGTTGGGTTACCCATCTAGCGGGTCCGGCTCTAGTATGAAACGGGTGAAGGGTCTCGTTGTACTAGCCCTGTCAGTATACGGTGCACAGTGTACCTAGGACAAACTACATCTTGTGGGTAAAGCCGTACAACCTCTGCAGAGTGTTAAAATCTATTCGAATAGCCACGTTCTCGGTCATGGACATAATCTGGTATGGCCACACAACTGTTAGTCATTGATTTCGAAAAGTGGGTCATGGGTTTAAGGACGCATCTGGCTTGATGAGCATGCAGAGTGAGTTGTGAGAGCCTCGTGTAATGCGATTACACGGGTGGTGTGGTTATGAGTGGGACGCAGTTCTACCGGAGTATAGGAACGGCTATCTGAGGAGAAAGGAGTTATTATTGGACGTAGTTCTACCTGAGGGTAGGAACGGCTATCTATTGGAAGTAAATGGCCGCTCCCGTGGCGGACGGCCGAATTTGCAGGAACGCTATTATGACTGATTGACATGACTCGGCAGGGCCGAGGTTGTTTTCTAAAATATACTTTTATTATCTACTTAATTGTTTCTGATGAAAACTTACTTTTCCACACAACTGTGAAACATAGGTTAGAGCCTCTTTATTGAATCCCCTTGTGCATGCATATATCTGAGCTACTCACCCTGAAGGGGAGCTTGTGAGTACATTCAATGTACTCACTTGGCTTGTTGATTTGGCCAGATAGAAGGAAGAATTATTCAGAAACTATCATCATCAAATACAAAGGCTAGGGCGTTACCCCAGTCAGTTGCCTGTGTGGTTTGGCATATTGATGGCAAGCTACCACGTGTTTCCATTCCGCTGCTATTTCAAACCGGCCAATCGGCCTGGTATGTATAATTACAGATCTTGCCGATCATTTATGTAACAAACTCGGTATTGTATGACTTTATATCAAGTATCTTGTGTGTACCGGCTACTGATCCAGGGACCGGTACAGTAAACACAATGGTTTATCCGGCCTTAAAACCGGGTATGCCACAATGACCATCAACACTTGATGTCATATTCACTTGAGCTTTGGTGAGATCATCGTCTTGATGTAGCATCATGAAGTGAACCTAACCCTTACAATTTCCTAACATATGGAAAATAGTTAGTTCACAAGCATGATTGAAATTACTCATCAAACCACTTCATCACTTGCAGTTCATCATTAAAGCTCTATCATGATCTCTTGAAGCCGCATTTTGAATTCTTCTCTTAAATAGTCTACAAACCCGGTTGTTATTAATCACCAAAACCATTAAACACAAGTCTAGGGCATATATGCACTTTCAATAGCCCGTCGTAATAGTTGTTATGAGGCACCGTGGTATAGGCAAATATGTTTGTTTATGTTCCTAGTTTAGTTTACAACAAGCCAATGACATGTTTGAGGCTGCTAAATTGATTAATGTTAGTTGCCAATGATTAGATACAATGTCAGGTGTCTCGCTATCGCTCTCATAGGTATGGATGTGAGTCTTAAGAATCTTCATTCTTACACATATACCTGTGAGCCGATTGCAAGGCATTGACAAGTTATTATGAGGCACTATGTTATATGGAAAGGATGGTTGTGTGATAACATCCCAAGTTTTGCTTCATTATAGGTAGAGGATAGGGAGGTGATTGAGGTTTCTGAGAATGGTGTTAGTTCTGAGGGGTTTGTGGGGGAGAAGAGAGGCCACAAGGTTGCGAATAAGCTGGAGGAGTGTACTCCTTGCCTCTCTGGCTTTCTCCTTAGGAGGTTGAGTCGTCTGATTAGAGCAAAGGAGGTTCAGATGAGCAAAGTGGCTAAGGCTCTAGAAGAATGGGTCTGCTTGAGGTCACCCCATGTCAGGTATACAACTACGTGCGCTTGTGGAGAAAGAAATGGCTTAGATCGTGCAAACCGCAAGTAATAAGTGGAGCACATTGGAATTGGCATGACCACACCATGCACATTGATGAGGACAACTACAATTCCCATATTAAGGTGGCTTCATTGTTCATCCCCTTCATATGATGTAAAGTAACCACTCATTTACATCTTAACTTACATTATGTCTCATTTTATCCCCTCTTAGGAACATCCCAAGGATGTTGAGAATCTGAGCATGCCAATTATGCATTATATATGCACAGATGGAGACCATCTTTGGAGAAGTTTTGTGGTTTGGATCAATTGCAACACCAAGTATAATATGGGCTCCCCTTAAATTTGTGTATTTCTTATAATGTGAGTGAAATCAAATGCACATATCCAACTATGAACAATTGGATGAGTTCACACTATATTTTGGATCCACATAATGCAATAAGATATGATAATTAAGAATTTAATACATAAAACATGCATTCACAAGATCCATAATACATATTTTGGACAACAAATAACAAAGATATACGATAGGCTCATCAACTCAAGCATGTGTCCAAATTATATCCAAAACATATCAGTGCATCAAGAGATATGCAATACATAATATAAGCACTCATAATACAAACCCTTCTCCCAAAGCTAACACATCCTAGTCCCCCTATGAGAACACATTCGAACTTATTTCTCCCCCGTTGTTGTCAGGCACCACAAAGGAGACAAAACCAAAACAAAGAGAGCTAAGAGAGCTAGAAAAGGAGAAGTGTCGCGGGGATTTCGCGGTAATACTCATTTCTACGGATCGGGGGGACGCAAGTGGAAGATCTAAGCGGGTTCACACAAGAGATTTTACCCAGGTTCAGGCCCTCCAATGGCAGAGGTAATACCCTACTCCTGCTGATTGTATTGCTGATCTTGTGTGAGAAAGGTTACAGAAAGATGGAGGTTGCTCTTGTCTTGAGGTAGAAGACAATGCGTAAAAATGTAGCCCTTTGTATGGGTGCCATAGCCTTGCCTTATATAGGGTCGGCAAGACTAGGCTTTACATATGCCGACTCGGCTAATCGGCCGAGCTACAGTAACTGCGTACTTTTATTTGCGTCTTTACTCTTTTTAACTCTCCGAGTAACGCCAGCCTTCACGCCAGCGAAACGCTTGCCTTGATGAGGTTGTAATGCCAGTCTTGATGACACCCGGACGTTGCTTCCGTGTGGGCTTCGCTTGGGCCTTCATCCGAGTGGGCCTCTGTGGGACTCCCCGGGCCTGTTGGGCCGACTCCCTGTGCTGGGCCTACCTGGAGGAGTTCCCCCCGTCAGTAGCCCCCGAGTGCTTCAGGGTCTCGACACGGATGCCGGCTGGTGAGCAAGCTGCGTATTCTCGAGTCGCTGGTGGAGAGACCTTGATGGACTCCCGAAATACCTGAAAAGGTTAACCTTTGAACTGACTGTGGAAAGATCTCGGTGATACCCGTGTTTCCCGGCTGGGGGAGTCGGCTTGTGACCCTCTAAGAGGCGTATCATAAATTCCGGGTGATTTCGAGTAGTGTCTGGACTTATCCGAGTTAATTGTTGCCAGCTTGTGCCCGCAGGGGGAACACACTCGAATTTTTACCTCGGAACCGAGTCCTTCCTTAGCATGGGGTGTTGCCGAGTGACCTGCGAACCCTGTTGGGCCGGTCATCGGTACCCATTCGCAGAGTTAATCTGCTTTCCTATGGCGCAGCTGGTGCACCTTGAATTGTCATGACTCGGCAACCACGACTCGGTGAACCGAGTCCGACTCCACACTGCCATTCGGCCCTGCTCGACCTGGTTTCATGCCGGCCTGCGTCACAAGAATATTGTGTTCGCGTGTGACATCGCATCAGCATTTATTGTGTGCAAGTAGTTGGACAGAGTGCTCCGAATGTTGCAGTGCGATGATTTCGCCTCGAGTCTGGTGTGAGGCGTGCGCGAGTCATCCGCTACCGCAGCGACGACTGCGCGGGTTGCTTGAAATGACAGTGCGCAATGATCGCGCCTTGGGTCCCGCGCATGACGCGCGCGGGGTAATTGCTAACGCAGCATTAACTGCCCAGAGCTCTTAGGGTATCAGGCTGCAGAGGAAAGGACGCCTTGAATCCCGGATACGGCGCACTGCGTGAGTCGGCAGTTGCCATCGCGACGACTGCGCGGGATTTTTGACGCGACGGGCCACGTCGTTCCCGCTCTGATTTTCGCGCCTTGGGTGCTTGGGATGACGGTTGCCCCGGCGGTTCGCCGCCACGTGTAGCACACTACCCGCGGCGGTTTGCCTCCTTCACGTATAAAAGCCGACGCGAAGGGTAACAGTGGTTCCCGTCTGCCTTCCCTTTCCTCGCGCACGACATTTAGCCTCTAGTGCTCCGCCACTGCGCACTGTTTCTCTTCTTCCCGAGAGAACATTCGACCCGCCGCCGTCTTTCGACCATGTCGCGTGTTTCTAAGGGGAAGAAGAGCGACACTGGAGCCTCCTCCTCCTCCGCCGCGGTCCCGGACGGCTGGAAGAAGGGTGATTGGGTCCCGTTGGTGATAACCGACGACATCCTTACCGGCCTCGCCTCCGACGGAATGCTGCCTCCAAGAGCGATCAGCAACTGGAGGGCGCCCTACCACGAGCCAGGGTCGGCCCCGCATGATCACGAATGGGTGCTGCTGCTCCCGTTCATTGAGCGGGGCCTATCATTGCCACCCCACGACTTCGTCCGGGGACTCCTCCACTTCTACGGCCTCCAGCTTCATCACCTCAACCCCAACGGCATTCTGCATATTGCGTGTTTCATCACGCTATGCGAGTGTTTTTTGGGGACCCAGCCTCACTGGGGGCTGTGGAAGAAGACGTTCGTGGTGAAGGCGCAGCCGGTCAAGGCTGGCGGGCGCCTTTCCATCTGTGGGGGAGCCAGCATCCAAGTGAAGTCCGGCGCCAAGTACTTCAAGCTGCAGTTCCCTGACACCGTGCGGAAGTGGCAAGACGGGTGGTTTTACTGCCCGGACGAGTGCACTCCGACTGCATAGGAGGGACTGCCGAAGTACATCGCGGGTCCGCCGGCATGGCAGAAACGCTGGGGGGCCAAACCTTCCAGCGCGGAGATGCCAGAGATCGAACGGCTCACGAGGAGGATCCAGCGACTCCAGGAGAAGGGGCTTACTGGAGTCGACCTCATCGTGACTTGGCTGAGTCGGCGGATCCAACCGCTGCAGGCCAGGGCGCACCCAATGTGGGAGTACTCGGGCGCGTCCGACTCGACCAGGGTGTCGCCTGCAGAGCTCTCGGATCGCCATTTTATGGAGCTCCTCAAGAACTTAACTAAGGAGCGATCCGGACTCACCAGGGCACCACACATGGTGCCCTACTCTACTGCCAACCCCCCCACCAACTGTAAGTGTTTCATCTTCTAAGTCGGGTCCTTTGTGTTGTCATTTCTTCATTTCTTCTAAAACCGAGTCTTTGTTGCTCCAGACTCTTCTTAACTTGAACTCCATGCCACCACTCCCCGAGCAAATTCTGGCTCTAGAGGTGTTGGATGACGTGGAAGTCGACGAAGAAACCCCCGAGGGCGGGGATCCGGAACAAGGGCGAGTTCCGGTCGACTCGGGGGACGAGTCAGAGGAAGAAGCCCCCCTATCCTTCAAACGGAGGCGCGCAGACGACGCCTCCGGCTCCGGGGCCTCGCGAGCTCAGGTGGAGTCGACTCAGGCGGAGTCGGCCTCTAAGCGAGCGCAGGGCGAACCCTCCAGCCCCGCGGTGCAAGCCGCCGCTCCTGCCGCCAAGCCGACTGCGCCCCAGTCGGCACCCGCCAGTTCCTCCGGGGGTCCGTCCGCCCCGGGGAAGCCGAAGAGAAAAATGGTCCCCACGACCACCAGGTACGCTACTTTTGTTTTCTTTCACTTTTCAACTAAAGTAGGGAAAACGCTGAAGTCGGTTTGTGTTTTTTACATTGCAGAGTTCAACGGAAGCTCTCTGACAAAGGAGATTTCCAGCCCAGCGCCCCGACTCCAACACTGCAATCGAGGTCGGCTCCCCCGACTCCAATTTCAACTGCGCCCCGCACGCAGACGTCCATCATGTCCGTGGAGGCACCGGAGTCAGGCGAGGGAGCGGGGCCAGCCATGTCCCCGACTGCGGCTGCTCCCAACGTGCCTCCGCCTGCCACGCCCGTAGCGGAGACAGGCACCGGGCCAGTCGTGGTGCCAGCTGATGACCTGCAGCCTCCGCCGATTCCCGCCGCTGCGGCCACAACGGAGCTGGTGACCGTGACTAGTGCCGACTCCTCAGAGCCGGCAGGCAGGCCCGAGGGCCAGCTCACCACCGAGTCCTTCCCGGTGGCCGAGCGAAGCCTTGTGCCAATTTCTTTGCCCGTGGCTGAAGAAACGGCACCTGGTTCTTCCCGCAGCCTTGTACCCGCGCTGCTGCTGCCGCACTGCAGCACGGAGGACCTGGCGGCAGCGCAAAGGGCCACCGACCGCGTCACGGCCCTCAGCTCCGAGCTTAGGGAGTTTGCTGACGCGGCCAAAACCTTGGCGGACTCAGCCGAGGTTTCGGAATCTTCCGTCGGGGTAAGTTATCGCATCTGAACTTTGTTTGATTTTTAACACTGGGAGCACGATCAGTGCACCCAGTGGGTGTAGCCCCTGAGTCTCGAGCCGACTGGTTGAGTCGGTTGGAGACTTATTAACTCGGGTCATGCTGACTCGAAATTTCTTCTTGGCCAGGCTGTGGTCCGACTCGGCGGAAGTAGCCAAACCCTCGCGGAGAGGAACGCCTTCCTTGAGAAGGTGTTGGCTGAAGAAAGGGCCAAGAGTCGGCAGCTCGAGGAGAAGCTCGCCGCCGTCGGGAGTAAGTATCCGAGCCATTAGCTATTTTGCCTTAAGGTTTTGTTGGTTTTGACCTTCTTGAGTCAGTAGACGTCGAAGCCGAAAACACCCGACTTCGGGAGGATCTGAAGGGCGTGATCCCGATGGTTAGAGTAAGAGAGATGCTCGATGCCAAAGTGGCCGAGTTTGACAACGAGCTGAGGGAAGCTCGCGAAAACATGAAGACCGCCGCCCTGCTGGAGACGGAGCATCAGCAGCTGGTGGCGCAATATGACGGGATGAAGGCCACGAACCACGAGCTCCAGGGGCAGGTTGATGGGCTCCTCACGAATTTGACCGACTTGCGGAACCGGCATTCGATTACCGTCGTCGAGTAGGAGAAGCGCAAGGGAGAGCTCATGGGGCATCTTAAAAAGGCCAATGAGACTCTACTTGGTAAGTCTCCGCGTCCTTTGTCAATTTTATGCATTTTCTAGCTTCCTTGCCATAACCCGCACCTAGATGCTTGCCCAGAGCTAGAGGAGCAGGCGAGGAAGGCGGTGCTCCAACTCCAAGCGCTGTCAGGCCCAGCACGTGAAGCTCTTGACGCAGTCTGGACACCTGAAATGATGTCCAATTGCGTCGTCACTGTGGAGGATCGACTCCTCTAGGTAAAGAGCTTGGTGCAGAGCATGAAGTCGACCTCGCAAGCCCTCTGCTCCACGCTTTGGCCTGATGAAGAGGCGAGCTCCAACATCTTTGCCCTCGCCGACAAGCTCTCGCAAGGCTCGGCGGAGGTGGAGAAGTGGAAGGAGTCGGCGGCATGTTCGGGAGCCGGCATGGCGTTGGCGATGGTGTTGGCACACCACCCCGATGCTGACATCGACAATATTTCTGCTGGAGCTCCACTCGACGCGAAGGGCAATCCGGTTGACCCCCTCGAGCTGCTTCCTCGAGTCTGCCACGCCGCCAGTCGAATCGTCGAGTTCACTGACCTGGAGGAGCGCGTGGAGCCAGCTCCAGAAGAATAGAACTATTATGTAAGATCTCTCGGTATGCTGAGTAAGAAAGCTGTAAAAACTATGTTTTATTTTGAACTGAAATGCTGTCAATTTATTTTGCACAAGTTATTTGGTTCGTCCGAATTTGTTTTTGCGCCGAGTCGAATCTTTTCGCGTGCAGGCCGACCTTTAGCTTTTGCTCTTGCCAACCGAACAGCCGGGTTGCGACTGTAGTCGGGGACGAAGAGTGGGCCTTAGGTACCGTACACGTTTACTTAGACGCTCGTGTAGAAACAAAGTTAGGAGATCCAAAATAACTTGTACCGAGTGATAAATCACCTAATGGGCTGAGGTAGCCCCCGGGGGTTACCCGGGAGTCAAGCCACTCGGTTTTTAAACGTAGCCCCGGGGAGTGCCCAAGGGAACATAGTTGAACATGAAAAGAGACAAAAAGAGTCCAATATAAAAGTGTAGAAACAAAGTGCTTCCCGAGTGCCGCTCGAGGGAAACAAATGGTTATTTATGATTAAACAATGAACTATTGGAAGTACAAAGTTTAAGTGAAAAAGGGACGCAGCTGAGCAATGTTCCAAGTCCTTTCAGTGACTGCGCCGGTTGCCGGGTCCTCCAGTCGGTAGGCGCCATTGTGTAGCACCTGGTTGATGATGAACGGGCCCTCTCAAGGCAGAGATAACTTGTGCATGCCCACCTTATCTTGGATGAGTCGGAGGACCAAATCTCCTTTGTTAAAGACTCGGCCTCGAACTTAGCGACTGTGATAGCGGCGCAAGTTCTGTTGATAGATGGTCGAGCGTGAAAGAGCAAGTTCCCGCGCTTCCTCCAGGAGATCAAGATCATCCTGTCTTGCCGACTCGGCATCCTCTTCCACGTATGTTGTGACTCGCGGGGAGTCGTGGAGGATGTCACTCGGCAGAACGGCTTCGGCTCCGTAAACCATGAAGAAAGGCGTGTAGCCAGTCGACCGGTTTGGAGTAGTCCTTAAACTCCAGAGGACAAATGGAAGCTCGGCGATCCAGTAGCCGGTGGCTTGTTGTAACGGGACTAACAGCTGGGGCTTGATGCCTTGAAGAATGAGTGCATTGGAGCGCTTGACTTGGCCGTTGGACTGCGGATGGGCCACGGAGGCGAAGTCAATTCGGATTCCATGATCCCGGCAAAACTGGCGGAAGACTTCAGCAGTGAAGTTCTTGCCATTGTCGGTGATGATGCTGTGAGGGATACTGAATCGGAAGATGACTCCCTTCATGAAGTTGACGGCAGTCGGACCATCAAGCTTCATGATAGGCTTGGCCTCAATCCACTTAGTGAATTTGTCTACCACCACAAGGAGGTGAGTGAAACCCCCTCGTGCTGTCTTGAGCGGACCCACCATGTCGAGCCCCCACACGGCAAAGGGCCACGTGATGGGGATGGTCTTGAGCGCGGTAGCCGGTATGTGTAATTGGCGGGCGTACCTCTGACATCCTTCGCAGGTTCGAACGAGTTCTTCTGCATCAGCACGGGCAGTGAGCCAGAAGAAACCGTGGCGGAAAGCTTTGGCGACCAATGCCTGTGACGAAGCGTGGTGGCCACAAAGTCCCGAGTGGATTTCCTCGAGCATTGTTCGGCCTTCCTCCAGCGATGCTGGAAGATTTCCGTGGTGCTGCGCTTGTAGAGCTCACCGTTAATGATGGTGTAAGCTCGAGCACGGCACACAATGCGGCGCGCTTCAGTCAGATCCTCGGGAAGCTCCTTATGCAGAAGGTAAGTAAGGAACAGCTGAGTCCAGAGTGGTATAACTGCTAGGACGCCTTCCTGAGCTTGGTGGGCCAGTCCAGGGTCTTGCAACCCGACTTCACATGACTCGGTTGCTGACCCCAGTTTAACGGACGGTTGGAAAAGTTGCTGAAGGAACACTCCAGGTGGCACCTTTTCACGAGCAGAGCCAATCCTGGTGAGAGAGTCGGCCACCTCATTGTCAGCTTGGCGAACATGATGAAGTTCAAGGCCTTCGAAATGACCTTCTAGCCGGTGCATGGCAGCACAGTATGCCGCCATGGTGGGGTCCTTGGTTCCCATGTCTTCATCACTTGCTGCACCACTAGATCCGAGTCGCCACGGCAAAGGAGTCGGCGAATGCCGAGTGAGACTGCAATGCGCAAGCCATGCAGCAATGCCTCGTATTCTGCTACATTGTTGGAGGCGGCGAAGTAGATCTGCAGCGCGTAATTTAGCTTGTCGCCTTTGGGGGAGATGAGGACGACTCCAGCCCCCATGCCCGTGAGCATCTTTGAACCATCGAAGTACATGACCCAGTGCTCTGAGTGCACTTGAGTCGGAAGGGACTGACTTTCAGTCCGCTCAACGATGAAGTCCGCGAGAGCCTAAGACTTGATAGCCTTGCGGGGCTCGTAACTGATGTCGTGAGGCATGGGCTCAATTGCCCACTTAGCAACTTGGCCCGTGGCGTCCCTGTTGTTGATGATGTCAGACAAAGGGGCATGGCTGACCACGGTAACCGAGTGGGCTTGGAAGTAGTGAACCAGCTTCCGTGTTGCCAAGAACATGCCATAGACGAGTTTCTGGTAGTGCGGGTAGCGCTGCTCCGACTCGGAGAGGACCTCGCTGACATAATAGACAGGTCGCTACACCTTCTGTACTCAGCCTTCTTCTGCACGTTCCACCACTAGGACAATGCTGACCACGTGGTTCGTGGCTACGATGTAGAGCAGCATGGGCTCTTCTTTCATTGGTGCAGCGAGAATTGGAGGCATTGACAGAAGGCGCTTGAGGTTGTCGAAGGCTTTCTGAGCTTCACTGGTCCACTCGAAGGAGTCAGATTTCTTGAGGAGTCGGTAAAAAGGCAAAGCCTTCTCACCGAGTCGGGCAATGAACCGACTTAGTGCGGCTACGCACCCTGTTAGGCGCTGGACAGCCTTCAGATCCTTCGGTTTGCCCATCTTGATGATGGCATCAAGCTTGTCCGGGTTCGCCTCGATTCCTCGTTCGGAAACGATGAAGCCGAGCAGCTTGCCGGAAGGAACTCCGAAGACGCACTTCTCCAGATTGAGCTTCATGTCGAATCTCCTGAGATTGGCGAAGGTTTCGGCCAAGTCAGTCAAGAGATCCGCACTCTTTTTTGTCTTCACCACAATGTCGTCAACGTAAGCTTGGACATTCTTGCCTATCTGGTCATGCAAACACTTCAGCATACAACGCTGATATGTTGCGCCAGCATTTTTAAACCAAAAGGCATGATGATATAACAAAAAGCCCCAAACGGGGTAATGAAAGAAGTCTTTATTTGATCTGATTCTTTTATCTTAATCTGGTGATAGCCTGAATAGGCATCCAGAAAACATAAACGTTCGCAACCGGCCGTGGAGTCGACGACTTGATCGACACGAGGCAACACGAACAGGTCCTTGGGGCATGCCTTGTTCAGGGACGTGTAGTCCACGCACATGCGCCAAGTTTTGTTCTTCTTAAGAACCAGGACTGGGTTTGCCAACCAGTTCGGGTGAAGAACTTCCTTGATGAACTCGGCTGCGAGGAGTCGGGCGATCTCTTCTCCAATAGCTTTACGCCGGTCTTCAGCAAAGCGGCGAAGAGATTGCTTGACCGGCTTCGCATCTTTGGCGATGTTGAGGGAGTGCTCGGCGAACTTCCTTGGAACACCTGGCATGTCAGCTGGCTTCCATGCGAAGATGCTCCAATTCTCACGAAGGAAGTCGACGAGCGCGCCTTCCTATTTAGCCTCAAGGTCAGTCCCGATCTGGACCGTCTTGGACGGATCCTCAGGGTGGACCTGGACACGTTTAGTATCCTTGGCCGATTGGAAGGTGGACTCGGTCGCCGCCTTCTTGCTGGGTGGAGCTTGATCAGGGTCAACAGACCTTTGGATGCCTTCCAGCTCCTGAGCCGCAATCATGGATTCGGCTATATCTGCACTAGCGATGTCGCACTCGTTGGAGCGCTCGATGTCGCTAGTGATGGTGATGACCCCCTTCGGACCCGGCATCTTCAGCTTGAGGTATGTATAGCACGGCCTAGCCATGAACTTGGCATAGGCCGGGCGGCCGAAGATCGCGTGGTAGGCGCTCTTGAAGGTGACTACCTCGAAGGTCAAGGTCTCGACCTGGAAGTTGTTCGGTTCGCAGAACACAACTTCCAGGGAGACCTGGCCCAATGGCTTGGCGCACTTCCCAGGCTCTATCCCATGGAAGGTGGTGCTGCTGGGACGGAGCTGGGACTTTGGGATCTGCATCTTTTTCAAAGTGTCCATGAAGATGATGTTGATGCTGGAGCCACTATCCATAAGGACCTTGCGAAGTTTAAATCCGCCGACTTGTAGATCTACCACCAGAGGGTGTTTGCCCGGGTGTGGGACACGATCCGGGTGGTCGAGTCGGCTAAATCCGACTGGCAGCTCGGACCAGTCTAGCCACTGGGGAACTGCCAGTACCGTTGCGCTCACCTCGCGGCACCGCAGCTTCCGATCCCTTTTGGAGTCGGATCCCTGGAAGATCATAAGTATGCCCCTTTGCGGGGGATACTGCACGGAGTCGCCACCCGCAGCAGAGCCTCCTTCTCCGCCGGCGTCGGGCTCAGGTTGCTTTTCTTCCCGAAGGCGCTTCAGGAAGCTGCATTCCCGGGTTGAGTGGCCCGCTTGGTAGTTGGCAGTGCTGTGGAAGGAGCAAGGCTTATCGAGGATCTCCTCGAAGGTGAGCCTTGGCGCCTTGCGTTGCTACCACGAGCGTTCCTTCTTCCGGCCGCCCTCGTCGCGCTGGGCACTGCACTCAGCGGCCGTGACTAGGTCGGCTCCGCTGACCCCATCTCCACCACCAGCTTTTCGCTTCTGGGGGCGATTGTCGACGCGCTTCCGACCTGAGTCGGTGGGGACTTTACGGCTTGAGGACTTGGCTTTTGACTTGCCCTTGTCCTCGTACCACATGGCTTCCTCGCCAGTCACGTATTTGCTGGCGACTTCCATTAGCCAGCCCATGGTCTGTATATTAGACCTGGCCAACTTGTGCTTCAGGAGTTCATACTTGACTCCTTGGGAGTCGGCTTGGATGGCCTGTGTCTCGGATACGTCCTAAATGGAGTTTCGTAGCCGAGTCCAACGCTGGATATATTCACGGACCGACTCTCCTTTTTCCTGGACGCAGAGCCACAGGTCCTGCGCATTCCCTGGTTGCTTGTAGGTGCCTTCGAAGTTTTTGACGAAGGCCTCCTGGAGATCCCTCCAGTCGTAGATGCTATCTTCGGGCAGGCTGTTAAGCCATGCCCGAGCCGACCCTTCAAGCATCAGGGGAAGGCTTCGGAGAGCGACACGCTCGTTGCCCCCTCCAATGTTGCATGCGACTAAGTAGTCGGCAAACCAAGTTTCCCGCTTGGCAGTGCCGTCGTACTTGTCGACGCCGCTGGCGATCCGGAACCGATCCAGAAACGGCTCGGATTGGATCCGCCGGCTGAAGCACAGCGGACCAGTGGAAGCTGAGCCTCTCGGCTGATTAACCTCCACGCCACGGCATTCAGCTCGCGCCCGAGCTGTGCGAATTCCCTCAAGGTCGTCCCACGTGTCTCGGGCGCTGTCAGCCCGGCCACGGAGGGAGCCGGCTCGGCGCCACTCCTCATGGATCCAGTTGATTTCCTCGCGGCATCAAGACGCCGATTGGTGGAATGGCTTGATTGCGACGAGCCTATGGTAACAGGGCAACTCGGAGCAGCCGAGGGCTGGCTCCGAGTAGACCTGGAAGCCAGTCGATCGCGTGCTGATGTGTCACGGACCCGGGAATCACATATGATGAGGGGAACGAGTGGTCGCCAAGGGCCGAAGGACCAGTCGACCTGGTGGCACGGTACTTGCGGCGTGCTCACCGAGGCGGAGCGATCCGACACCTGCCCAACGCAAGCCGGCCGGAAGCGACCAGACTTCCCAGGACCACATACGATTCCCTGATCCGGTGAAGGTTTAGAGTCGTTCCCGAATCCTACCACGACCAACAAGATCGGAGGAGCCCGGTGATTCTACCCACACCCTAACCTAGCTCGGGAGCTAGTGGGTCGCTCGAAAGCCCGGTAGAAATACACCCACACCCTGTCTGGCCGGCATAGCATCTCAGCCAGCGGGTCACTCAACCGGTTCCTGCCCGACCTAGTAAAAAGGGGAACAACCGTAACCCTTCACGACATACCCATACACTTCATATAATACACGCATTGTGTATGGGCAGTCCGAATAACCGCTCGGATATCACAACAAAGCACTAATTACAATAATAAACTAACTGTCCACGTCGGACTTTAAGATTACATCAGTCGGTCATAACCGGAAACATATCCGAGTACGGAGTAATTAAACGACAGCGGAAGATTAGAAGATGAGTCCCACAGCGGCGCGTTGTCCGCTGACCAAAAGCCACAAAAACCCCTGAATCTAGGAATATCCTAGGTGAGTACGAAGGTACTCGCAAGACTTATTCGTGCTTGATTAGATGTCCTACACATACTAGTACAACCAAAAGTAAACGTGGTGCAATTCTATTTAACAAGGCATAATCATACGGACAATCCACTGACAGGGGAAACAATACATCAAAACAAACCACTGCCAAACCAGATCCCATGCAACTTAATGGAGGAACGTGATGGTACTCACTAGTCACATGTGCAACTCAAAATATAAGTATGGTGGCTCTCACTTGCCATCCATCTCCCAACCACTTGGGGCAGAACATATCCCAAATTGATAATGAACCATGACGACCACACATTCATTTTATCTCTCGGACCATTACCGGCACTGATCACCCTGAGTGTAAAGAGTGCCTTATCCCTTGGAGGTTATAAGGCTCCAAGGGTCTTAGTCTTATCTCAACTACACCCCAGCCTCGATGCCGCTAATGTCCACGCGTGACAAGGGGAGTAATCCTGATGGAGTCATGTCAGGGTTGGTATCGCGACAAACTCCTTACCTGGTCGCAACAATCTGGGTCCAAATGATACCAACTTTATCCATCAGACACTTTCCCTTCGGCTCTCACATCTCACCTTAGTGGGTTCAAATACTTAGTGCATCGGGTTAAATTCAACCATAGCTAGACATAACGTGCAACATGCCCTAACCATGCTAGTTGAACCGAACTCAATCACAAGGTACAAGTGATGATACAAACATCAACATATGGATAAATACAAACAGGTACTGAACAATTAAAAGATGCAACAAGCTCTGCTTGCCTTGGTCGTAGAATTCCTGATCTTGAGTGAGGTCGTGAGCCTGGTGGTCTCCTTCTTGGGGCTCTGAAGCGAGCGATACCGGAAAATAACAGTAAAGAAATACTTAACAACCAGCATGTATGCATGAATGTTTGATGAAGGATGCAGGTGTCTAGGGTGGCTAGTGGATGTCGAGGAGTTATTATTCCGGGCATGACCCTAGGCTAGCTCATCGGAGGCTCGTGTGGTAGCTAGAATGCATGCATGACTCGTTGAGGTGCTCCGATGAGTTAGGGTTGACGCCGTTAGTGGCGGCGCATGGTATTAAAGCTAATGGGGTTGGTAGGGTAAAGGTAAGCCGAAGCATGAGTTCGACACAATGGGAATCGTCTGATTCGGAGTTACGATCATCGGATTAGGGTTTGTGCCAATCTGCGACAAAAGGACTAGCGAGTGTGGCATGGGGTGATACATGTTGAATCTAAGTACTGGTCCTACCAAACGTGCATGTTAAGGTCCATACTGCATGGGGTTAGGGTTACATTGTGGATCTATCGGGTATGCGTGCCAACTGGGGTAGTGTTGAGTTAGGGCTAAAAGTGGTGGTGCTTAGTAGGCGATCACATTATAGAGGTTGATATCCCAAAAGTATGCGAGGACACGAACCTAGTGCCACTGAACTCAATGGAATCGAAGTTATCGTCGTCGCATTAGGGTTTATGGGATGATCGAAGAATATGAGGAACTACGATTCGAACCTTAGGGGGACCTGCAGTGCATGTGCTCGAATTGAAGTTTTCTTTCGACCAAATCATAGGAAATCCCGAGAGGATTCCAGATATGTAAAAATTGTCAAATTCCGAGTTACGGTCTGAAAGTTATGCATGTTTGAAGTTCTGCGGATTCTTAAGATTAAACCCTAAATAACCTACTCTGCATGTGCTCAAAATGAACTTTTGATTCATCCAGATTGTAGAAAATTTCGAGAGCTTTCCAGATATATAAAATTTAGCCAATTTGGAGTTACGGTTCAAAAGATATGAGCATTTGAATATTTGAACAAAATCTAACCCTAACCCTACGAATATCAAACTGCTAGGTGCACCCGAAAAACCAACCCTCTCTCTCTCTCTGCTGCAGTGGCTCAAATTCTAAACTCACCCGAGATGCAACCCAAAGTTCCTAACCCTAAACATCTCAGCTGACGCGTGGGCCCCCACTGTCAGTGGCTCGGGCTCGGGAGCCAACCCGAGGGCGACACGCGTCCTCTGCTTTTCCTCTCTCCCGCCCACTCTCTTTCTCACCCCGTTCTCTCCTCTCTCTCTCCTGTACCGAGGTCGGCGGCAGGTCAGACGGTGGAGCTTTGCCAGAGAGCTCCCCGGAGCGAGCTAGGAGGCAGGCCGAGGCCCGGGAGAAGGTGGCAAGGAAGCCAGGAGCTCACCGGGGGCTAATGCCGACGAACCGGAAGACGGGGGTCGTCGGGGAAGGGCTGGCGATGGCGAGGAACGCGGAGGAGGCTCGGGTGGTCGCCGGCGAGGAGCTCCGGGCTTGGATCTGCATGGAAGAAAAGATGGGGAGGTTAGGCGAAGGGAGGGGAGCTCAGGGAAGAAGGTTAGAGGAGGGTGAGAACCGGAGCGAGCGCACGGGCTCGCCGGAGAGTGGCCGGAGGTGGAGAAGACCGCGACGGCGGGAGGGCTTCGGCGACGGTGTCTAGGGTTTGGGGCGTGGGGTGAGGGAGGGAGGTGGAGGCGCGGTCCGGACGCGCCATTTAAAGGACGGCGGCCGGTCGGGACGGGGGCTGTCGGAGCGGGGGCACCGCCCACCCCGGCGTACGGTCGGGCGCGACGTGGAAGACGCGGCCTGACCGGCGGGCCCGGGCGACAGGGGGAGCGGGCGGAGAGACTGACGGGGCTGGCCCGCACGACAGAGAGAGGGGGGGAGAAGGCGCCAGCGCCGGAGGCGCTTCCCCGAGGAGAAGGCGGAAAGCGGGGCTGGGAAACGGCTTTTGGACGGCGGGGTCGAGCGGGCTGCTCTGGTGGGCTGACCGAGCGGGTTTCGGCCCAGGTGGCTTAGGGTTTTTCTTTTCTTTTTGATTTTCTTTAATACCAGTGCTATTTCTTGCGTTATTTCATGTTCCAAAACAGCTCCAAAATTCTTGAAATTTTTACAGGGTATTCAAAGTATTATTAGGGATCTACTGTAGAAGTTTGGAGTGATTTGGGGATGTTTAGAGCTAGGTTCTAGTTCATTTCCAATATTTGACCTAATTTGGTTTTGGAAATTGCAATTGGGTCCTTTGGGCATCTAAGAATATCAAGATTTCTCCAGGGTGTTCAATAGGGCATGTGGGGCCCACTGTAAAATTTTTAGATCTTTTGGAGTAGGGTTGACCCCAGTTCAAATCAAGCTTCTAGTAGGACTTCGAAGTAGATCTGAAATGCAATCGAGTCCTAAAACTCTTCCGAAACCTCTAATATCTAAGTGGGACTAGGGTTTGCATAATCGAAGCTAAACAATATGGTTTTGTAACTTTTCATCCACAGGGGCTTGACCTAGTCGACATATTACGATTTAGTCCTCCTTCTCCCAATTGCCTTCTAACCCTTGGTTTAAGTGACGATGCAGGAGGGCTCGGGATAAGGAGTCCGGGAAGAAGAGAGGAGAGGTTTGGGTGAGGTGATTCATCGACGGGGTCATTGATCACTCCACATGCTAATGTTAGAGTGACTATCTGATACTTCAAATAAGTTGATTGGTTTTTGCAAGGTTATTTGCCGAGGATGAGATATGTACATATTCTATAAAGTTTCGTCGTACTTTATCTTAGTTTAAATAAGGGGTGTGTGTGTGTGTGTGTTTACATGCATGAATATGATGGCATGTATGCATGAATGCGAGGCAAACCCTAATTGTCGAATCTGGGTATTACATGATGTGGCTTCATTTTGCTGCTCGACCGCCGTCTTCATCAGAGTGACGACTCGATGGTAAGTCTCTGCCGCAGGGCCGTCCATCGGGGGTGGGAGCGAGTCGGCCAATGCGGCAGCCGCGATGAGGTTCTGGGCCGGTGTTTGGTAAACAGGGACACCGTCTTGCTCTCGCCCAAAGAGAGGGGCACGGATGACTCGGCTCCTCCGGGCGGTTGAGGAAGCACGCCGGTTCGAACGTCGACGTGAACCGTGAGGCTCATCGTGTTGGCGCTCTCGTGCCTCGAGAGCTGCTCTCTCCTGATCAAAACGCTCCCGCTCGGCCAAGATGGCCCGCCGAGATGCCTCCATGGCCCTCTCAGCCTCCGATTGCCCATTAATGGGCGTGAGCAGGTGCTCGTCCATCGCCCTGGCTGCCGTGGCCGTCGTGCCTGCGATGTTCGTGGCCCCGGGCACGACCATGTACACCTCGGCCGAGGAGGTTCGGCTATGCGAACTCTCGTCCCCATCGGATTCGGAATCCAGGACGGGGAGGAGGGATTTAGAGCCGACCATGCCGACGAGCTGTGAATGCTTCATGCCATTGCTTGGGGCGGATGGAGATCCCAGCAGGTGTTCGGGCTTCGGCTCCACCGTGGAATGAGGAAGTGGATCCTGGAGGTTTAGCTGGCCGAAGGTGTCGGCCACAAAGCGAAGGCTTCCGAAGAGAAACTCCGTGCCTTCGGGGTGCACGGCGAAAGCAGTGGGCAACGGCGCATCGCCAGCCAGCAGCTTGCCGTCAAAAGTTGGAGAGGATCCCGCCTGGATCATGGCTCCAACACGCGCGTCCCCTACCTGGCGCGCCAACTGTCGCGGGGATTTCGCGGCACTACTCATTTCTACGGATCGGGGGGGACGCAAGTGGAAGATCTAAGCGGGTTCACACAGAGATTTTACCCAGGTTCAGGCTCTCCAATGGGAGAGGTAATACCCTACTCCTGCTATTGTATTGCTGATCTTGTGCGAGAAAGGTTACAGGAAGATGGAGGTTGCTCTTGTCTTGAGGTAGAAGACAATGCGTAAAAATCTAGCCCCTTGCATGCGTGCCCTAGCCTTGCCTTATATAGGTCGGCAAGACTAGGCTTTACATATGCCGACTCGGCCATCGGCCGAGCTACAGTAACTGCGTACTTTAATTTGCGTCTTTACTCTTTTTAACTCTCCGAGTAACGCTAGCCTTCACACCAGCGAAACGCTTGCCTTGATGAGGTTGTAACGCCAGTCTTGATGACACCCGGACGTTACTTCCGTGTGGGCTTCGCTTGGGTCTTCATCCAAGTGGGCCTCCGTGGGACTCCCCAGGCCTGTTGGGCCGACTCCCTGTGCTGGGCTTACCCGGAGGAGTTCCTCCCGTCAAGAAGCAAAGATATCTATCACGACCACTGAAGAAGCTAGAAGGAAAACTTGAGTGACTGGCAAATGATATGAACTTTCTCATGTATCTAAGTTTCTAAATTGCATATAAGCCACATGCTTTCTATCCATAGAGAAAAATGTGTACACCGGAGAGTTACTCGAGAATTGATCAAGATAGCATATGTAGGAGCAAGAGCACCAAAGATTGAGTCAATAACAATACAAATATGATCAATAGTATAGAAGTATTGTCAACGACACAAATTTGATCTCATTTACATCACCATAAATTACTAAAAAAGATAGATCTTGCAACATGCATGAGCTCATAAGATGTCACAAAGATAATTGGCACTTAACAAATTTTATTTATATCATTGAGCCAAAATAGTTATTGCACATAACCATTCATAAGTGAGCTACTGACACAAGAAGGATATAACGAAGGAAGCAATTGATTGAGCTTAGTTTGAATTTCACTAAGTCATTGACATTATGACAAATCTTCCTTTATCACAAATGCCAACTTCTCATAAGCTTGAAAGTTCAAACGAGCTACTAGAGGGGTATTACTTGTGGGATAGAAAGATTTGGATGAGACAATTCTAGACATCCCAACTAACAATAAAAGGCAAATATAATAATAATTGAGATGTTTCAAACTAAAAATAGTACTGTCGACGATCGGTGAACCGGCGAACTTACGGTACTCGTGAGATGATGATTACTGGGGGGTAGGGACCTCTAGGGCCCAAGCGCCAAGAGATCTGACAGCAGGGAACAGCCGTTTTTATACAGGTTCGGGCCTCCCTCAGGATAATAACCCTACGTCCTGTTGCTATATATTGCTCGGGAACACGCTTTACACTGGGGGGGATGTATGTTAGTGGCTACCCTAGGCCTAATCATAGACTAAACTATCCTAAACCACAGGGCTCGACTCCTTCGAGGCAGTGGATCTTCTAGGGCTTCGACTTCGGGAGCTGCGACTAGATGTCTTGACCTGATTGGCTCTGTTGGATCTATTTTGCTCTGTCCTCCCCTATGGGATTGCTGATCCTTATATAGGGGGCGTCCGAGGTCGTACTGGACGTGGACTTACACCCAAGTAGGACTCTGGTCTCCTTAAACGTCGGGATCGACTTCCTAATTTAAGGAGAGTCTTCTCTTCCCGAGAGGGGTTACCTTATCGTCCAGGGATCCTTCCCGGGTAAGCTGTACCTTCCTAAAGTCACGGGAGTCTACATACGGATACCCCTAATACGCGGGAAGCCGTACTATTCATCATCAAGCCCCCCATTAGTACGCGAAGTGAGGCCATGATGGTTCTGTTAGAAATCTGCCCTTGTCAGGGATGAACTTCCGGGTAGGCGATCCGAGTAGCTTTCCTTGGCGACTTCTTCGAGTAGGTTCTAACCCGACCGAGTAGTTGGGAGAGCCTTATCGGAATTATCATCGGGATAGACCCAGAACGCTTTCTGACTTGATCTGGTCCGTTGAACCTGGACACGCGTCCGCCTGGCACGTTTTTAGGAAACTGATCCATCGTGGCGAAAAATTCGCGTGGCGATGAAGAATCTTTTCTCTCTCTGCGCTATCGTGCACGCGCTTGTTCGGGTCGTGGGTTGTCAGACCCTCTTTTTCCCACGACATGCCTTATACGCGGAAAAAGCAACTGCCCGCATTAAATGCGATGGAACTGTTCGTGCCGAAAACCGCGCTAGTCTCTGGCGAAAGTTTAAATTTCTAGGAGTCCAAGGATTGGGGTTTTGCACGCACTGTCTCTTTGCCTCCCATCCTTCTTGCTCTCTTCATCTTCTCCCTTGCACCCTCGCTGATCCTCGCCTCCTCAATCCCTCGATCAATCAGCGGAAATGGGCAAAAAAAGCGCAACGAGGAAATCTCCCGAGTCCGCAAAGGAAACGGGGAAAACTTCGGAAGGCCCGACCACCGCCATTGCTGAGTTCGAGGCCTCGGTGATGGATTCCGCCGCCCTAGAGAAGCTCGTGGCGGAGGAGGTGATCCTCCCGGAGGTATTCGTGCCTGTCCAGGAGGCCGCGAAGCAGACGGTCCCCACCCCTGACACGGCGTGGACCGTCGTTTTTGCGGATTTCTTCAGGTGCGGATTCCAGCTCCCACCATCGTCGTTCTTTCTCCTCGTGCTCCAGCATTATCAGATCGAGTTGATTCATCTCAACCCGAACTCGGTCCTAATGCTGGCGGTCTTCGCGCACCTATGCGAAGCCTACCTCGGCATTAGGGCGAGCCTGGAGCTATGGAAATACTTCTACAACCTCCGCCGGATGAAGGGCAGTGGCGCAGGAGTAGTCGGTGGCGCCGGATTCCGTCTCCGAGAAGGAAGGAAGGACGCCTACATCGGCTCCTCCTGGAAATCTTCGTGGTCGGGCTGGCACGCTCGGTGGTTCTACTGCCAGCCTCCCGTGAACTCTGAGATCTCCTACCGCGGACTCGCCCCCCTTCAGAATAAGAGCTGGGTGGAGGTCCCGAAGGAGACCAAGTACCTCACGGCGCTCGTCCACGACGTCGCCGCCCTTGCCGCCAAAGGCCTGACGGCGTGGGATGTCGCGGAGGATTTCCTTCGACGCCGGATAAGCCCCCTTCCCTCGAGGGTCGAGGCGGCCTGGAAGATCCCCCAGAACCAAGACCCGACAAGGGATTTTGACACGGGTAAGTACTTGGACCTCCTCCGTGCCAGCTCAATTTCCAAGACTTCTCACACACTTCCGTCCTGTCGTGCCATGCAGAGCTATCCTCGGAGGAGCTTCTGAGTAGGTTGAACAACCTATTCGAGCAGGCCCCCCAAGGGGGGCGCATGGGCGTGCCCCTGCCCCTTCTGAAGCAGAGTCCGGAAAGCCGACAAGAAGTGTTCTCGGTGAGTCATCTAACTCATCCCCTTGTCAATCTTGGTGTCGTCCGAGTAGCCTTACTGAAGGCTTTCGGGCTTCTTCGTTCGCAGCGCACAGGCCGCGGAGGTCCCGACTCGGAGGCCGAAAGAGCTGGCGCCCCCGTCGAGGACGATGACATCGAGATGTTTGAGACTGCCCCGCCACCCCCCGAGAAGAGGGAGGAAAGCTCTTCCACAGCCGAAGAGGGGGCGGAGACCTTCTCGACAAGTTCTCCTACTCGTGACCTTCTGCCACAGGTTTGTGCTCTCGCCCGACTACTTCTTTTTTCTGTATCCTTTTCCGAATGTCAGTCACAAGGATGGATGTGTCGGATAGCCCGGAGCGAGCAACCCTCTCCCTAAGGGGCCAACTCCCCCTCCTACGACCGTCCTCGAGGAGGAGATTGTGGCAGACAAGGGGAAGGCGCCTCTCTCCTCCGGCAAGCGAGACTCAAGTGTCTTGGCCAGAACAACTCCTCCTGTGGGGAAGCGCACGAGGTGAGTTTTCCTTTGCCGTCTTTTTCTTTTAGCTTCGTTGTGTTAAAGACTTGACTTGGTTGCTTTTGGCGACTAGGGTGTCGATCCGCTCCGCCAAGACCCCGACTACTGCGGCCGCCAAGCAGCAGCCCCCGGTGCCGAAATCGGCGCCGGCCTCTGCGCCGGACTTGCCACAGGCCCCTGCGCCGGATTTGCCACAGGCCCCTATGCCGGAGTTGTCGCAGGCTCCCTCGCCGAGGTTGCCGCCGGCCCCTACCGAGGAGTCAGAGCCCCCGACGCTAGAGTCGGAGTTGCCCCTCGTCGAGCAGGTCGCGCCTTCGGGTCCTTCGGCGCCTGAAGGTCTTCGCCTTTCCTCCTTGCTGCAGGTAACGTAAAGAAAATCAGTGATAAGGTAATTTTACTCTGCTTGTACTAAGCTGTTCTTTTTCAGCTTGCTATCTCCCAGGTCGCTCCGCTCGAGAAGGCCCAAGAGGAGCTGGACTCGGTGCGCGACGAGCTGAAGAAACGTCTCGATGAGTCCGAGAGGCAGCGGGCGGAGAACGAGACGTTGCTGAAGCGCCTCGAGGACTCCGAGAAGCAGCGGGCGGCGGAGAAGGAGGCGCTGCAGAAGAGCCTTGACGACTCCGAGAAGTGGCGAGCGGCGGTCGAGGCTGATCTGTCATCCGCCAATGCACGCCTCTCCGACGTCATGCCTTCCCTGCAGCGGAGCCGATCCTACGCGGGGAAGCTGGAGGAAGACCTCAAGCGGGCCTTGGGCGCGCTCGAGAAGGCGTTGGGGGAAGTTGGTGTCGTCGTCGCCCCGAGTTCTTCTTCGGCTAACCGCCTAGTCGAGCTGACGGTGTCTGTCTCCCAGTTGAAGCCTACTGTCGAGAAGCTTCTCGAGAGCGAGCTTCAGCAGGGGGTTCGCGACGCCCTGGCCTTCGCCTTGGCCCTTCTGAAGCACGAGCACCCGGACTTGTCCCTGGAGGCGCTTGATGCTGACTTGCCGGAGGGTGAAGAAGAGAGCCTTGTCGACGCCGTGCAGAAAGCGGCAGACGCCTTTGGTGATCGAGTCCAGACATCTGGCTCGAAGTAGGTCTGTAATAGCAAACACTTACGTAGATACTGTGGTTAGTAACTGTGCGATAACTCGTGTGTTTTGGTCTTTTTCAAAACCTTGTCTAATCTGCTCATGTGAAACTTTGTCGGATGCAAGCGTAGATTTTAGTCGGAACCAATGACCTTTGTCTTCCTCTAGTATAGGTGTGCGAATAGTGCCGTAGGTCGTTCCTTACTGTGATCGACCGGTCCTTAGGTTTAGTCGGATGGAGGGCTCAGTGGCTCCTCATCATCAGTAAACGCGATAAGGGGTCTTTCATACAGCTTGTCGTGGCCATGGCAGCACCTCCGTATTCCTTAGCTGAGGGGAGACTCCGGTTACTTGGCTAGTAAACTCTGCATTTGCTCAATCAACGAGGTTTCACTCTACCCGAGGTATCTTCTGCTCCGAGTGGTCGGAGACTTGGATAAGCGTACAGGTTCCGTTGATCTAGTCGTACTCGCACCTCCTTCCCTTCCTTTACTTGGGATCAAGGGACATTGCCACGGAACTGGGGAGCTTAGTCAACCAGGCCTTAGGTCTGGTCAGGTGGGGGGCTCAGTGGCTCCCCTGTCACCTGCAAACGCGTTAAGGGGTTTTCCTCGCATCCCTGGCAGTTGCAGCGCAGAACCCTTTTTCCTTTGCGCGGGTCGGAAAAATCGGTACTCGTACTCGTATTTCGACTTTCCCGTATTCTTATCCAGTCCCCGACTGACCGTTCGAGGGATATCTCGGATAGGCAGTCTGAATAGATAATGAGAAACATTGAACTAAGAATTTTGTATTATTTAAAAAACTGTGTCTTTTACAGGCTACTGTAAGAAAAACAATTCTAGGAAAAAGCTACGAAACAAAAACTAAGCCGTCCCCTCCTCCTTTGGCTTGTCGTCGGTTGCGCCAAAGACTCCCGTCCTCTTGTCGCGACCCGCTGACCGAACTTTGTTGAGTGCGCGTGCTGGGCGGCGGCGCCCGGAGCGTCTTATCATCGACTTGTTCGTAGCTTGGCGACTCTTGAGGCTGGTGTTGGTGCAACTTCGGAATCCGCCGACGAGGAGGCGATGGTTGTACGATCTTACCGGATGCGGTTGTACTGGACTCTCTAACGGTCGCAACCTTCTTCCCACTAATACGAGCGACCTGGACCGGGCCGCTTCCCCCGAGGACCCGTTGTCCTGTTCGGGGAAGGCCCTGTTTTTCTCCCAGCTCCGGTTTAGTCGTGGAGCTTTTTCTCCAACTTAGAGGGGTTACTTTCCGGAGTCGTTGCTCGTAGCCGTGGAGGCGGTCTTGATGACGTGGAGGCGGGAGCCTCGACGTCGGCGTCCTGGGTAGAGGGTAGGTGCTGCTCCGCGAGGTCAAGGCTGCGCTTGTCGCAGAGGAGTGCTTCTCTGGGGGAGCTCCTTATCGTGAGGACACCCTTTGGGCCTGGCATCTTTATGCACTGGTAGGCGTAGTGCGTAGCTGCCATGAACTTGGCCAGGGTAGGCCGTCCCAAGATAGCATTGTAGGCTGTCTCGAAATCGACTACGTCGAACAGAATTTTCTCTGTTCGGAAATTCTCCGGTGTACCGAAGGTAACCGGGAGCGTGACTTGCCCTATCGGCGTGGCCGATGAGCCCGGGACGATGCCGTGGAAAGCGTGCGTCACCGTCTGCACGGACAACCGCGGCACTTGCATGGCATCGAGGGCATTAGCGAATAGGCTGTTGAGAGAGCTCCCTCCATCTATTAGCATGCGGCCCACTCGGCAATTGTTGATCGTTGGCTCGACCACGATCGGGTACCGTCCTGGTCGAGCACAGTTTTCGGGGCAATCGGTCTGGTCGAATGAGATTGCTACCTCAGACCACTTGATCGCTCGAGGGACTCGCGGTACACTCGCGAGGACTTCCCGGGCTATCGCCTTATACTGCCTCTTGGACTCGTAAGAGGTCGAGCCCCCGAATATGTGCTCGATTGCTCTGACGTGCCCCTGGAAAGGCTCGGGGGTAGAATCATTGTCGTCGGAAGACGTCTCCCGGCTGTTGTTAGCGACCTGAGGATTCTCCTCGCGGAACCTCTCTCGCTCTTCCCGAAGGTATTTCTTGAAGATGCGACACTGTCGCAGATCATGCGAGTCAGTCTGGTGAAAGTCACACCAGGGCTTGGACATCTTGTCGGAGGATGTTGTAGGCTTATCCTTGGGGCGTGGCTTCCAGGTGCGTTTCTCGGAGACATCGCCATTACCTCGTCGGTTCTGGTCCTCTTCTCCTTGCTCCCTCCGGAGGGCTTCTTCTTGCGCTTAGTCTTGCGCGAATCGCCTCTTGACCGAAGGGGAGAGCTGGTCGATTCACCCCGTTGCTGCTTGATATAGCGAAGGGTTTCCTCCGCACAAGCGGCCTTCTCGGCCAAGTCCATGAGCTGCCTGGTGGTTTTTGGTGGGCGCATGATCAGATCGTGCGTGCACATCTCGTTTCGGCTGCCCCGAGTGAAGGCGCGGATGACATCCGAGTCCGTTATCTCGGGTATAGTGTTGCGGACAGCACTAAACCTCTTCGTGAACTCACGGAATGTCTCATCTGGTCGCTGGACGACGAGGAAAAGATCGTCGACCCGACCAGGCCTCGGGAAGGTGCCCTGGAAGTTCCCGAGTAGCATGTCGCATAGCTGTCCCCAGGAACGTATTGTTCCTGGGGGAGATTCGTCAACCACGTCCTAGCGGCTCCTCTGAGAGCGGTGGGGAGGTAGTTGGCCATTACCTTCTTGTCACCGCCGGCCGCCTCAATCGTGGTGGTGTAGATCTAGAGGAATTCCACGGGGTTCGTGGGTCCGTCATACGATTCAAGCGAGCCGGGCTTGAAACGAGAAGGCAAATATAACAATAATTGAGATGTTTCAAACTAAAAATAGTACTGTCGATGATCGGTGAACCGGCGAACTTACGGTACTCGTGAGATGATGATTACTGGGGGGTAGGGACCTCTAGGGCCCAAGCGCCAAGAGATCTGACAGCAGGGAACAGCCGTTTTTATACAGATTCGGGCCTCCCTCAGGATAATAACCCTACGTCCTGTTGCTATATATTGCTCGGGAACACGCTTTACACTGGGGGGGATGTATGTTAGTGGCTACCCTAGGCCTAATCGTAGACTAAACTATCCTAAACCACAGGGCTTGACTCCTTCGAGGCAGTGGATCTTCTAGGGCTTCGACTTCGGGAGCTGCGACTAGATGTCTTGACCTGATTGGCTCTGTTGGATCTATTTCGCTCTATCCTCCCCTATGGGATTGCTGATCCTTATATAGGGGGCGTCTGAGGTCGTACTGGACGTGGACTTACGCCCAAGTAGGACTCTGGTCTCCTTAAATGTCGGGATCGACTTCCTAGTTTAAGGAGAGTCTTCTCTTCCCGAGAGGGTTTACCTTATCGTCCAGGGATCCTTCCCGGGTAAGCTGTACCTTCCTAAAGTCACGGGAGTCTACATACGGATACCCCTAATACGCGGGAAGCCGTACTATTCATCATCAAGTACCTCTTGCAAATAGATATTTTTTGCAATTCTCATCAATATCACAAATGAGAGCAACTTAAGTATTAGATATACTTAAATTTCTATATTTTGCATATTTGAGATGAATGAATCATGAAAATGATTTTATAGATCCTCCGTGATATGCTACTTCTCAAATTGCTCTCATTTGCAATAAAGAGATTTTTAAGCACTTGCAACAACTATATTTCTGCAACTACTTTTCATGCCATGATGCAACCTACTCAAGGTTGAATTCTTTCAATATATGCAAGAATTTAGAGCATATTACCAAGATAGCATTGGCATATGATGTTGATTCATGATCATCCTAACTTGGCTCCAGTTTTGCACATGGTGTCACCACCTTTTTTATGTATGAGCCAAGTCCTAATGCTTCTCCAATGTACCTAAAACTCATTCAAGTGCAATTTAGTGCCCAAACATATTGGGTTTGGAGTTAACAAAACATCAATATATGTGACATATTACCCCTAAATATGTGCATATGATATGAAATTAAATTTCATGCACATCTTTAGCATTTGAAAAATTTGTAGAGTTTCCCCTATATTGGTCCAATGGAAGCAAGCAACAATAATCAATAATAATTTAAGTATGTATGCACAAAGCTTCCAAGATCCAAAAGAGACATAATTTCAAAAAAACAACATATAAATCACAAAGATTCACATAAATAGCTCAAAGCATACATGTTGTCTAAAGTACATTCAAGTTTCAGATCACATGATCACTCACATAGTTCAACACAAGAACTAAGCAATAAAATTGAGCATATAACACGGAGATTACACATATGCTCATAGGATTATCTCACACAAGTAGATAATTTGTAGTACAAGCAATGAGATAACTAACCCCAGAAAATCAATTTTCCCAGAAACGAACCAAACCCTCTAAACTTCTCCCCATTTGCACCAAATTCAAAATGGAAAAAGTTCACCTACCTTCAACCCACATACCTAGTAGGGATCAAAAGGAGAGGAAAGAAGCCACATCCGCAAAGAGAAACTTATGGAGGGCAAGGGAGGACACAGATGAGTCACAAGATTTTCTCAGCAAAGAATAAAGGATTTTGAAGCAATAGCCCAGATGAACATGATCAACAAATACTACCACTTGATGGTGGATAGCGAAGATTGTAGAGATCGTCTTCACTTGTGAAAGCATAGGAGTAGATAAGAGCAATAGATGAGCACACTACTGAGCACAAAAGAAACATTAAAATTGAGATAAAAAGCTCAAGCTTTCACCAATATCAGAAGTTCTGGGATTGAACTCAAAGACCTAGAGACTCAGGGGGTGTTTGGTTGGGCTTTTGCTGTGGCTTTCTCTACTTATAAGCCAAAAGCCCAACCAAACACCAAGTATCTAAAAGCTGCTTTCCTTGCTTATAAGCCAAAACTAGTGTACAAAACAAAAGCACCTTTTGTGGGCTTTCTTGGCTTTTGGGGGATGCTATGCTGAGATTTCTCCTGTAGTTGACAACTAATTATCCACATTTTTCACTCAAGCAAAACAACCGAAACTCAACATTCCCATAACAGACAGCCGGTAGCAGCTTTCTCATACCAGACAGTCGACAGCTGCTTTTAAATAAGTCACAGCCCAACCAAACACCCCTCAGTCCTACACATATACCTGTGAACCCATTGCAAGGCACTATGCAATTTTTTGCAACCAACAAGTTATTAGGAGGAACTGTGTTATATGGGGAAGGGATGTTTTTGTGTTAACATCCCATGTTTTGCTTCATTATAGGCGGATGATAGGGAGGTGATTGAGGTTTCTAAGATGATGATAGGGAGGTGATTGAGGTTTCTAAGAATGGTGTTAATTCTAAGGTTTTGTGGGGGAGAAGAGAGGCCACAAGGTTGTGAATAAGCTAGATGAGTGGACTCTTTGCCTCTCTAGCTTTCTCCTAAGGAGGTTGAATCGTCTGATTAGAGTGGATCAGGAGGTTTAGATGAATAAATGGCTAAGGCTCTAGAAGAATGGTTCTGCTTGAGGTCACCCCATGCCAAGTGTACAACCACCTGCGCTTGTGAAGAAAGAAATGGCACAAATTGTGCAAACTGAAAGTAATAAGTCGAGCACACTAGAATGAGCATGACTACACCATTCACATTGATGAGAACAACTGAAATTTCCGTATATAAGGTGTCTTCATTGCATGTCTCCTTCATATGATGTAAAGTAACCACTCCTTTGTATCTTAACTTACATTATGTCACATCTTATCCCCTCTTAGGAACACCCCAAGGATGCTAAGAATCTGAACATGCCAATTATGCATTATGCACAGATGGAGACCATCTTTGGAGAGGACTTAGGATCCCTTAGGCTAGCTTTTCAACAACTTTTGCCAACGGTAACTATGGGTTTTACAGTGCAAATTCAGCTGTTTAGAAAAGCTGTCTTTTCCCAGCTTTTCACAATGTGCTGAAGCTTCGGTGCTCATTTTCTAAAATGATGCAGATGGTTTGGATCAACTCAAAGCTATATGTTCACTTTCCCGTAGCAACAACAGCTTTTCCAGACAGCCAACCAACGATAGCTTTGTCAATAGCCACAGCTCAACCAAACAAGCTCTTAGTTAGTTGGAAGATACATGTATGTCCTTGGGGGATGAAACTCTGCTTATGCTTAACAGCAGTGAGCATAATCCTGAAGCTAGCACATATGTTAGCACAAACAAGAGGAAGAGGTCTTCCACCACTATTGTAGAGCCAAATCTGATTAGGAGCCCAAGTAGTGCACTCCAGCAAATTGCATCTACCTTCAAGGAGACCAAGGCGGAAGAGGTGCACCATGAGCTCTATAGTGTTGTCATGTCACAGGCTGCCATCACTGATGAACAATTAATTATGACTCTGACTCGCCTGGTGGATAGCAAGGCACATAGGGTGAACTTTCTAATAATGACTACTCCTCATAGGGAGCCATGGCTTAAGAATTTCCTCTCCAAGCAGTGATGCACTACTTATGATACAATTAGTGTTAGTACTTGTATATTTTGTAATGGTGAAATTTTACCATTAGGGTGTATATTTTCTGATGGGAACTAGTACCATAATGGATGGTGTATATTTTGTGATGATTATGTTGTGCACCATTTGGATGTGATCATGTAAGACTAGTAATATGTACTGGTCAATTAGTAATGCTTGTTGGATACTATTAGTCTATGGTTGTTTCATTATGCTGTATATGTGCTGTGAAATGTACCAATGTGATGCACCCTCTTATGCAGGCAACCAAACACTCCTTTTTGATTGATAAGAACACCTGCCACCTGACTTAAGCTAATTGTGTTTGATATTGGTTTTCTCTGTGTAATGTGGGTGCAAAGATCTCCCATATTTATGAGGCCAATCTGTTTGTATGATTTTGCAGGGATCATCTAAGAGGAGCAAGGTTGAGGGCACCGGCCAAGCGAGCACCCCTAGAGGGAGAGGAAGACCTCCTACGGTTGGGCACTTCCATAAGGACAGGGTTCCAAATCACTTTTCTAGAGTGGTGTTGGAGTCAACAATGAGTAGAATGGTAAGCTATATATCTACTGTTCATCTTTTTTACAGTGATGCAGGGTTCCTAGTCACATTACCTAATTATATATTTTATAGTTTCCTTTTGGGTCAAGAAATTCATCCTTCCTTTGAGCAATGGATCAGTGGGCTACTTCCTAGAACCATCAAGCTGCAAGTTGGGACAAGATGTACCTGGTATGTGCAGCTCAGACAGACAGATGAAAAGTTGATAATGGAGGCAGGTTGGCATCCCTTTGCAGTTTGCCATGGCCTGAAGCTTGGAGACTTCATGGTCTTCAAGTGCATTTGCAATTCTGTCATCAAGGTTATCATATTTGATCACACGTGCACGAGAGAGTTGTGAGCTGATCAGCCTATCTTCCCAATGCATGATGATTGATGTGTCTTTATGACCTTCTAAACTTAGAGAGGTGGTTATATATATAGAGAGAAAATCCCTCTGTTTATTTTGAAGTACTAAACTGCAATACTAAGTAGAGATCTATTTGCTATTAACTATGGTAAGTAGACACCAATGCTAAGTTTTGATGCTATGTGCTATTCTTGTTATGTGTATGATGATATGTGGAATGTGGTTGATCAGGAGGAAAATGCACATTTAAATGCTAGAAGTGGTGTGTAACCTTCTTGGTTGTGGTGCAAGGTGAGCGCAGCATCTTGGATGCGGCAAACAAACAGGTTGTGCCTGCATCCAACCGGCCCAACAACTACCTGGTGTAGGCAACCAAACACCATCTCCAGCCGGGCCAAGCTCAGCTGGTGCAGGCAACTAAACATGCCCTAAGTCTCTGGACCGTCTAAATGGATTGACAAGTCCAACTGTATTTGATTGGTGCAGGTTGAACATGGATGTGATGATTTTAAGGCTTGTTTGGTTGATAATCCAGCTTGCTAAGTCAATATACGGACAATTCCAAAAATTTCAAAATTTTGGCAAAGAAGGTAGTGATTGTTTTTTCTACCCAATTTACAAATCCATATATTGGTAATGAAAAAGTTTTGAAATATGAAAAATAATATACAAATTTTTGGAACCAAACCAATTGCATGACAAATTTTATGAGCTAGCCAATATATTAGCCTAGCAAGGTGTAGGCTCCATCTGGTGCTATTAGGCCAGCCCAACTTGCATTCTGGCGTGATTGTGGAGGCCCCGGAGAGCTTCTTATGCTTGTATATAGTTAGACTCTGGTTTAAGCTGTTGGGTGAGCAAGCACCAAACACTCTGCCTTATCAGGTGGGCTGTTTCTTTTTATTATTTTTTGGGGAATTCAACCCAACTGATACACCTATTACATTAAATTTTCATGATTACTAGTAGCACATGAGTTGTGACAGAAGTTGCAAAGGTGGGTAGAGCTTCACTAGCTGTGGTCCCACTAGGAATGGCAATGGCAGCCTAACCGGCAGCAGCACCAGTAGATCATCTCCTCGAGGCCGACACTTAGGGTTCTCCTTCTTGTACAGTATCAGTGATGACTATCATTCTTCCCAATGATGACAATGACAGTAGTGATGGGTCTTTTCCTATTTGAACTTTATCTCCTGGTTTGAACTCTTTTATCTTATTATCCTGCCACCTTTTCACTTGTTCTTTGAACGATTTAGAATTCTTTTAAGCTTCATTACGCAAATCATATAAAGCATGAATATCTAACAAACACTTCTCCGTTATAGCATCTTTTGGATCATAATTGAGGTATTTAATTGCCGAATAAACATTATGTTCAACTCTAAAGTGTACCAAATTGTTTCATTCTGATGTTCCTAAAGGTTTAGTCTTTTGATTCAACAGAACCAAATTTTTGCTTAGCCATTAACACTTAGGAAGTGGGTTAACCAGCCATGCATCGTTGAAATGATGTGGTGGTGCATGCTCTGTTAGGGAACATGCTACGCAAAACAAAATTTTTACCGCGCATGAACCAAACCAAGAAACACTATCGAGGTGTAGGTAACGATATCATACCCTCGACGATCACGTCAAAGCAGCGGAGAAGTTGATGATGCCAATGAAGTCCTCCAACTCCTGCAGCTAGGTTATACCTCCCAGCCGCGAGAGTATTCTCCTCGCGAAGATTCGCCCGATCGAACGCCGAAGTGTACGACGTCTCCAAGGTATCAACGTGTACCGTATCAGCAACACCACGGCAACGTGTAGACCAGCACACTAGGAGCAGTGGGAATACACGAGATGGAGTAGCAGCAGCGCGCCGGCAGCTGTACTAGATCCAATCTAGAGGAGAGAGGAAGGGGAGGCCGTAGCCAACTAGAGGGGGGGAGGGCGCTGGCCAGGGAGGTGCGGCTAGGGCTGCTTGGGATGCCTCCTTGGTGCGCCCTGCCCCTCTATTTAAAGGGGATGGGGTGGCTAGGCTGGGAAGGAGGAGTTCGACTCCGTTAGGGACTCCCTGATGGAGTCCAATTCCACTAGGAGGGGTCTTCTGGAATGTTCCGTGAAACTCCGGAACCTTCCGAACCTTCTAGAAGCTTCTGAACCTTCTAGAACCTTCCGAAACCTTATGAAGCTTCTAGAACCTTCCAGAACCTTCCGGACATCACCGGAACACTCCGGGACCTCCCGGAACACTTCCGAGATCCACTGAAACACTTTCGAAACACTTCTCTCTCATTCTCCATGAAATCGTAGCATTCCTAAATGTCACTGAACGTTAAGCGTGTGACCCTATAGGTTCGAGCATATGTGGACATGTCCGGAACACCTTCCGGCCAATAATCGTCAGTGGGATCTGGTCACCCATAACGACTCCCACATATCATTGAAGATCATTATCGAGCAAACCTTGTATTGTCGTATACAATTCCTTTTGCCTCACGATATGTTACACAACCCGAGGCGAGATTTTGACGGTATCCCTGTGATCAACTCCTTGATCACCATACCTAGTTATCCTCGTTACCGGTTTGTACTCTTTTCTCGTTTCCGTATTTCGGTATCCCCATGACTAACCCTTTAGTCACAATATCTGGCCAGGCGATGCTGGACACAGTAATACCGAGTGGGCCCAGAGTGTATCTCTCCATCGCCGGAGGGGCAAATCCCAGTGTTGACATATGTAGAACCACGGCATACTTTCCGGTGTACCCGAAAGTCACCTTTATAATTACCCAGTTACGGAGTAACATTTGATGACCCCAATGCAACCATCCGGTATCCGGGTTTACGATATTCTCATGGTCTAAGGACGCAAGTAAACGTTAACACATTATGAGAAGATACCGATAATATATTGACAACGTGATCTCGCAGTATCTCATAAGGGGGTCTATCCAACACCATTGTTATCCTAACAATGTGCACCCATTATTGTCGGCATCCTTGTTACATTAACTATGCCCATGATCAGGAAAACAAGACCATCAACAATACATGAGCTAGTCTAGAGGCCTGACTAGGGATCTGTTTGGTGTTTTATTATTCCACACATGCTATTGGGTTTCCCTCCGAATCTCATATTCAGGAACTAATGCAATTCTAGCATAGAATATAAACTTAATCATGATCGTGAAAATAGAATAATAGCAACTTTATTATTGCCTCTAGAGCATATTTCCAACAGTCTCCCATTTGCACTAGAGTCAATAATCTAGTCAATGCTTAAGCACCTAACACCTATGGCATTCCGGTGTTGGTCATGCTTTGCTTGTGGTAGAGGCTTCGTCAACAGATCTGACACATTCAGGTCCGTGTGTATTTTGCATATCTTTATGTCTCCATGCTCCACCAATTCACGAATGATGTGGAATCGGCGTTGTATATGTTTGGACTTTTGGTGGGACCTTGGCTCCTTGGCCTGATCTATGGCGCCACTATTGTCACAATAGAGCTCCATAGGATCCATCACACTCGGAACCACACCAAGCTCGGTGACGAACTTCTTGATCCAAACGCCCTCCTTAGCCGCTTCCGAAGCGGCGATATACTCAGCCTCTGTTGTAGAATCTGCCACAGTGTTCTGCTTGGAACTCTTCTAGCTCACTGCGCCACCGTTCAGTGTATACACAAAGCCTGACTGAGATCGAAAATCGTCCGGATCTGTGACAAAGCTAGCGTCGGTGTAACCCTTTACAACGAGCTCTTCGTCACCACCGTATACGAGAAACATGTCCTTAGTCCTCTTCAGGTACTTAAGGATATTTTTCACTGCTGTCCAATGATCGTGACCTGGATCACTTTGGTATCTGCTCGTAACACTTAGAGCATAAGACACATCTGGTCGTGTACATATCATGGCGTACATGATTGATCCAATCGCGGATGCGAATGGAATCTTACTCATGCGTTCTCGCTCATCAGGTGTCGAAGGACACTGAGTCTTGCTCAAACCTTTCCCATGCGACATCGGCAAGAACCCCTTCTTGGCATTTTCCATACTGAATCTCTTCAGTACTTTGTCTATATATGTACTCTGGCTTAGCCCTATTAGGCGCTTCGTTCTATATCTATAGATCTTAATGCCTAATATGTATGCTACCTCGCCCAAGTCTTTCATTGAAAAACTATTTTTCAACGAAGTCTTAATCGTGTCAAGAAAAGAAATATCATTCCCAATCAACAATATGTCATCCACATAAAGTATTAGAAATGCTATTGCACTCCCACTTACTTTCTTGTAAACACAAGCCTCTTCGCAGTTCCTGATGAACCCAAACCCTTTGACCACTTCATCAAAGCGAAGATTCCAACTCCGTGATGCTTGCTTCAGTCCATAGATGGATCTCTGAAGTTTGCATACCTTTCCAGCATCCTTTGGATTGACAAAACCCTCGGGCTGTATCATATACACGTCCTCGGTTAGCTTCCCATTCAGGAACGCTGTTTTGACGTCCATTTGCCATATCTCGTAATCGAAATATGCAGCAATCGCTAGAAGAATCAGAACAGACTTAAGCATTGCTACGGGAGAGAACGTCTCATCGTAGTCAACTCTGTGAACTTGTCGGAAACCCTTTGTGACAAGTCGAGCTTTATAGATGTATACATTCTCATCCGCATCTGTTTTGTTTTTATAGATCCATTTACATTTGATAGGCTTCACTCCTTCAGGAGGGTCCACCAAGTTCCAAACTTGGTTCTCGTACATGGATTCTATCTCGGATTTCATAGCGTCTAGCCATTTAACGGAGTCAGGGCCCATCATTGCTTCCGTATAGGTCGCAGGCTCATCGTTGTCTAACAACAATACCTCGTCCGAAAACCACTGTGGTTTCGTGCGAATCCTGCCAGACCTTCGTGGTTCAGCTGTTGGCTCGACCGAAGTCTCTACATCATATGTAGGGGCTTCCGTATCAGTCATTGTGGGAAACTCCGGAACCACTTCCAGCGTTTCATCACTTTGACCTAATGACGAAGATTCACCAATCTCGTCGAGTTGCACTATCCTCCCACTCAACCCTTTCGCAAGAAACTCTTTCTCGAGAAACACACCGTTCTTTGCGACAAACACTTTGCCTTCGGTGTGGTGATAGAAGGAATACCCAACAGTTCCTTTGGGATAACCAACAAAGAAGCATTTATCCGATTTGGGATCGAGCTTATTTGGTTGTAAACGCTTTACATATGCATCGCATCCCCAAATTTTAAGAAAAGACAAGTTGGGTTTCTTTCAATGCCATATCTCATATGGTGTCGTTTCAACGGATTTAGATGGCGCTCTATTCAGTGTAAAAGCGGTAGTCTCTAAAGCATAATCCCAAAAAGACAATGGCAGTTTAGTTAATGACATCATCGATCTTACCATGTCCAACAAGGTTCGATTACGCCTCTCGGACACTCCATTCCTCTGTGGCGTTCCGGGAGGCGTAAGCTATGGAACAATTCCGCAACTCTTCAGATGTTCGCTAAACTCGTAACTCAAATACCCCCCCTCCGCGATCCGATCGCAGAAACTTGATTTTCTTGTTACGATGATTTTCTACTTCATGCTGAAATTCTTTGAACTTTTCAAAGGTTTCAGACTTATGTCTCATCAAATAGATATACCCATATCTACTTAAATCATCCATGAAGGTAATGAAGTAGAGGAATCCACCGCGCGCAGCTATACTCATTGGACCACATACATCCGTATGTATGATCTCCAATAAGTCAGTCGCCCATTCTACGTGGCCTGTGAACGGCGTTTTAGTCATTTTACCCATTAGACAAGGCTTGCAAGTGTCAAATGATTCATAATCAAATGACTCCAAAAGTCCATCACAATAGAGTTTCTTCATGCGCTTCTTTCCAATATGACCCAAACGGCAGTGCCACAAATAAGTAGAATTTAAATCATTTGTCTTGCGACGTTTAGCATCAGTGTTGTGGATGTGTGTATTACCATCAAGATTCATAATAAATAACCCATTCACAACGGGAGCACGGCCATAAAACATATTATCCATATAAATCGAACAACCATTGTTCTCAAACTTAAACGAATAACCGTCTTGCAACAAACATGATCCAGAAATAATGTTTTTTCTCAAGGTCGGAACATAGTAACAATTACTAAGCTCTAAAATAAATCCTGAAGATAAATGTAGAGGTAGGACGCCGACGGCGAGCACAGCAACTTTTACTCCGTTCCTGAAGCGCATCGTCACCTCATCCTTTGCCAGTCTCTTAGGCCTCTGTAGTTCCTACATCGAGTTGCAAATGTGAGCAACCGATCCGGTATCCAATACCCAAGAATTACATTGTGGACCAGCAAGGAATACATCAATAACATATATGACACTCATACCTGAGCTGGACTTTCCAGACTTCTTCTTTTCTGCCAGATATTTCTTGTAGTTCCTCTTCCAGTGTCCCTTCTCTTTACAGAAGAAGTACTCAAGATCGGAAGTGGCACCAGTCTTGGACTTCTTAGGCGTGTCAGTCACACTAGCACCCTTGGACTTGCCCTTTTTCTTAGACTTGCCCTTCTTCTTGAAGTTGGTTGTTTTATTCACCATCATCACATGATTGGCGTCCTTCTGGATTCCACGCTCAGCAGTTTTAAGCATAGTAAACAATTCACCCATACTCTTTTCCATCCCATTCATATTGTAGTTCATGATGAAGCTACTGTATCTCAGAGGGAGGGAAGCGAGAACAAGATCAGTGCCCAACTCTTGGGAGATTGGAAAACCTAGCGCATCCAACCTTTGCGCGTACCCAGACAATCTGAGTACGTGCTGACTGACTGAGGTGCCCTCAGCCATCTTGCATTCAAACAAGGCTTTGGATATCTCATATCTTTCAGTCCTTGCTTGCTTCTGAAACAAAGCTTTCAGCTCCTGGATTAACTCATAAGTAGCCAAATTCTCAAAACGCTTTTGAAGATCAGGTTCCATGGAGGCAAGCATGACGCACTGTACTGCAATGGAATCATCGCTCTTAGATTGATAGATACGAGTCTCATCATCCATAGCGTTAGCGAGGAGTTCACCGAGAGTTTGTGATAGGACATAGTCCTTCTTGGCACTCTTGAGGACAATCCTCACATTACGGCACCAGTCCGTAAAGTTGTTACCAGATGAATTCAGTTTTTCTTTCTCAAGCAACGCGTATAGTGGAAAGGTGGTTACGGGTGCCATAGATCTACAACTAAAAAACAAATACACTTTAGACATTGTTCATGATTAAAGCAACTCAAATTAACACTTAATTAGAGTAAGTTCCCACTAAAACCAATATCCCTCATAATTGATTATTAGTGATTCAAGATCCACGACTCACTTACTCCGCCATTGATGTGACATCACTAATGACGGAATAACAAGACCGGTAGGTCAATGTGCCAATCATATCCCCATATGACTCTTGTTCATCTTTCGATGGGTGTGTTCCGAGCCCAAGACGATCTTGCAAAGCTCGTCAAGACAACCGAGTGCCCTGCTACACGAACGGTTCGCGCCCACCTCATATATGTCAAACCTATCGTATCCATGTGACATGGCGCACCTCAGAATGGCAAATATTCCAGATGGTGCTACACTTGGAAGAACACTAACTACTTGATATTTGTGTGAGGGATCACCCTATTTAACAACGTCTACCACGCATCAAACAAGGTGCATAAAAGGGATTAACATCACATGCAATCAAATTATTGTGATATGGTATAGCCCCTTCTGTTGAAGAAGTCCGGATCGTCGTCGAAAAATAATCTTCATGAAATCCTGCCATGGCATAACTTTTCTTCAACATCTTTTGGCGAAGAACTCCTTCTTCGCGTACAGCGTAGCGTCGAGGTCCATCGATGCATGATTGTCACCACCATGTCCTCACAATTACAACTATTGCTATCACATAGCTAATAAAATAAACGCATTACATGGCTTTCTAGTTGACGCTCAGGTCAATACAATAAATAATGACAATTATATTGGCTCCTGTTGATTGCCGTACTCACGACACGCAGGTCATGACAAAATTAACAATTACAAAAACATTGCATCTCATACAATCACATTGCATTACATAGGCTATACCACATCACATGCACACCCTGCAAAAACAAGTTAGACGCCTCTAACGTTTTTGCTACATTACGTGGCTCTATGGCTGCGTTGCAAACCGTTTGCTACCTACGTTGCCATGAGCACGATTGCTCTTGCAGTTATTTAACTATCGGGGTGTATGGAATTGGAGACTCGAAAATCTTGAACCCCATACTAAACTTCGTCATACGCATGACCCCCATGTAGATCACATCTACAAGCCCGCTCATTGTAAATTTATCTTTCTCAACTAAAGTGAAACCAAAGTCATCATTAGCATGTCTCGATCCGAAGATCGTAAGGTTCGCCGGAACTCTAAAAATTTCACGATACCGCCGAGATCAAAATTATGCAATGAGAGGGAAACAACAAGAAAATCCGGTGGTAGATCTCATCTAACACCCCGCACATCATATGTGCACTGCCGCATATCACATATGCTCTAGTCGTACCTACAACTACGCATAGTACCGCTCTGATACCATTGTTAGGGAACGTGCTACGCAAAACAAAATTTTTACCGCGCACGAACCAAACCAAGAAACACTATCGAGGTGTAGGTAACGATATCATACCCTCGACGATCATGTCAATGCAGTGGAGAAGTTGATGATGTCGATGAAGTCCTTCGACTCCCGCAGCTAGGTTATACCTCCCAGCCGCGAGAGTGTTCTCCTCGTGAAGATTCGCCCGATCGAACGCCGAAGTGTACGACGTCTCCAAGGTACCACGCGTACCGTATCAGCAACACCACGGCAACGTGTGGACCAGCACACTAGGAGCAGCGGGAATTCACGAGATGGAGTAGCAGCAGCGCGCCGGCAGCTGTACTAGATCCAATCTAGAGGAGAGAGGAAGGGGAGGCCGCAGCCAACTAGAGGGGGGAGGGCGCCGGCCAGGGAGGTGCGGCTAGGGTTGCTTGGGATGCCTCCTTGGTGCGCCCTGCCCCTCTATTTAAAGGGGATGGGGTGGCTAGGCTGGGAAGGAGGAGTTCGACTCCGCTAGGGACTCCTTGATGGAGTCCAATTCCACTAGGAGGGGTCTTCTAGAATGTTCCGGGAAACTCCGGAACCTTCCGAACCTTCTGAACCTTCTAGAGCCTTCCGGAACCTTCCAAAGCTTCTAGAACCTTCTAGAACCTTTCGAACCTTCCAAACCACTTCCGGACATCACCGGAACACTCCGGGACCTCTCGGAACACTTCCGAGATCCTCTGAAACACTTTCAAAACCCTTCTCTCTTGTTCTCCATGAAATCATAGCATTCATAAATGTCACTGAACGTTAAGCGTGTGACCCTATAGGTTCGAGCATATGTGGACATGTCCGGAACACCTTCCGGCCAATAATCGTCAGCGGGATCTGGTCACCCATAATGACTCCCACATATCATCGAAGATCTTTATCGAGCAAACCTTGTATTGTCACATACAATTCCTTTTGCCTCACGATACGTTACACAACCCGAGGCGAGATTTTGACGGTCTCCCTGTGATCAACTCCTTGATCACCATACCTAGTTATCCTCGTTACCGGTTTGTACTCTTTTCTCGCTTCCGTATTCCGGTATCCCCGTGACTAACCCTTTAGTCACAATACCTGGCCAGGCGATGCTGGATACCATAATACCGAGTGGGCCCAGAGTGTATCTCTCCATCGTCGGAGGGGCAAATCCCAGTCTTGACATATGTAGAACCACGGCATACTTTCCGGTGTACCCAAAAGTCACCTTTATAATTACCCAGTTACGGAGTAACATTTGATGACCCCAATGCAACCATCCGGTATCCGGGTTTACGATATTCTCATGGTCTAAGGACGCAAGTAAACGTTAACACATTATGAGAAGATACCGATAATATATTGACAATGTGATCTCGCAGTATCTCATAAGGAGGTCTATCCAACACCATTGTTATCCTAACAACGTGCTCCCATTATTGCCGGCATCCTTGTTACATTAACTATGCCCATGATCAGGAAAATAAGACCATCAACAATACATGAGCTAGTCTAGAGGCCTGACTAGGGATCTGTTTGGTGTTTTATTATTCTACACATGCTATTGGGTTTCCCTCCGAATCTCATATTCAGGAACCAACGCAATTCTAGCATAGAGCATAAACTTAATCATGATCGTGAAAATAGAATAATAACAACTTTATTATTGCCTCTAGGGCATATTTCCAACATGCTCTACAATCTAAAAAGAAGTGGACAGATCCATGTTGAGTGACTTTAATAGGAACGCCAAGGCTCCGATGATTTTTTCTACCTGATATCAAAATGACGATCGTGACGAGATATGTAATGGAGTGGTTCGTGAGCTTCCTTGTGATCAGTCGGCTAAAAGAGATGTGCACTTCATTTTGTGGTGGATTGATCACCATCCTGTGTTCAAGAGTTTCTCACCGTGACATTGTAGATTGTAATAATATTATTCCTTAATCAATAGAATATCTCTCTTATTAACCCAAGGTTCTTTACTATTAGAAAAACCCAAGGTTCTTAATTAAAGAGATGCTTTGATTAGACTTGAAGGGAAAACCTTACTCTCTTACAGAAACATGTTTGCCTCCTAGAGTTAGCACTATGTTTCTCCATTCTCCTCCTCCTCCTTGCTTCTCCCTCTCACACGAGCTCTTCTCTTCTCCCTCTAGGGAGCTTTCTTCTCCAACATTGCTAGCGGTGAGGGTTAGGGTCCACCATGTTAGACGTAGGTTCACTGGAATCCTTGGGTTTAGGGAGACAAGAGGATGACTGCTAGGTTGTGGTGCTGCTAGCAACATGACCAGGGAGGCTGGCATCATGACAAGGATGTAAGTGTGATGGGTTGGGTAGGGTAACAACGGTGAGAGGTAACGAGAGGTGGTGTGGTGAGGAAGTGAAAGTGCGACAGATAGCGGTAGCAGTATGAGTGCGGCAATCTGAGATGGTGGCAGGAGTGCACGGGCACCGAAGGCACCGGGATAGTGCCAGAAGCTACTATAGGAGACATGTGCCAGTGTGTAGGGTAGTGGTGGCGGAGCAGCAATCAGGGGATGATCTAGAATAAGGGGGCAAGGCAGGTGCAACCACGTCACTAGCCTCTTTTGTTCAAACGATAGCCTCTTTTGTTCAAACGATGGAAGTCTATAAGACTATACTGTTTCACGAAAAGAAATCCTTTATGCATGGGAACACATTTGTATGACACGTTTTCGAGGCAATAAATAGTGTATTAGTGGTTGTTTCATTCATGTCTCACTAAAAGTTATCATCACCCCAAGAAAAACTCGTGGCGAAGCAATACTAGTATTTTAATTGGCACGGTCTTTGACACAATTGCATGGACGTGTATGTAATCATCTTTGATTTTTTGGACTCACATAGGTATGTATTATTTTGCTATTTTGCAAAAATGGCAAATTAAAACCCGGTGTGTTGGCTGTATGTGATACTAAACCAGTAATCAGAATTCAAGTATGGATAATGAGTCAGTGGGTCGATAACCTGGACATGAGTTGGCATGTCATTCTTACATGATATCAATACATTGAATTAAAGTTTGGATCGCTATGTGGCTGATCATTTGTACATCATTTTAGATCAATATGTAGAATTAATCAAGCCCTATATCTAGAGGTATGAAAGTATGTCAAGCTAGGGGCTTGGTCGTTTGTATTGCATTGACAGGGTGTGCATGCTATAAGATCAGTACACATAATTTAAGTTCATATCGTGATATGGTTGATCCTGTGTACATGCTATTGGATTAGTACATAGAATTAAAGTTTGGATCACTTATACGTCCAAAATGTATCGTGTCTTTCTAAATTTAATGATGCTTTTTGGTTATATCTCCATTATGTATTTTATTTATTTTTATAGATTATTTAATAAACCACCAAACTGATTTTTTATCCCTTTATTTCCTATACATAGGAAAAATATTGCAAAAATGCAAAAAAAAGAGCATATTCGGGAATGTTCAGAAGGAGGAAGACTTCATGCGAAAGGAAGCATCGAGAGGAGGTCCACAGTGGCAGGGTGATAGAGGTGGGCGGCACCCCTTGCCACCTCTTGGCCACCAGTGCTCCGCTGGCGGCGCCCCTTTGCCAGTAGATCCATTTTATCCCCGAATAACCCCTTGTAGAGTTTCTCCTACATACATAGAAGCGTACGCGTCGTGAAGAACAAGAAAGAGGCGGTGGTACAAAATCAGATGCTCCTGCTGTGAGTCCTAATTTTCCATCTTCATCACCACCATGAATTCCACCCATAGATCATAACTTCCAGCAAACCTCCATAGCTAGAAACTCCTTGTAATTCATCTACGATCATTAAGACCTCCAAGATTGGTCTGTATTTTGGTATTCATCAATGTATGGATTCAATCTTTTATTTTGTTCTTATTGATTTACATGAAGCGTGAGTAGTCCATCGAGGCTATGGGATTGTAGTAGTAAATATGTAATGTTCTCTATGTTTGTGATGGTCATCCATCTTCAGTGTCATCAATAGTGTTATTATGGTTGTCATCTATCTTTGACGCAATCAATTTATTCATTGGGATTGATTATGTCCAATGCCCCAAAAGGGATCATAGTAGTAGTTGTTTGTCTTGTTGTACCCCTTTGCTAGACGAGGCGGCAATGGCGGAGAGGAGATGATGCTTAGTGGATGAGTGACACAAATCCACCGATTGAAAGCTATAAGATCCAATCTACTAGGAGACGGTACAAAGCGTAATATTTAATTCCATAACCATTGCATACTGACAGTTGCACAAACTTGGTTATAGTATATGAGCATAGTACTTATCCCAATGAAAAGGTTTCTCCATTAGTTAGGCATTTACCGTAGTTGCGTCTTGTGCTAGTCTAGAATCCCAATATACTTATGAGAATTGCTATTAGTGATCTTATAAACCTCATGCCTTATTTTCCACCATTAGGACACCCCTCATAACACTTTTAGTGATAGTTAATTTGATGTTTTCTATTTATTCCAAAAATATAAATTGCATCCTATGTCAAGTAGTTGCATATTTTAATATCTATATTGCATCCTTGAGGTTCACAACTATTTGAGAAATATAGTTGTGCATCTCAACCTTCACTTTTATTATTTTAAATGTGATATTAGATTTGGACCAAGTGAGATTAATCATGCTTGCCTATGGGTTCGACACTCTTTCTCATTAAAAATGCTACAATCGATCCCCTACACTTATGGGTCATCAAGCATTTTTTAGCACCATTGCCGGGGAAGCAACATTGGTTTCACACTCTTTACTTTTTACTTTTATTTTTGCTAGTAGTTTAGTATTAGCTTGCTTAGTTTGTCTTATTGAAAACAACAACAAAATTAGATGCTACTCCTTTAATTTTTTTTATCTTGCTAAGAAATATTAAAAAATTAGTTTAGTATTATGGCTACTTTTGGAGAGAGTTTTGGGCCTTCTATGGATTTTCTGTGCTCTAGTATATGTGAACCACGGCCTAGAGTATAACATTTTCAGATTAATCATAAATTTATCCTTATGATCATGAAAGATGTTTTTGAAGGAAAAAATAGATCAATGATGACCCATGTTTGCATATCAAGAAATATTCCTTGTTATGTTCTACGATGAGATGTGCTACATTCACAGATGATGAGCTCAAGTCGAAATTATTTCCATTCTCCTTAAAAGGCAAAGCTTTAGAATGGCTGCGTGCAAGCCCCATGGGATGATTTAAAACTTGGTGAGGTATATTAATGCATTCATATGATATTATTTCCCCTTTAGTAAGATTTGTGAATGTAAGAAGGAAACTATGAGCTTTAATGAAAATGATAATGAGGGCCTGTGTCCTGCTATTAGGAGGTTTTTAAAATCATTGCATGCTACCCGACTTACAATTTTGCCAAAATTTTATGGAGGATTGACTATGACTTCCCGAAAAATTTGTATTGTGCTTCTAATGGTAATTTCATGAATAAAACTATTGGAGAAGCTTGAATTTTTTTCACCTTATCATGAAAATTATTGTCGATGCATGGTGATGAAAAAACTCTTTATAATGATGTTGATACTTGTGCTTGTAATGAGGGGGAATACCATTACCCCAATATCTTCTATTCTTTTTAGAATAAAACAAGTGTCAATGTAGGTGAAATTAAGAAGCCTCATGTTCCATCGCTTCCATTGCCCACCAGTTCAAAGAGGAGATGCGAGGTTGAAGTCTCACATTCAAGCAAAAAGTTTCATATCTCTCTATCACCAATACGTGTGAGTATTGTTTGTAAAATCCCTAATGGAGATAACGGAAAGGTAACAATAAGTAAGGTGAGAAATTGGGTAGACACAATGAATGGTTATGCCCATGAGGTACTGATCATTTTAGTTTCCAATGTACTGATGATCCCAACCTTGAAGAAGAGGAGGAACTCATTCTTTTCATGGGAACTAATGAAATGTTACATTGGATTTCCTTGCAAAACAAAAGTCGCTTACTAGAAAAGATTGACAATTGGATGCTTCCTATTCGCAAGTTTTGTTTAGAAAGTCTTTGTGACAATTCTATGGTAACTAATAATAAAGAGCGAATTGCAACCACTATGCAAGAAACTAACCTTTTGTAAGATTCACAAAACACCATTGAGGAGCATTACACTCACAAAGACAAGTTAAACATGGAGAATGAGAGTGAGCATGAAGAGAAGGACGATCTTTTTTGGCGATTTCACCCACTCCTTCTAGTAACCGTTGATGATCACTTACTTTATTCTAGAGATAAATCTTTTGACGATGGTATGGAAAAGTCTCACCATGATGCTATTGATAGTTGGATGAAAATTACTTTTGGGAACCATGATGATAATAATAAACATGACTTAGTCAATAATGTTCATGGAATGCCCATCATTACTCCTCCTTGTGCAACAATTGATACTAGCATAAAGGAGAATTTGGTATTCAATAAAATTACTGTTAATGCTACTCAACTAACATATGATGACAGCTATAAGTTTCTATCTTCTTTTTAGTGCTAAATTAATCCTATAATATGCTCTAAAGATATTTACATACTCTTCCTGTTTAGTTGGGAAGCTTTAGAGCTAAGAGTAGTCTTTTATTTTTGGAGTACTCATTATGTTTAATTTAATCCCTCTTTTCTCCCTACTATAGAAAATATTAGGTTTGTCCAACGAGGGTCTTCGCCATGTGGCCCTCGGACAATTTTGAAAACAAAATGTTTTTCAAATTATTTTCCAAAACTAAAAACTATTTAGGTCACCGGCACTATTTTGCCCCCCCCCCAGTTAATCCTGCGGATGTCGGCGGAACTGTGCCGGTAAGACCACACTTTATTTCAAAAAATCGTTTTCGAAAACCTTTGCCTCCTATAGCAACGGCGTGATTCCAACGGTCTCGAGTGCCTATACTCGACGACCTCGGATGACCGCTAACATTTTCGAAGATCTTCCCCTCTCCGGCTCTCGGTGTTCCTCGACGACTCAAGACTTGAAGACTCGAAGATTAGGTTTAGATTTTGTATAGGTAGAACTCCATCGTGTAATTTTTATTTTCTTCTTTAGTTATTTTGTAATCCTTTAATTGTTGTATCACACTCTTTGTAATATTTGTTTAATTTAATAAAGTTTCAGTTTCAATCGTATTTAACGTGTGTGTATAACAAATGCGATGACACACATGTATGCCATGAACAATGCGAATGCACAACGAATTCCCTCCTCTCTCAACGTAACCTCCGACGTAGCTCACGATGATCCTCGGTAGGGTTAGGTCAACTCAGCAGCGTGAGTTAATCGAATTCCCACCTCACGCCTCTTACGACTAACCTAAAACTAGGGTCCTCATAGGTTTGATCCCTTCCTCCCAATTAGCTAAGTTTATTTGCTCCTTTTTATTTATTCTTTGTTGATGGATAATTGTTATATGTTACAAATATTAGCAATGGGTCTAATGAGGGAACCGTGCAAGATCAAGAATGACGCCGGAGAGACGATATTTGTTAACGAGGTTCAGCCGAAGCCTACGTCCCCAGGGCATGATTCACTGGCGCACTCTCCTAATTGTAACACTACAGCCTTGGTGCCAGCCATGGCCGGTCAGTCCGCTAGCACCCTGCTCCTGCTACAAAGTCATCATCGTATAGGTTACAATGGTGGCGCCTCCATATATAGGGCCCGAGTTACAAGAGTCCGACTCTAACTCTACCCTATAGCACCAATTACAAATCTAAGTCCAAAACTAACTCTATTCATACATAATATTCGACGCAAACTCAACAAGCTCCACATTGGCGAATATTTTCCACCACCTTGAAGTCATATATGCGCTGAACCTCCATGTACATTAGACTTAGGTTGTTTCCTTTGTAGCTCAAGGAGAACCCGACAAGTCTGACTTGGCCTCAGACTTGCCACCTCCATGTGACAACACCGTTACTCCTAGAACTCCAGGTTCCGTGGCTCCACTTGCAACAGTGCTCCATTGAAACTTGTAAAGATGCAAAGTTTTCCTCTCTCCCATCAACACGATCACCTCACCTTCCATGACTCTCATGGTCTTCTCATCCCAATAGCTCGGTATGTCATACCACCATCATGAAGTACTCTAAGAAAAATTAGATTCCTTCCTCAGCCCTAACACATGCTTGACTCCCTGAAGCACTCGCTTAGCTCCGTCAAACATTTTGATTTTGATGTCACCTACTCCAACAACATGGTAGGACATGTCATCTCTTGCCTAGGATAAACCAAACTCACTAGACTTGTATGAAGAGAACCACTCCTTCTTGGGTGTCACATGAAAAGAGCTTGCTGAATCCAATATCCATGCTTCAGCTTTAGTTGACTGCTTACCCGACGGTGCGAGAACATCATTGCTGCTGTTCGAGTCATCACCACAAGATGCTACATTGGCACTTGCCCCACTCTTCAATTCTAAACAGTCCTTCCTCATATGTCCCTACTTCTTGCATTTGTAGGATTGCAACTTTTTCTTCTTGTTCCTATATGACTTCCCCGTCTTATGTCCTTTCTCGCCTAAATCACCCTTGACCAGCAAACCTTCACCATGAATGACTTCCACTGCATTGTTCTTCCTTATCAACAACACCATAGTAATATCCCCAACTTTGATGGTTTCATTGCCTTGTGGCCAAAGTAGTGACCAAATGCTCATAGGATGATGGCGGCGAACACATAAGAATAATGGCCTTGTCTTCATCACCAACCTTCATATCTAGACGCGCTAGATCTGTGACCAATTGATTGAAGATATTCACTTGCTCTGCAAGCTCTCACTAGTACAGAAAACGATATCTGAGGCGGTTAAAATAGCACATCCGAGGCGGTTATAGCACCCGCCTCGACGGAGTGGTTGCGGATATGGGGGCATACATCGGAGGCGGTTATGCAAACGCCTCGGATAAGAGCTCATCCGAGGCGGTTAAAACTCATTAACCGCCTCGGATAAGGGCATATCGGAGGCGGTTACATTTTCGTAAGCGCCTCGGATAATGTATTATTAGAGCCGCTCAGAATAATACAATCGCCTCCGATATACACTTATCCGAGGCGGTTAGGTAAAGATAACCGCCTCTTATATCCGAGGGCCCAAAAAAATGGCCGGCGCGCCCTGTTGCCCGGAAGCTCATCACCACTACACACGCACACGCCCGCGCATATCCACGGGGGACCCACGGGTCGGTATCAAATGAGGAAGGCCCACGGGGGACCCACGCAAAGGCCCACGGCGTACTACTATGCAGAAGATCTCAACCCGCAATGCGCAGCCGGGTATATAAACCACTCAACCGCGCAGTCGCTGGGCGAGGTGGGACTAAACCAAACGCCAAGGGGTCTGGCGTTTGCCCCCCTAAACCAAACGCCAAGGGGTCTACCAAACGCCAAGGGATCTGGCGTCCCGGTAGAGGGTGCCGAACGCCACGTCCGCCGGCGTTTGCGTGGCTAACCAAACGCCAAGGGGTCTGGCGTTTGCCTCCCAAAAAGGCTTCCAGCCTGCTGTTCGCCACGATATCAACTAAATCGAGGCGGTTATATATCGGCAACCGCCTCCGATAACGTCGATATACGAGGCGGTCATAAATAGTTAACCGCCTCGGATAATATTGGAGACGGTTGATTATTTATAACCGCCTCCGATGTGGTCGTTATCCATGGCGGTTGCTCCTGGAATCGTTATCTGAGGTGGTTTTCTCGTGCTAACCGCTTCCGACATAGGTTATTCGTGGCACTTTTTCTAAACCGCCTCGGATATGGCGCCACGGATAGACCATTCTGTAGTAGTGTCTAACCCCTCCTGCATCTTTAGTTCGTATAACTTTTGCTTCAAGTATAGCTTATTGGTCAGTGTCTTGGACATAAACTAACTCTCCAACTTTTCCCAGATTCCACTTGGCGTAGCCTCGTTCATCAGATGGTACATGAACTGATCCGATAGAGACAGCCATATGGTCCTGGCTGCATTAATCTTTAGGTTCTCCCAATCTTCCGCATCCATCTTGGCAGGCTTGACAGCATCAGCTTTGATCACCCTCACACAACCCTATTGAGCGAGCATGTCTTTGACCCTTGTCTACCACAATGTGAAATTGCATGTACCATCGATCTTTGCCACCTCAAATTTGGTGCTCGTACACATTTGTCCACAACAGTCTAACCGCCCCTCTGACTGCTCCATGAGATCTTCCGCATTATCGTCGACTTCCTCATCGGAACTATCGGTCTGAACCCATGGTCTAATCGGCCCCAAACTTACTGACCTCACGCACCTTTGGATCTTCCTCGCCCAAACCCGTCGTAGGGAATTCCTGCAAGCCCGATCTGACCGGCTTGGAACATCGGTCTGACTGCCTGTACAAAATACCAATCTAACCAGCCTGGTACTGTGGTCTAGCCCGAGCGCTGAGCACTCTCCTCGGAATACATGCATGCTGCCTTGTTCTAAACCTTGTGCTCTTGTTGTTGGGATCTTGGTTATGAAAAACTTGAGCTCTTGCCTCGTAGCCCTTCTAGGCCCCTCCTTACATTGGACTTTTGGTGACCTTTCTTTGTTCGATACGAAATCGAAACCTACTAGGACTCCAAACCAATTGGAATATGAATTCCTTCCAATTGCAAGTAAAGACCAACTTGGACTCATTCTTATCCTTCCAAATTCGGCCCTGGTGTTGTAATCCGCCTCCACGGCTTCAATTCGTTGTCTTGTGCACGAACTCGAAATTGACCCACGTCCTTGCCAAATTTGAAAACTGCAAGTGCTCTCTCATGCAAACTCTACACCCTGGACCTGCATCGCCTATTGCCACACCACAGAAGTCGAAAACCACTAGCCTCACATGCAAAAGAACCCATCCTCACCAATCTTGTTGCTGCGTTTGCTCAGGGAGGTCTAGGCTGCCTTTTGGCTGCTTGTATGACTGGCCCCATGGAGGTCTAACCGGCCTTTAGCCACCAATCTAACCTCTCCACTAGGTGGTCTGATTGGCCACTTAGCCACCGGTTTGACCAACCCTTCGTGCCGCCCTTGGACGTGGCCGGTCGCACCGCGGCTTGCACACTGCTCCCCTCCATGCCAATCTGACCGCCGCTCCTGGTCAGTCTGACCGTGCATGCTCATTGCTTTTGTCGATTTAGTATGCAAGCTTGGGTAATTTTTTTTATGATGTGTAACATTATGAATATATAACGGTCGTGGTCCATTAATCATTAAGGTACACCAGATTGATGTTGGTAATGCTTAGGGGCAATTATGAATATCTATCAGTTGTGGTCCATTAATAATAAGGGTGGCCATATTAATGGTCGTATGATGTTTAGGTGTAATTATGAGTTATTATTGGTTGTAGTTTATTTAAGTACAATTATGTAGATCCATCAACTATGATATATTTTATATAAAATTATGAAGATCTATAGATCGTCATATGTTTAGGTACAATTAAGATGATCTATCGGATGTGATCTGTTTAGGTATAGCTACGAATACCTATTGATCATGAATTGTTTAGGTATATTCAAGGTTTGCTAGGAGAGCGGTTACCCAACACTTGGCACCTATGGCACCTAGGTGGCCGCCTTGGACATGCACATCGTAGTTTTGCTAGGAGGGTGGAGGGTGAAGGATGAGAGACAAGGGTGATGAATGGAGGTTGATGAAGGATGGAGGATGAAGAATGGTGGAGGAGCTCCAGCTTGTTTCAATGCTCATGTGGAGGACGAGGTCTCGTGGCAATGGAGAGCCTAGAATTTGCGGCAGCAGTGTGGAGGTTGAGGAAGAAGGGTGGAGGATGAAGCAGATGTCTCCCTATGTTACAAATAGAGACAAATCTGGCCCATTGAGGCCCACATGGAAACTCTAGCTCCCTCTCCTTCCACGTTGCCCGCTCTCTTCTCACACCACCACTGCTGCCTAGACCACCGCCTAGGGCCTAGGCTACATGTTCGGCTACCATCTAGCGCTTCTGCGTGCCTAGGCGAGTGTCTAAGAATGCCTTTTTGAATGTTGGGTGTAATTATTATAATCTATCAGTTGTGATACGTTTAGATACAATTGTCCATTAATAAAAAGAGGGTTTACCAGATTAATGACCGGATATTTTTTCTTGAAATTCTCTAGCATGTTTCTCCTTTTCCGGTTGACCATCATGTACTTTTTACATATAATATTTCTTTTTGCCTTGTTAGTTATTACAGCAATATGCACCGTGCTCCAACAAAGTCGGTTGCTGCCCCACCGCCCAGTGTGTCCTTCGCAAAAATGTTTCGGCACGAATGCCCCCTTGCTGAATGCCTCCTTTCTTTTTCTTATTTTAGTGTGGCGTGCCGAAGACGCTTCTACTCGTCGCTGGAGAAGGATAGTAGCTCTTCAGCACTGAAGAACAATGGCGGACCAGGAGGGCTTGCTGATGAGGTGGTGTGCGAGGAGCGGTGGTGCCGCTTGGGCGGGAGCAGGGTTAAGGTTGGCTGGAGTTATGGGATTGACGGGGTGATGTGGGTGGTTGGATTTAGATCGGATGGCTGAGAGAGTTGACCGTGATTTAACAAATTTTCAGTTGGCAGTAGACAGCTCCTTGGATAGTGTGTGTTTAGTTTCAACCTAAATTCGAATTTCTAATGTGCAATAGACAGCTCCGTAGATAGGTGTGTTTAGTTTCAATCCTAAATTCGTTTTTTCTCTCTCTATTCTCCGATTCAAATGATCCCTATGGCCAAACACAACTACAGGTTTGTCTAGTGATCCAGTCCAAACGGGTCTAGTGATCCAATCCAAACGGGCCGGGTTCAAACAATCCCTATGGCCAAACACAACTACAGGTTTGCTAGGGTATTATGAGCAGAGGGGCAGGTAAAGGATATCGGATATAGGCAAAAGTCAGATAGAATTGGACATTTAAACCACCTCTGAATCACTGATGAAGTATAGGTATTCTGAAAATGATCTACTGGAGTCAGGGCGTCATGGTCAGAGAGGCAGGTGATGGATGATGGATTTAGAGAGGAGCCAGAGAGAAACTAAACTACCAATGAAGTACAGACATTCAGGAAGTGGAAAATCAAGCTGCATTATTAATTTTAAGAAAAACCTGCAATAGTAAGGAGATTATGGCTAGATAGGCTTCCAGAACCTTGTAGGAATCTTCTATTGAATGTAGTTTTTGTTTGCAAGTGATCTAAAGGAAGTGCAACTACCGATCTGTAGCATGTATACTTGCTTAACTGACATCTTCATCTTCAGAAGTAGTACTTGACTTCTGATTATTTGTCTTGTCATGTCTGTGCACTCACAAGATTTGGATGGTTCAGAAACTACGCTATAGAAGTCCAAGCATAACAATGATTTGTTTGGCAGTGGTTTGTTTGGCAGTGGAACCGATTGCCCCTACATCGAATACGTTGCTTCTGTTCTACAAGACAAAACAAAGTTTCTGCATTTGTATCCAACGGAATTACTACCTATAAGCAAGTAGACAATTGTTTTTGCAGACTATACGTGAATCGTGCCATTATTCTGTACCGTTTGCTACTCTGAGGTGAGAGTTTACTGCAGAGCGCATGATTCTCTGACAGCCCTATGACAGATAACAATTGCTACAGACTTACAGTACACTATCGTAACAAAACAAAAAACACAGTACGAAAGTAATTTTTGCGAGGTCGTATAGTAGTACTAGGTAATGAACCTGCACTCGCCATCTCCCATCAAAGCTAGCACATGATACATATGACTTATGATATAGCACACACTGCATGCACACCTACTGCAATCGAGCACTTTCACTTAGGACACCCTGAAAACTACAACAGCTAAATTCACCATGCAGAGACAGGTTAATGAAGACCATCAAGCGAGCAAGAGCATGCATGCACACACCAATCATGCCCCGGCCTGTCTGTAAAGACCATATGTAACACCAGTTCTCATTACACCCAGGTGCAGATCAAACATGATTGATCACTGCTAATCCTGACATGACGTTGCTGATAAACTAGGACCAGGCCAGGCACCAAGCGTGCAAGCTTGGTTGCATATGCCGAATTGCCGATTCAATGTCCGGTCGGCAAGTGCACGAACAGATCAGCGAAGCAAAGCGTCAAAGCGAACTCACCAACCATGCATGCAAGCCACCTAAAGTCCGTAACCATAAGAATGATTAGATGGCCGCTAGCTCCAGTCTTTGGCTCTCCGCAACGTCCTTCATCATTCGATCCCTAGCTAGCTAGCTATCCCTCTTTTTCCTACCAGATCTCCATCCACAACTTTGCTTCCCTTCTACTCCCCTCCACACACACAGACACACACACACACGTACATAGTACCTCTCTACACCTATGAACTCAATTAGCACATTTGGGGCCCTACTCTAATGAAGACACCCACCATGCATGATCCACCCCTCCACACATAACCACTTCCTCACTATGGCAAAGAAAAATCAGCCACTACTAGCATGCACACCACACTACGCTTTCAACATCAGAAACTCTTTTTCGGACCTGGTCCGTTCTATCTCCTTGAAAACACCTTCTAAGAAGTTGTAAATTTTTTGAAGAAAATCATGGATATTCATCGTGATATAACATGTGACCTTGTAAAATTTGGTTAAAAAATATGACCATTTGAGTCATGCATAAAAAGAACAAATTTGAATGGTGAATAATGCGTTATTCAGAGGTGCAAATTTTGTCTTCTTTCTGTAGGACGCATATGATCATATTTTGGCACAAAATTTTACAAGTGTGCATATTATACCATGATGAACATTCATGTTTTTTAATTAAAAAATCAGAATTTTTTTGAAGGTGTTCTAGGAGAGAGAACGCCAGAAATTTTTTTAAATATTATTTTTTTCGTAAATCGCAGGAGTACAACACCGATTGGAGGAATTTCAAAAATGGAGACTAGTCGGCACAGCAAATGCCGAAAAGGCCAAATTGGCAGTCCAATTGCCGATTACTTGGACGCTCGGTAACTTGCATGCCGAAAAGTCAAGTCGGCACCCCATATGCCGATTTTCTGGGGCCTGTCGGCAAGCTGTTTGCCGACTTGGAGCTAATCGGCACGCTGTTTGCTGACTTGGGGCTAATCGGCAAGCCGTGTGCCGACTTGTTCCAAGTCGGCATTTACGGCCCCGACTCGTCCCACGGCGCACACGCACGCACGCACCCGAGTGTGTTCAGGCGAGCGGTGGCGGCGGCGCCGCTTGGAGGGAGGGCGGCAGCCGGGGGCGCAGCGAGGCGAGCGGGGAGGCTGGCGGCGAGGCCAACACGGCTGCCGGCAGCGAGGCAAGCGCGGCGGCTGGTGGCGAGGCCGTGGGGCGGCGGCGTGGCGTGGGAGAGAGAGGAGAGGAAGAGAAAAGGAGGAGGAGAAGAAGAGAAGGAGGAAGAAGAGAAGAGGAAGAGAAGAGAAGAAGAGAAGGAGGAAGAAGAGGAAGGAGAAGAAGAGAAGGAGGAAGAAGAGGAAGAGAAGAAGGAAGAAGAGGGGCCTCCTCCGCCGAATTTGTCGTCAGTCAGGTAAACCCGAATTTTCAAAAAATTTGTCGATTTAGTTTAGCATTAGCATATTAGAAATAATATTAATACGTTAGGTATATGAATGTACCTGAGTCGTTTTAGAATAATGTACGTGTAGCGTTTTGGAAATTGAATTCCATCTATAATCGCATATGTCAAGATTTGATCATACAGTTGTCGATATTACGAAATAGTTATACAGAAGTAGAAAAATATGGAAGAAATGGAAGTATATTATAGATCAGATGGACATACGTAGCTACATATTACGAGTCTCCTACATTTTGAACATAAGTGAATTTTACGAAATGATATTACGGATGACAAGAATGTCTGATATAGTGAGATTCAAGATTTTCTATGGTCCTGGAGAAGTGAGGACGAACTCGAATGGAGTTGATCTTAGTTTATTCAGTTACACTGTATTGTCTCTGGAAAATTCCGAGTCGATGAACATTAGAGAAGCTAAAGACTGGTTCACCTGTAGCTTTGGTCTTGATATGGACAAGTATAGTGTCAGCATTCAAGCTGTGTTTACAATGTCCTTAAGTTCTTTGCGCTGGGATCTGATGTCCGTTGAAAGAACGAAAGAGTGGACTTCTTGGCTTAGGGTCTGTAGCGGTCATAAAGATGATCCTGTTGCTTTGGTGCAAGCTGTTGTGAAAGATCAAACGGGGTATCATTGTACAACATATGAAGAAGATCACATAAGTGCATCAGCGCAAGGGGTAACAGAGTACGGAGCTGGAGAGCATTTTGAAGCAGTGATTCCAGGAGGAATGAGACCTAACCATGGTCCTACCGGGCAGGCGGACGAAGCTAAGGAATTCGAAGAGTTGGTAGAGGCTATGGAGCAGGAAGATCTAGCGGGCGTTGTGCAAGATGACGACGAGAAGGCTGATGATGAAAATAGTGCTGAGGACGAGGAGACTTCTGATCATCAAATTCCGAGCGGGTGGAACCAAGAACTATTGGGTGGTATGCGTGTGACAGATGGGCATGAGTCATCGTGGGAGTTCAGAAGCAATGAGATAAAACATGGCACCATGTATCGCAACAAGCTCGAATTAAAAGATGCAGTTGTTCTATGGGGTATGTCCACGCAAAGAACATTTTATGTTTAGGTGTCTACCCCGACCCAGTACACCGCAAAGTGCAGCAATATTGGTTGTCCTTGCTCTGTGCATGCTCACGTCCCGAAGTACGAAGTGACTTGGATTGTTAGTAGAGTAGTGCCTCATAACTGTGTTCGATCCAACGTCCTTGCAGAGCATCGTAACATGACTTCAAGTCTGATTGCAATATTGATGTTCGCCGAGATAGTGGAGAAGAAAGATATGAAAGCGAAACATATTCAAGTAGCAATAAAGAACAAGTACCAGTTCTCAATCAGCTATGGAAAGGCATGGCATGCTAAACAGAAAGCAATGGAGATGCGATTTAGGAATTTCAGAGATTCATATCACAACCTTCCCTACCTGCTGTGGACACTACAAGGCAGGAACCCGGGCACGTATGTGGACATCAAGTATACGTTGTCATCTGAGTCACCAGGATTTAAAGAGATGAACCGGGCTTTTTTCTCCTTCGGAGCTTGCATTGAAGCATTTAACCATTGCCGACCTTTGCTATATGTTGATGGTACATTCTTGACAGGCAAGTATAGGGGGCAGATCCTTACCGCTATTGGAGTGGACGGTAACAACCGAGTTCTTTCACTGGCTTTCGCATTTGTTGAAGGCGAGAACTACGCAAGCTGGCTATGGTTCTTCAGAAGACTGAAGCGAGGTGTCGTAAAAGATTGACTGAACTGTTGCATACTCCATGATAGGCATCCTGGTATATTGAAGACCGTGAAGACTCTTACAAACCCCGGACCGGATGAGCTTGAACCCTGGGCTGATATGCAAAGCCGCTGGTGCATTCGCCATCTAGGGGCAAATTTCTACTAGCACTTCAGGAATAAACGTCTTATGAATCTCTTCAAGAGGCTATGCAAACAAAATCAGAAGAAGAAGTTCTACAAATTGTGGGCTAAGCTTGATGAATTCACTAAAACAGAGTTAACTCAGCAGAGGAAGAAAGCCGCGGCAATTGTAGTAGCAGCGGACGAGGAACCAAAAGAACTGTGCACTCTACCTGGTATTGACCCGCCAGGTGTTAAGAGGAAGAAGGGTGGACGAATCAAGACCTTCTCCAAGTGGATCGAGAATGAGCCGAAAGAGAGATGGTCCTTGCTCTTCGACACTCATGGAGCGAGGTACGGTATCATGACAACAAACCTGGCGGAGGTGTACAATTGGGTACTTCGTGGACAGCGCGATTTACCTTTAGTTGCTATAGTCGAGAGCATACTTCATGGCACAATTCAGTACTTCCAAGAAAGGTATCAGATAGCTGCATTGCACATGAGCACCTACACTGAAACTCCTTTCAGCGCGACTGTCATGCAATACATGGAGCAGAAGATAGCAAAGGGAAAGATGCACACGGTCATAAGGATTGACAACCTGCAACATAGGTACGAAGTTCAACTACGGGATAAGGCAGGTTTTGGAACCGCAAATGAGGTTCGGACGTTCAAGGTTGCTTTCGGGTGTGAAGAAATTCCAACCTGTAGCTACACATGCAACAAGCATTTTCTTCTACACAAGCCGTGCTCGCATGTGCTAGCCGCGTGTAGGCTAATTGGTATGGACTCTTCCTCTCTCATGTCACCGTTTTACTTAAAGGAGTCCGTCCTTGCAACATGGAGCGGTGAAATTACTGGATTCTGTGCTGTCGACAACTTCACCACAGTAGAAGAGGATCAAAGGGAATACATACCGCACTGGCGCCTACTTCGTGACAACAAGGGGTGGCGTAGAGTTCGTCGAATTCGCAACGACATGGATGAATTAGAGGTTGGGGTCCCTACAAGGCAGTGCTTGCATTGTGCTGCTTATGGCCATCGGAAGAAACATTGTCCCAAGTTAAAGGACCAAGCGGGAGGTGATCCCACGGCAAGTACATCGGCAATCCCTTCGACTAGGGCTGGACAAGGGCGTAGAGAACATGGCTTCACGGAGTGATAACAAGGCTTCATACTGTTACGTCCAGTTATGTTCGATATGTAGTACTCTGTTCGAATATGAAAATGTTTGTAATAACTATACTGAACTTCTAATACGTACCTGGTTCACCTGTCTATGATGTAATTGAACTTCTTTGTTGTAGTCTCCAGTTATGTTCGAAAATGTTTGTAATGATTTTACTTTCATGCAGTACCGTTTCACATGTGCTACATGTTATGATCATGCAACAGCCTTGCAGGTATGACGGACTTCGAGTTGCTCGATGCGCGGGTCCTGACCGGGTCCGCTAGGGCATTAATGCCCCCTTAATTGTGTCATTAAGACACACTTAATACTAATGATGTATATTAAATGCTAACTCAACCGATTAATTGCACCATTAATGCTAATGATTACTATTCTGACATAATTAATGCTAATGATTAGTAATTAGTGTTAACCTGACACATTAAATACTAATGATTGGTCATTAATGCTAATCCGACACATTAATGATAGTAATTAATGCACTAATTAAATTCAATTTTAACTCTATGTATGACATGTGGGACCCACCTGACAGTTTTATAAATAAAAAGAATAAAGAAAATAAAAATCTATGACAGTGAGCCCCACCTGTCAGTGACTCGGTCAACCTTGACCAAGTTGACCATGGGGCCCACATGTCAGTCTCTGAGGCTAGTATTGAATTGAGTAATAAAAATATTTATTATTTAATATTAATTTTATTTACTGAGAAAAATACAAAAGGGTATTTAAATTGATTAAATCTTAGAAAATTCATAGAAAATTCATTTTTAATCAAAAAAATACAAATAATATATCAAAATGTTCAGAAAAATGAGATCTATTCAAATATGTCATTTTCATACATGTTTACATGCTAGGAAAAATATAAATGGCTAAAAAAATAAATTAGGATTTCCTGATTAGCCGGAAGTCTTCGGATCGCGATATCTCGAGCGTCCGGACTCCGATTAAATTGATTTCATTTGCATTAGTCTTTTTTGAATCCTCTATGCCATGGCATGCATTCCATATCATGCTGATGTTCATCATTGTGATGTTTACTATTACGCCTCCTTTTTCCAGTGTGTTCTTCTTCCTGATAGAGCCAGAAGATCTCGAAGCCTTTAATCCCGAGCCGGAACAAGAATCAATAGCCGAGCCGCAAGGCAAGCAACCCTTTGAACATTTTGTGATCATCCTACTATTTGCAAGTTATTAATTGTTTCCAAAACCCTATCGCATGCATTCAACTTATATTTTATGTTAAGTGCTAGCTTTATTTCTTGCATAACTTACATTGTCGCTCAATCAACATCACCACCACACCCCAACCTATTTAGAGTAGTATAGTTGTTGCTTTTAAGTTACGTATATAGTTAATGTTGCTTAGACATGCTTAGTCATATAAAAGTCGTAATTCCTTGGATGGCAGATAAAACACAACACTCTGGATGGGTTAGGTGATAGGTGGATGTTCACCGAGAAGTGACTAATGAATTTGATTAATAATGATTGGGTTTAGACGAGAGACCATGGCTGGGAGCATGGTGGGTTGTCTCGTTTTTCCCACAAGGACTTGTTCCCGGTGTCCTTTTGAACCAAGAATTGCGTACTTCTACGCGGGTGGTATAATGGGCCACCCACGACTGAATAATTTGTCTAGGCTTAAGTCATGAGTTGCATAGTTTGCCGTTTCCATTTGCTGGGTAAGTGAAAAAGAATGTGATGTGGTGCCTTAATATAGGTGTAAGGGTTACACACGGTCCGGGACCGGGGATGTATCACCTACTACAACTTTTGGGACTGTGTCGAGGTACCGGCTGGATTGGTGCACATGGATTAGCCCATTAGGGCGGCTCATGCTTAAGTCGAAAATATTGTAAAGGTCGTGTTCAATCACACTCTGCTAACACACCTCGTGAAGTGTGTCTTTGGCCTAGCATTAAGAGTCGATTGATACGTGTAGGTAAAGATGTACACCCCTGCAGGGTTTGAACTATTCGAATAGCCGTGTCCACGGTTATGGACAACTTGGTAAAAATCCGCATCGAATTAGACAACTACAACGTCACTCTAAAACATGCCAACTCTAAGGTTGAGGTGTTAGTGATTGTTTCCTCCCTGGTGATTGAGGAAGAATCGAGGGTTATAGTGTTTGATAGTCTGCAATAGATTCTGTATGAAGATTCGACTCATCCCCTTTAAAAGCAGTCTAGTAGTCGATTTCACTCTACTTAAAGGATATTGTCAATTGGATAATCAGCTTTCTGCAAAATAGTCCACAAATACCCCTTATTGAAACCTGTTGCATCTATTACTATTTTCCTTTGTAAGTCTTGCGGAGTACAATTTTTGTACTCACCTTGCAGTTTTGATAATTTTTGTACAGAGGAAATCATCCCCTCAACGGATGGTTTCTATATAGAGATCGATGCCAACGACGACTAGTCGTTGGGGTCCCAGGCAGTGGTCCTGCCCAGGGTTCAGCAGCATGGTTTGTTCTGCTGCCATCTTTTGACCCTACCTTTTTGGCTTCTTAGCCATATTTAATCTTCCGCTGTGTAATCAACTCTTTCTGTGAATTATGTTGTTAAGTTTTAAAGAACAACTAGTATTATTGCAGTTTTAGTCGTAAAGTTCAATCAGGGTCTATATCATAGAATTGTTAGGTTTAATCACCCCTATGAAGTGACTCTTCTACTGGGAGCTTGGAACTATATCATCCTACTCCAACCGAGCATTCAATTGCCGGGACGAGTTTGGGATTGATGTTCTGGCTCAGTGAGAAAAGAGTGAGGAGACCATATCACCCTACTTAATCTGTGTATTAATATGCCAGAGCAAGTTTGGAGTTGATGTCTTGGACTATTCGAAGCCATATCACTCCACTCCTCTTAGAGTTGATACCCAAGGGTTGAGGTCAAGGTTGATGTTTCGACTTAGCGGGTAATTTCACTTAATATTCGCTGTTATGGATTCTGGATCCCAACATATATATATCCTACCAAGGTAAAGATTTTGAAGCATGTCATGATTTCTGTTAGCTTTACCTAGAGGAAACAGAGTTTTAAAGTGTCACTGAGCCTATCATGCTAGATTTATTTATTTATTTATTTGAAGATTTTTAGGTAAAAGAATTGATTTGTCCGGGACTAATCTTGAGCAAGATGTATCAACATAGCATATGTATTTGAAATATTTTCAAAATTTAAATTCCAAACCTTTCAAAAATTATTAAAGTTACCATAATGGATAGTTCTGGAATTTATGAGATCATCAAAGAAAGAATTTATTCGATCGGAGTTACAGCGAAGAAGACATAGACTTCTGAGGTTTCTGCTAGGAGAGGAAACTGGGTGAGAGGAAAAATAATGAGAGGAAAAATAATGCAGCTCGAGTAGGGGTGAAGGAGAGGATAAGGAACAGGAGGGAACTCGGGGCGACTTGCTTCAACTTGGAGCTTGGGAGAAGAAAGCAGGTAGAGCTTAGCCTTGGGAAAACATGTATAGAGGGGAGCTAATTTTATGGGGAAGAAAGAGATGCTAGTAGATGGAGTAGATAGAGAAGGTGAGCTCGGGCTGGTTGGGAATTGAGAGGGAGGGGAGTTGCTTGGTTTAAATAGAGGAGAAGGAGGCAAGAAAGTTAATTATCTTGCACGCGCTGTGAAGTTACCGCAAAGTTGGGCACCGCTCACTATTGAGGGGAACAAGAAAAGTTGGGCACCGCTCACTATTGAGGGGAACAAGGAAAGTTGGGCACCGCTCACTATTGGAGGTGAGGTTGCAGCAAAATTGGGCACTGTATATGGTACTGTAGATGGGTACTGTTCGTGAGGGGTGCTGTAGATGGGGGTACTATTCATAGACACTGTTCATGAGTACTGTTCATAGGCACCATTCATGGTACTGTTCACCATGAATTTCTCCAATCTTAGCCGTCGGATTCATGGGATCAATGGCTCAAATTGCTTGCCAAGTTTAGTTTAAACTTAGTACACTATATAGTAGTATAGACTTATATTTTTGGGTATCTAAGGTTCTGGCCTATATGGGAGGCTGCACGATTTTTCTAGGAATTTTTGGAGAGTTATTTTGGGTAGGTGTAGTTCAAAGGCTTATTTATCCCTGATTGGAAAAATGATGACAACTAGGAATTTTTATATTGTACCAAGCTATTTTATTTTATATCTGGGATTTTATATCAGTGGGTCTCTCTGAGAATTTTTGTGGACTTTTCTAAGATGTATTTCTAGCACTTCCTGTACAAGGGTCAAATCTGGATTTGATGGAAAAGAATTAATAACTAGCTTTTCTTGTACAGTACCACTGTGAAAACTGCTCATGGTTGGTTGAGGAATCTTACCAAGAATCTTCAGGAGTTGTTCAGTAATTTATGGTGGTAGAAATCCACACATGATATGGATTTTGCTTTTATTGGTACAGCAAAACAGCTACCTAGCAAATGGTGGTTTCTAGGGTTTTGCTAATTTTTCAAAAACAGTTCAAGACGGTATTTGAATTATTTTAATAGTTTTGAATTGAAGGTCCTCATATTTTTGCATATTTGGTCTAGTATAGTTACAATTAATCTTGGAAAATTTGTTGGGATTTTTTACGAATATTATTTCATGTGGAGTGCCATGTATGATTTAGATTTGGTCAGCTTAATGCAATGCCATGCTTTGTAGGGTTTGAAAAACCGGAGTGTGACAGCTAGCCAAAGGACAAATTACAGAAATGAATTACACCACAATGGTCCCAACTATACAATGGGCTATTACCTAGCAGATGACATATATCCACCATGGGCAACGTTTGTGAAGACAATATCATCTCCACGAGGGAATAAGAAAAAACTTTGCTCTCAAGTCAAGACAATACCATCTCCGCGCGGGAAGGATGTTGAACGAGCATTGGAGTTCAACAAGCTCGTTTTGCCATTGTTCGTGAACCTGCAAGGTTTTGGATCAAGAGACACTCAGGCAAATCATGATAGCTTGTGTCATTATGCATAACAGATAATTGAAGATGAGTGGGAAGTCCTGAAAGACTTCAATTATGATCATGTGGGAGAAAGGGTGACAATTTCTCATGAGCACACCCTGAGATGTCTTAGTTTATGGACTTTATCCAAAGTAATCATGATGTAAAAAATAGACAAGCTCACTCTCAGTTTCAAGATGATCTAGTAGAGCACATATGGCAACTGTATGCAGAGTCGTAGTTCTAATACTATGTATCAAGTAGTACTTTAAGAGGGGTGTAGTGTTTTCAAATTATGTGTGATGATATATGCAGTTCTTTCTGAGTTAATGTATGCATTTCTTTTTCTTAATATTGTTGAGCACCTATTTCATTAGGCAGTACGTTCGCAAATTGTTAGGCAGTACGTTCGCAAATCATTAGGCAGTACATTAGCATATTGCTAGGCACCACATTAGCATATTTTTAAATAGTACATTAGCATATCACTAGGTAGTACATTAGCAAATAGTTCATATAACTTATAGTTCACACAACAAATAGTTCACACAACTTATAGTTCATACAACAAATACTTCATATAACAAGTAGTTCATACCACAATTTGAATAGCAGAACTAAACAACATAATAGTGCAGCTTAACCCGATATGTTGTATCGTCGAGCGATGATCTCACCCTGCAAGCTTATGTAGTATTGTTCTTGTGGCCCAACCATAGCACCAATGTCCATGCTCATTATTCTCTCTTCATCACTTCTTCTTTGAAACTCAACTTTTGTTGTTCTAGTGCTATCTTATCTTTTTATTGGCTGCTTACTTTCTTCTAGTACCATCATCTTTTCTTCCATTGCGAGTGCTCGCTCATACCGAGCTTCTCTCTTGGCCTCTTTATTATCCTCCTTCTCTATCTTCTTTGACCACACTTTATCCAATGCTTAACATAACAATACTACTATCTAAAGAGGCAAAACTTTTAAATCATCGTAATCGTTCTTTTTTGGCCTTCTTACCAATTGGTCTTCTCAAGGGTTCATGTTCTGGAGTACAAGACTCAACTTCATCATCATTGGAGGTCATACCTGGAGAAGGAGTACCTAGACTTGCATTGGAGGCCGTTTTTTATTTTTCTGAGATAACCTAGAAGTTCACTTTGGGTGGTGCTCTAAGATTCTCTAGCAATGCAATAATCCAAATGATCTCCCTTTGGTATCTTCTGCATGGTACAAAGTACATGCCTGAACAATCTGCAAGTGAATGTGTTTTATTAAAGTTCCACACGACATGTGAAGTTACAACATATAAAGCTACAAGCAAATTAAATAGATAAGTGCATATCTTACCTTGCGCTATCATCCCGCTTTGCCTTCTATTCCGAATTCGGCCATAACATCCATAGAACTTATTAACCTGTCCTTGCATAATACCCCAACGGTTCAAGAGAGAATTTTGATTCGCACCGACTCGAATTCCTTGTTATTGTGGAAGTAATGATGAATCCTCGCCTAGTAAGAATCACGAGTTTGTTCGTTCCCTGTTGTTGCATCCAAACTGGTATTTTAGCCATGCTTGTATAAACAAATTGTCTTCTTGCTCGGTGAAATTTTTAGGTATCTTATTGTTGGGTCTCATAGAGGTGATAGGTTCTTCAAATGGTGATGGTTGCTCTCCAATTGGGCTAAAATTCTAACTATCCTCCCAAATTGTGCCATCGGTTCCACCACTCAACAAGCTAGAATAAAATCCACCTGCCATTAGAACGATCTACAAATACATGAGTACAAGCCTTTGTTAAAATCAGCGAGCTGTAGCAACTAGGTAGTTGTTTTATTGGATCACTGATTTGTAAGTACTAAGAATCTTAGATTTGTGCAAATCATGATTAACACCTAGGGAACATGAGAAACAAGAGTTTATTATGTCTAACAATTTAAAGTTTGTGCATATTATCTATTTGCTATCAGCACTATGATGATAAAGAGCCCTTGGGAAAAAATAAGAAGAAAGATAAAGAGCCCTTGTTAAGTGAGTCAGAGTACACAATTTCACAGATTATCGCTTACCAACTAATCTAGCAAATGGTTTATTTTCTTACCAACTAATCTAGCAAATGGTTTATTTTCATATTTCTTAGATCGTGGTACTTTGGCAAGGAGGACCATCTAGGTCAACAAAGCCAACAATCCAAAGTGTGAAAGATCGACCATCAATCGAGGTATATAGATCAGAGATAAGAAATTGACAAAATATCACGCTCAATTCATGAATGCCAAATCGATCTTAGTGTATTCTCGATGATTGACCCAAATTGCTATTATCATTTGGATGAAACTATATATATACTATTATTATTTTCTCTCAAATCCCTCGCTTTCTCATTTTTCTCTCAAATTACCCTTCTTCCTCAAATCCCTCACTCTCAAATTCCCCTTCTCCCTCAAATCCCTCTCTATCTTCATTTTCTCCCTCACAGCTACCTCCCCCAAGCTCCCTCCCCTGACGGCACCTTCCCCGGTCTCCCCGCTCCTAGATCTGGAGCGGGGCGGGCTGTAGGTGAGAGGAGGGGCTGCGGCGGCGTTTGGCGACCGGGCTGGAGCAGAGGAGCAGCGACAGGCGGCAGGGTTGGAGCAGCACATTATGGCGGGGTGGAGAGGAGCAGTGACGGTCGGCGGGGCAAGAGGGGAGCAGTGGGTGACGGAGCGGGAGGGGAACAGCGGTACCAACATGGTCGGGACGGCAGCGCGGAAGGAGGATTGGGCAGGAGGGAAGGCTCCGGGAAGGATGAGTTGGTGGATGGCGTGTCTCCAAGTCACTCCATTTTTAGCGTCGGTACCGGCTGGGATGGAGGGCCTCTTTTTTGGCGTATGCGATACGGGTTCTGCTGGAGCTCCTTTTTATCCTAAAAACTCTATTTTGACTATTATAGGTGAGATGGAGGCTTTGCTAGTGATGCTCTTACATGGGTCTCTATCTTAAGCTAGAACCGCTGATTTTCCCATATGACAAGGTGTCAACATATATACACCCTGACTGCAGTCCTGCAGCAGATCAGTTTCTATAACCTCAAACTCACCTCTCTAGCCACTAACAGTTTGTGTTAGACTCTCTGCCTCTAATACACACTAACTCAGACACAGTAGGTAGAACCGTAGAAGAGTGTTGGCTAATGAGGACAATTCCAACAGCATTTCTACTCCTACTGCTGCTCCTCGCAGTGCCGCCGCCGGCAGCCGTGGCGCTCACCGCCGACGGCCTCGCGCTGCTGTCTTTCAAGGCAGCGGTGACCGAGGACCCATCGAGGGTGCTGTCGGCGTGGTCGGAGTCCGACGCGGACCCATGCCGGTGGCCGGGCATCGCCTGCGCGAACATCTCTTCGCCGCGGGGCTCGCCGGCGCCGCGGGTGGTCGGCGTGGCCGTTGCCGGGAAGAACGTCTCGGGCTACATACCCTCGGAGCTCGGCTCGCTGCTGTTCCTCCGCCGGCTTAACCTCCACGGCAACCGCCTCACCGGCGCCATCCCGGCCGCGCTTTCCAACGCGTCCTCGCTCCACTCCGTCTACCTCTACGATAACGCGCTCACCGGCAAGCTCCCCGTAGCGCTCTGCGACCTCCCGCGGCTGCAGAACCTCGACGTGTCCCGGAACGCGCTCTCCGGCGAGCTGCCCCTCGACCTTCGCAACTGCCGGAGCTTGCAGCGGCTCATCATCGCCAAGAACGCCTTCTCCGGCAAGGTGCCGGCCGGCATCTGGCCGGAGATGGCCAACCTGCAGCAGCTCGACCTATCTTCCAATGCCTTCAACGGCTCCATCCCGCCGGACCTCGGGGAGCTCCCGAAGCTCGCCGGCACTCTCAACCTCTCGCACAACCAGTTCTCCGGCATCGTGCCGCCGGAGCTCGGCCGCCTTCCGGCAACCGTCACTCTCGACCTCCGCTTCAACAACCTCTCTGGAGCCATCCCGCAGACGGGCTCCCTCGCCAGCCAGGGCCCCACCGCCTTCCTCAACAACCCCGCCCTCTGCGGCTTCCCGCTCCAAGTTGCCTGCCGCGCCGTCCCGCCGCCGACGCAGTCTCCGCCGGTGCAGAATACCAGTCCGTCAAAAGCAACCACCTCTCAGGAACAACACCAGCATATTAAAACAAGCCTGATAGCGCTCATCTCAGTCGCCGACGCCGCCGGCGTCGCCCTCGTCGGTATCATCCTGGTGTACATATACTGGAAGGTCAAGGACCGGAGGGAAGGCCGCCGCGGGCGCCGAGCCGTCGCGCAAGACGACAGCGACGACGACGATCGAAACAAAGGTCTCTGCCGCTGCATTTGGGGTCGCCGCGGTGGAGGCGGGGGAGACGACTCCGACGGCTCGTCGGACGACGACGAGGAAGGCGGAGACGGCAAGTACAGCGGCGGCGACGGGGAGCTGGTGGCGATAGACCGGGGGTTCCGGGTTGAGCTGGACGAGCTGCTCCGGTCGTCCGCCTACGTGCTTGGGAAGGGAGGGAAGGGGATCGTGTACAAGGTGGTGGTGGGCAACGGCTCGACGCCGGTGGCCGTGCGGCGGCTGGGCGGCGGCGGCGGTGGCGCGGACCGGTGCAAGGAGTTCAGGGCGGAGGCGCGGGCGGTGGGGCGGGCGCGGCACCCCAACGTGGTGCGGCTGCGCGCCTACTACTGGTCGCCCGACGAGAAGCTCGTCGTCACCGACTTCGTCGGCAACGGCAACCTCGCCACCGCTCTCCGCGGTAAGTACAAGTATTGGCACGAATAAGAACGCTTACTGCTCCTATGATGTAGGGGGAAAAAATAATCCTATGAAACACCATTGCTTCGACACCCTGATTAGATCCTCCAATTAATCCAATCACAATTTTAAAATTAATAATGGAATAACATATGGCGGAATAAATTAACCATCTCTGGAAACCAAAAATTGTCATGATTTGAAGGAGGTTCAAATAAAGGTCTATGTTAGTGAGTTCTACTAGGCTACTTCTCTGGTTATAAAATTACCGTCATAATTCTCAAATTTCCGAATAGATGAGGTCTTGAAAAGTGTACAGTCAAATATCTCTGACTGTGACTAGTAATATTGAGAAGTTATTTGAATTGGTCAAGTAAAAATGATATTATCATGATATAATATCATCACTTAAATTTTTTGATTAACATAATCATATGAAAAATAACAATCAAAGTTATATATTGGACATCATGCCGATGTCCAAAACTTTCCGTAAATACTAACAAAGGGAGTATTATATTATATACACAATTTCTGTAAGAAACGCATAGTTAAGAAGTCCGTATATTTGACTGCTAATATATATAAACATATTTATATTCGTTAAATGAAATGGTGTCATTAGTTTTGTCGTCGGACAACATGATAATTCTTCACTTTTCACTGACATATACATATAAAAGTAATTGTCAAATTTACACACTCGACCAGCGTCCATAGCGTAATAAGTAGTAGTTTGATAGGCTTATAATCCAGTGTGTGCTTAGATGAATATGATCGGCAGTCCATCTAGAATGATCGTTTTTTGGGCCCGGTGAGTAGGAGCACCACTTCCCGGCAGGCAATATGAGATGTGGGGGTAGGAGAGGAGGTGGCAGCGAAGATTCAGTAAGCGGCTCTAGGCTGAGGGTGATGAGCTGGTTGGTTGGATTTATTTGTCATTCAGATCCAGTAGAACAAAAGTTGACTGGCTCTGCATGCAGAGAATATACGCGTGAATGTCCCCAGGGTATAACAATAGGCTCGCTATCAAACCCACCGTAGGAGGCCTCACATGAACGGTTTTCTTCCTTGTCTTAAACTGACTCGTCAGGCGACTCGATCCCATCGACAATCATGCAAAGAGATTTATCATTTTATTCCAGAGGCATGCATGCACTGGCGACAAATTCGGGGCTCGAGAGCTTCCAAAGACACACCGGCTTGTCTACCTGCATGGACCACATTATACACATGGTAGTAACAATAAGTTTTTTCTTTAGATCGGTAGTAATAGTAGTTCATGAAATACGACAACAAATTGGATCCAATGGCAATCGTACGTAAACTCCAAGATGATATTAGTATCATGAACAAGAACAGAAATTGCACTGAGCTTTTGTGTGTATACTAAAGACAGTAATGCGTCATGCAAAGATCCTTTGGCATCAGTCTTTTGCTGGAGTGCTTGAATAAAAAAAGTCATTACTTAGCATCACTCCATACTCTAATTGCACCAAAATAGAGCATCTGTATACTATATAGTATAGCCTATACTGGTTCGTACCACAAGAAAGAGAAGTAGTGCCCTGCTTTGTCAAGATTAATGTTTTGCCAGCACCATCATAAATTCATAACAATATAAGATCAAATCATGTCAAGCTCCGAAAGCATCTCCCTCACACTTGGGCACAATACTGACAAACAAGAGAGGGGAGAAAAACAAAAGGATGCCAATGGAACGTGCCTTTACACCCTCCCCAAGAGCCTGAAAAAAGACTGATCTTTTTAGGCCTGAGACCTTTGTCACTGTCATAGCCTAACAGAATGATCTTCTGGGGCTAATATAAACCCTGAAAGCTTTTCCCACGAGAGCCAAAAGCAGAGAAAAAGGTGATAATTGAGAATGTGGAGGCACGCCCCGGTGACGCGCATGATCAACGCTTTTGATTACAATGTGATCAATGATGAAATGCAGTGCTGGTTGTTGTTGAGGTTGCTGTTGAGGGCTTTTGTGGCTTTTAGGCTTGATAGGACAAAGGTTGACAACTTTGTGTTGCTGTCAGGAGGCTATAATGTGTGTGCAACAATGGTTTGTTTGGTGTTTTTTTTTCTGGTTGTTTAGCTAGCAGAGAGCAATGTTACTGGGTCTCTAATTTCCACCATCAGTAACACTTTATGTTTCTTTTTTGGAAGGGACAGCAGCACTTGTTTTGACCATCATTGCAGAGTGAACAAATCGACCACAGTACGAAGAATTAATGCTCACTGCACAAGTCCCTCAGAGACATCCTGAGTCCCAAGATGCACCAACATTGTCCATGGTTGCTTGTGTCTTTTGGAAGAATCAAGCTACTAAATGTGCAGTGCAATGGCTGCACTGCATCATGTCATCATGTGCCTGGCTGCATCAAGCTACTAAACTTGATCTGCTGTTGCAGACACATCGCTCTGCAGCTAGTTAAATGGCCAGTAATTCTGGGTATAGCATAGTATACACTATAACAGTACGATCCATGCATGAACCTTAACGTGCACATGAATCCATCGGAATCGCCCTGGGGTATTAAAATATAAATGATTCTTGTTTATTAAAATCTAAATGATTGTTGTTTAAGTCTCAGTTATGTTTGCAAACTAGTACATTTTTTGCACTGCGAGCTATTTTTTGACCTTTTTGTACTGCGTTGACAATTCAGGCCGCACCGGTCAACCAGTGCTGTCGTGGTCAGCACGGCTGAAGATCGCCAAGGGCGCGGCGCGCGGGCTGGCGTACCTCCACGAGTGCAGCCCCCGGCGGTTCGTCCACGGCGAGGTCAAGCCCTCCAACATCCTCCTCGACGCTGACTTCTCCCCCCGCGTCGCCGACTTCGGCCTCGTCCGCCTCCTCGCCGTCGCCGGCTGCGCCTCCGACGGCACGCTCTACCCTCCGCCGCCGTCCTCGGGCGGCGGCCTCCTCGGGGGCGCCGTGCCCTACACCAAGCCGACGCCGGCCCAGGTGAGTGGCTACCGAGCGCCCGAGGCGCGCGCGCCGGGGGCGCGGCCGGCGCAGAAGTGGGACGTGTTCTCCTTCGGGGTGGTCCTGCTGGAGATGCTGACGGGACGGGGGCCGGCGGACCACGCGTCGCCGTCGACGTCAGCGTCGTTCTCGGGGCCGTCGACGGCGACGACGACGGACAGGTCCGGGAGCGGGGAGCACGGGGCCGTGCCGGAGGTGGTGCGGTGGGTGCGGCGCGGGTTCGAGGAGGACGCGCGGCCGGTGGCGGAGATGGTGGACCCGGCGCTGCTGCGGGAGGCACCGGCGCTGCCCAAGAAGGAGCTGGTTGCCGCGTTCCATGTCGCCCTGGCGTGCACCGAGGCCGACCCGGAGCTCCGGCCGCGGATGAAGACCGTCGCGGACAGCCTCGACAAGATCGGGTCGTGAGAAGCGGATACGTGGATGCCATGACTACTATTAGCTTACACTGCCAAAAAGTGAATAATTCTTCTTTCTTGTGGTCACCGTCACTCGTGGATGCATGACTACGATTTTTGTTTTTCTTTGCTTTTTCTTGTGTCACTGGGTTTGGGTTTTGTCGAGTATTCTTTTCGATGCAACTAATGATTTTTGTAATGATATAGCAATTCATAATTTCATATACAGGAGGATTCATTAAGGTGTTCGTTTTGAAGCTACTAGTGATCGTGCACGTGCGTTGCACGTTTTCCCTAATATATATCATATGAAGTATCATATATAAAATATATAAACCATATCTATTATAAATAATCTGACACAAATTCAGTTTCTAATAGAAATTTCAATTCAGTCCAAACGAGGCTTCATTATTTTATCAACGCCTGTTCAAATATGGTGGCAAACCATCAAATATCAGCATTCATTCATCTTCACATGAAAATATCAAATCTTTGCTGGACCCAGCTTTTTACAGAATGTAGCGCTCTATATTGCTTCTGCCTTCTCTAGAACACTCAGCTAAAATTGTTCATAAACCATCTTCTTTCATTGGATCGGTTCATCGAAAAAGGATGATGCGTGTCCAGACAACTGCTTAATCCCTGCTCGGGGGACTTGACTCCACTATCTAGTCATCTCACTAAACAATTTCCAATGCTATTTGAGCCAGCCAACCAGAATATTTCTCATTTCACTTTGACAAAACCTCTGTAGTAAGCCTGTAGATCTTAATTGTTGGATCAGAGAACAATAGTCAACATGAAATTGGTGACGGTTCATGGTTGCAGGAAGATATGGCGCAGGACCTTTCCTACTGTTTAAAAAAGTTCTTCAGCTTTCCAAAGCCTAAAGAATCATGCATAATGTTTTCGTTGCCATTATCTTCATATTAAAAGAGGATAAGCTCATATTAAAAGATAATAAGCTTACACCAGTGAACATGATCGAATAAAACACATATTGCAATAGGCATGTGCACCAAGTGAATTTATTGTATAAAAACTGTTCCATACAAAAAAAAAGTGAACCAAGTGTTACGCAAATGCATGAAACAATTGCAGATTCCACTACATCCCTAAATGACTGCTCAAACACTATCACTAACTTGGCTAATCTCTTACAGTGAGTGCCATTTATCAACAACTTGCATCCAGTCAGCTTACCCTATTAATTAGCGGCAGCGGTCTTTAGAAATCATGTTGAGATTTCTACAGGATTGATATACAAGTATATGTAGAATTTCATCATATGCTTAGACTACCTTCTCCTCTCCATCTCTTGGATCCATAATCTTGCAAAGTGAGGTTTATTAGTATTAGGGTTAAAACGAATGCACAAAAGATATGATTCCATATTTTAGTATAATAAAATTCTTCAAAAGTGCAACTATCATTTGAGGGAGAGAAAATTAAGCTAGCATATTAATTTCCTTTTGCATGAACAGGAACAATTTCGTGAATGTAGCAGTATCACCCGCAGGTGCTGCCTTCTTCTTGTCTCAACCTAACAATCAACAGATAAAAGAAAATGCACACGACGAATATCCTGCGACGGTTCTTTAGTATTTCTACGTGAGACAATTTACTACACTTTAGTCTTTGCTGCTCATTGAATGAAGACAACATCAACTTTAATCCGGCACGACCTTGAATTTACAAGTTCTATCTATATTAGGAGTACCATTTACCACTAATAGTTACCGTGTGTACGTGAAATGTACATTTTCATATTATACATCACATGATGATCCAATTAATCATCGGCTCACCTCCATTTTTTTGGTTCGGACGGGAAAGGAGCTGAGTTATCAAATCATGGAAAGCACTATAAACTTACCGATGGTATTTAAATGAATCTACTAGAATTATGGAAATTACAAAATACATGATACCAGTCGTGGTTGGAAATATTGCATGAAAATCAATTAAACCATCATATCCACAACAAAATACATGATACCGGCGTGGTTGGAAATATTGCATGAAAATCTAAGCCTACAAAACCCTAGGTGAAACAATATATATAGCTATCGATCAATTACATCCATTTAACCCTTAGCAATAATTTTCTTACGCAACACTATAACAGAAATATTCATCCCTACAAAATCCACAGATCTAGTACTTTTTGACAAGTGAGAAATGTTTAATTTTCACGTGTGTGCAAGTGAAAACTATTTTGAAAGGGCTACCCTCCCTTTGATGGAAAAAACAGAGAAACAAAAAATGATGAAACATCATACTAAGTTAAGGTCTGAACCAATATAGAAAATGATCATAAGTGGGAGCAAATTGGATCATTTATCATTGGTAATAAAATTTAGCTTTGATTCTTTTACCTAAACTATGCATCTTGCTGGCATCCTTGGTTGTAAGATTAGCTCTTGCCCTTTCACTTATCTCGGCCTTCCTCTAGGATTGGCACGACCAAAGCTTCAGGACTTCTCTCTGTTGATTGATCGCATTGATAGATGGCTAGCTTCTTGCTCCCCTCTTCTTTCCTTTGGCTGGAGACTCCAGGTGGTCCACTCGGTCCTTAGTGCCCTACCCACATACTATATGAGTTCTCTCTCTCCTGGCTGTGGTTCACAATATCATCGACCAAAAGCATCGATCTTCTCTTTGGCAAAAGTGGGATATCATTGGTAAATACAAACACCTTGCGGCCTAGAGTAAAATCTGTATGCCGCGAAACAAAATGTGTCTTAGGGTTCATGACCTTACAATCTTCAATGAGGCTCTTCTCCTCAAAAACCTTCACAAGTTCTTCAATTGCATTGACACGCCTTGGGTTAATTTAGTGTGGAACTTTTATTATGTGTCCTCTACCCCTGGGATTAGTGCTAGGAAATGCTCCTTTTGGTGGCGAGACATCATGAAGCTAGCAGTCAAATACAAGGTCATCACTACTTGCCACACCAATAATGGTTCGCCTATTGTCTTTTGGTATGATAAATGGCATGGCGCACCTATCTTTCAACAGTTTCCTCGCTTATTCTCCCTTGCCAAATCTCTCGATGTTTCTTTTACATCCATGAAATCAACCAAAGATCTGAATACTCTATTCTATCTTTCTCTTTCTGAGGAGGCATTTGAGGATCTTCAACAAGTCAAAGCCTTGATGCAGGACAATTCTCATCAATCCAACATCAATGATATTTGGGGTTACAAATGGGACAATGGCTCTTATTTCTCCCAAAAATATTACAAGTTTTACTAATATGCATCATTTGAGCTGGATTTGGAAAGATGAATGTGTTCCTAAGCTCAAAGTTTTTGCCTGGCTTTTGCTTCAGGACCGATTTAACACTAAGGACATGATGAGCAGACGACATTGTATCAACGATGATGTCGTACGTCTCCTGCGCTCTTTGTAATCTGTAGGTCCGTGAAACAAGAGACCATTACTTCTTCAATTGTGCTTTTAGTCAGCAATGTTGGACTAGAATTGACCTTACCTGGAATCAAGATCTTCTGTTTGGCCAGCACTAAATATTCGACTTCCCAGATTTTCTTCATGGAGACCTTCATCGTGACGGCCTAGCATATATGGAAGATGAGGAACAATATCATCTTTAATGGCATTGAACCTTCTCATTTGTTTTGGAATAACAACTTCTATAATGATCTTTCTTCTAATAGTATTAGGTTTTTGGAAGCCCGTCAAGACTGTTTCTTTGCTTGGCTTTCTTTTCTGGGCTCTTCCTCCTCCTAAATATGTACAGCCTTCTCTGTAAATTTTCTTTGTATATATATTTTGCACCCATCAATAAAACATATATATTGTTGGAGTCTCTCCTACAATTTTTTTAAAAAAATACTTTTACGTGACTCGGTAGGTCCAATTAGTGAAAAGCTCAGTGCCGCCATGCAAAAAGATCAAAAAATATATAGCAAATTGTGACGAGACGGTGGCCCGATTTTTCGGTGAGTCGAAGGTAACTAACGGTTTGGTGGAGTTTGACCTTGACGATCCGACTGTACCGTACGCGACGATACGCCTTAGCAATCGCTAAGTCAATCTTCGATGGTTATTGACCTTGCCGTAGGCACGATCAACCTGAACAATGAAGTTTGAGTTCCTGCAAGCAACGGAAGAACCAGCAAGAACTATGATTGCAATCTGAAATTGCGAGTATGAAATTGATACAAGAGCTAGAAGAACAAAGTTTGGGATTCCACTGGTGAACAAAGTTTGGCAATATTGTAACAGTAGTTGAACAACTCAATGAAACCTCCAGGTCTTTAGGGGGCACATAAGGGGTATTTAAAGAGGTGAGAAGAGGTGGATTTCGACCAGCTATGGGTAGGGTGGCCGAATCCAACTCCAAAGTGCAGCTTTCCTTGTATATGAACTCTAAGACTTGCCTAATTTGCCTAATTCTGAAAATACATGCGCTTTTCCCAAAAATGAGGTGGTGTAGCACCTATAGACTGGTATGGACGAAAATACATGTTGGAAATTTGTATTATTCATCCAAATCTTCATAATTCATCATGGTGGCTTCAAAGTCTTGAAATAGCTTGATAGCAACCCCGCATCTCCACTCTTGTTTGTAGGCTGGCTGCCATCCCTCATAGCTAGGCTTGGACCTTCATTCCTTATAAGCAAAAGATCATCTCTCTTAGGCAGCACCATATGTTTTTTAATATCTAGTAAAGTACCAAGAAACGAAAGTACCTGATAATTAAGTTGTTGAGCACAAGCCCCTAGTGATAGGTCATTGTATTTCCCACACTTGAGGAGTGGGATCATGAGGAGGGATATCATGTGGAGATGGAGTAGCTGAGGGTGTAACTATAGGTGAGATGTCCTCATCATCCTCCTCTTCTTGAATTGATGTCGTCCGTGACGGTAACTCATCTTCCTCACCCAAATATGGCTTCAAATCTGCAATGTTAAATGTGGGACTCACCCCGAAATTTGTAGGTAACTCAAGTTTGTATGCATTATCATTGATTTTCTCAAGCACTGTAAACGGTCCATCAGCACGTGGTATTAACTTAGACTTTCTCAAATCACGGAAGCGATCTTTTCGCAAATGTAACCAAACACGATCGCTAGGTTCAAAAGTAACATGTTTCCTGCCTTGCTCACGACAATTTTATACTTAGCATTCATTCATTCAATGTTCTCTTTAGTCGTCTCATGCAACTTTAATATCAAATCAGCACATTGCTTAGCGTCAAAATTAACCTTCTCCGAAGATGGAAGAGGTAGCAAATCAATAGGTGCACGAGGTATGAAGCCATAAACAATCTCAAAAGGGCACATCTTAGTGGTAGAATGCAGTGAACGGTTATAAGTGAACACAATATGAGGCAAACATTCTTCCCACATTTACAAATTCTGTTTCAAAACAACCCTAAGCATAGTAGATAAAGTTCTATTAACCACTTCAGTTTGTCCATCAGTTTGGGGATGACAAGTAGTACTAAACAATAATTTTGTCCCCAATTTAGCCCACAAATTTCTCCAAAAGTGGCTAAGAAACTTAATATCTCAATCTGAAACTATAGTATTAGGCACGCCATGCAAGCGTATAATTTCACGAAAGAATAGATCAGCAACAACAGTAGTATCATCAGATTTGTGACATGGTATAAAGTGTGTCATCTTACTAAATCTATCCACGACAACAAATATACTATCTCTCCCCTTCTTTGTTCTAGGTAGCCTCAAAACAAAGTCCATAGATATATCTTCCCAAGGCATACTAAGAACAGGTAGAGGCATATATAAACCATGCGGATTAAGTCGTGACTTAGCTTTTTGACATGTAGTGCAGCGAGCAATGAATCGCTCAACATCCTGTCGCATCTTTGGCCAAAAGAAGTGAGCAGCCAATACGTCCTCCATTTTCTTAACGCCAAAATGACCCATCAATCCTCCTCCATGCGCCTCCTGTAACAACAAAAGATGAACGGAGCTAGCTGGGATGCATAGCTTGTTAGCACGGAACACAAATCCAGCACTAATAACGAATTTGTTCCATGTTCTCCCTTCTCGACAATTCTGCAATACATCTTTGAATTCAGCATAATGCACATATTGATCTTTGATGGTCTCCAAACCAAAAATTTTGAAATCAAGTTGGGAAAGCATGGTATAACGACGTGACAGTGCATCAGCAATAACATTTTCTTTACCCTTTTTGTGTTTGATAACATAAGGGAAAGACTCAATGAACTCAACTCACTTAGCATGTCTATGGTTCAGTTTAGCTTGACTTCTAATATGCTTCAAAGATTTATGATCAGAATGTATGATGAACTCCTTGGGCCACAAATAATGTTGCCATGTTTCTAAAGTCCGAACTAGAGCATAAAGTTCTTTGTCATAAGTTGAATAATTTAGACTAGGCCCACTGAGTTTTTCACTAAAGTAAGCTACATGTTTGCTTTCTTGTAATAAAACACCACCAAGCCCTATCCCACTAGCATCACATTCAAGTTCGAACATCTTGTTAAAATCAGGGAGTTGCAACAATGGGGCATGTGTTAACTTATCTTTTAATATTATGAAGGCTTCTTCTTGTGTGTCACTCCAAACAAAAGGTACATCCTTCTTTGTAAGCTCGTTGAGCGGCGCTGCAATGGTGCTGAAACCCTTCACAAACCACTGATAGAAACCAGCAAGTCCGAGAAAACTCCTCACTTTGTGTGACCGTTTTAAGAGTGGGCCAACTCTGTATCGCCTCGACCTTGGCTTTGTCAGCTTCAATTCCCTGCAGAGTCACAACATAGCCAAGAAAAGAGACGCGATCCGTGCAAAAGGTGCACTTCTCAATGTTGCCAAAGAATCAGGCATTGCATAAAGCATTAAAAACAACACGTAAATGACCTAGGTGCTCATCTAGTGACTTGCCGTAAATGAGAATATCATCAAAGTATACTACCACAAATCGTCCTATGAATGCTCGCAAAACCTCATTCATTAATCGCACGAAAGTGCTGGGTGCATTAGTCAATTCAAAAGGCATAACTAACCAGTTATATAAACCGAATTTAGTTTTGAAAGCTGTTTTTCATTCATCACCCAATTTCATACGAATTTGATGGTAGCCGCTTCGCAAGTCTACTTTAGAGAACACAACTGAGCCACTAAGTTCATCAAGCATGTCATCTAATCTAGGAGTAGGATGATGATAACGAATGGTAATATTATTAATGGCTCTACAATCAACACACCTGCACCAAGTACCATCTTTCTTAGGAACAAGAATAACAAGAACAGCACAAGGATTCGCGAACATAACCTTTATCAAGAAGTTCTTGAACTTGGCGCTGAATCTCCTTGGTTTCCTCAGGGTTGGTGCGGTACGGTGCACGGTTGGGTAGTGATGCGCCGGGAATCAAGTCAATTTGGTGTTCAATGCCTCGGCGGCATTTCTTTTGGAAACACATCAATGTATTCCTACAAAAGGTTAGCAACAACAGGAGGCAAAAAAGGAGGCATATCCTTAAATGAAAACAAAGCTTCTTTGCAAATCAGTCCATAGCATGCATTAGAACTAGCATCTAATTCTGAAATTTCAGCACGTGTAGCTAAGAATGCAGCACCTTTCAATTTTATTTTTGTAGATGAGCTAGGTGTAGCTTTGTTCAACTTATTAAATTGCTCCAACTCATGAACTACTTGCTGATTTTCAGATTTAACATGCTCTCTGCTTTTATTTCTAGTAGTCCTAGCAACATCATCATGCAAAATTTGCTTAGGAGACATAGGTATAGAACTATTTTCTTGTCTTTATGTGTCAGAGGATACTGATTAGTTCTACCATTATGTATACATTGTTTATCATACTGCCAAGGCCTACCTAATAACATAGAACAAGCTTGCATAGGCACAATATCACGGTCAACAGTATCATGGTATGAATCTAAGGAAAATTAAACTCTCACCATGCGTGTTACCTTTACTTTGTCGCCATCATTGAACCACTAACTGTAATAAGGATGTGGATTGGGCCGTGTAGGTAGACTGAGCTTCTCCACCATGTCGATGCTTGCTAAGTTGTTGCAACTTCCTCCATCAATGATTATTCGAACCAAACGCTCCTTGACGACACCTTTGATATGGAAGAGGTTGTGGCGCTGATTTTTCTTGTCTCGCACAAACTGAGCACTAAGCACACGGTGTGCTATAATACTCATGTACCGGCACTACTACAAACAACGTCATCCAGGATTGGTATCACTGATGGGTAGACTGTGCCTGTCAGTGGTGAAATAACTTCACTGACGGGTAGGAAAATGTAACGTCCCTAGTTTATAACCTTGTAATATGCATCATCCACATCTCATGGCATGAATTTAGGAACCTAAAAATGTGAAAGTTTTTGAATTTTTGTAATGCTCGTCAAAATCCCAAATCTTGCATAAAGGATTCGATGAATTTTGAAACTTCGATCCAATATAAACTTGAACCTCGTACTCGGGGCTTAATTCAAGTGGTCATTTTGAATTTTAAGGTAATGACATGAAGGAAATAATTAGGGTTTCTCTTGAATTGCTGAAAAGAATCGTTGAATGTGAAGTTCAAGTTAAATCTCTAAATCAGTCTTTTGAAAAAGGAAAGAACACAATAGTGCAATAAACAAGAACCCTAAAAATCTAACCCTAATTCTACCTCCTTTCCCCCCCAACCGAATGGGCCAGCCCCGGCCCGTTTTCCTTTCTTCCAGCCCAGCCCGCCACCGCCCCTCCCCTTGCTTCCTCTCTAAGCTATTCCCCCCCAAGCCTTATCCCCTCCTGTGCCGACTTCCTCTCTCTCTCTCTCCCCTACCGTGGAGCTCATCCACCGCCGCCTCCTGCTAGCGCTCCCCTCCCCTTTAGCACCTTCCACCGCCCCGGCTGCTTCCTCCCTCTCCGCGCCCCGCCCGAAGCACCTCGCCGGAGCCCTCCCTCCTTGCCGCGCCGCCCCTCTCCACCGTGCCCCGGCTGCCTCTCCCCGGCTCCTCCCCAAGCTCCTCCCGCCGATCCGCCGAGCGGGAGCTCCCTTGCCTCGCCTCGGTTCCACCCACCGTCGCCACACCGCCACCCGACCCAAGCCGCCGCTCCACGCCCCGACGCCACCTCCCGTGAAGTTCGTCGCCGCCTTGGAGCCTCCCCGGCAATCCCCGCTCCACCGCGCCGCCTCCGGTAAGGTCCCGTCGCCGTCGCCTTGCCGCGCCGCCCTCCCCGGTCTGCCTCACCGCCGCCAGTGGCCGCCTCACCGACCGGACCGAGCCCCACGGCCGGGCTCGGGCTGAGCTCCCGACCGGGGTACGGTTAGGGCAGTAATGCCCAATTGAACCGGCCGTTAAGACATATTGATGGCACCATTAATTCCTAAGCGTAATTAATATGCTTAATTATCACTCAGACACACTAATGATCTTTAATTATTGCAAACCGGCAGCTTAATGATGTCTGTGATTAATAAGCATAATTAACGTTCAGACAGGTTAATGGCATTTTAATGACACTAATCATCGGCTAAGCAGCACACTAAATGAACTGTTAATTGTGACTGTATGACGTGTGGGACCCATATGAATGAAATTAAAATAAAAGATAAAAGAATATAGAAAGTCTATGTCATGAGGGTCCCGCAGGTAAGGAATAAAGAGAAAAGAATAAAAGAAATAGAATTTTTATGACAGTGGGCCCCACTGTCATTGACCTAAAGTCAATGTGGACTAGATTTGACCAGTAGGGCCCACGTGTCAGCCTCTGGTTGTATTTGAAATAATTTAAATATTATTTTTACTGAGAAAAATACAACAAAGGGTGAAACTGGATTAAATCTTGTAAAATTCACAGAAAATCCATTTTTAGTCAGAAAAATGCAAATAATATATCAAAATGTTCAGAAAAAGAAGATCTATTCAAAAACATCATTTTCATCCATGTTTGCATGCTAGAAATAATACAATTTGCTAAAAACTCAAATTAGGGTTTCCGATTAGCCGGAGAATTTTCGGATCGCGATATTTTATGCGTCCGAACTCCGATTAAATTGATTCCACTTGCATTAGTCCTTATTTTGCATCCTCTACATCATGGCATGCATTGCATCTCATGCTGATGTTGTGCATTTTGATATTTACGATTATGCCCTTGTTTCCGGTGTTTCCGTTTTTCCTCGATAGAGCCGGAGGATCCACAGGGCGATAGTCTCGATCAAGAGCAGGGTTCCGTTGCAGAGCAACCAGGCAAGCAGCCCCTTTGGTCACGTTGCAAATCTCCTATTATTTGCGAAGTATTAGTTGTTTTTAAATCATTATCATATGCGTTCAACTGCTATTTTTTTCGCTAAGAAAAGCCCTAGTCCGATGAATAAGACTCGCCTTGTCACCTAAGCCGCTCCACTCCTAACCTAACCTATCTAGCGTAGTCTAGTATCCACTGTTCGAATTCTATTATGCTATTTATGCTTAGACATACTTAGACTTGTAGAAGTCGTAATTCCTGGGATAGCAGATGAATCAACACTGGGAATGGGTTACGTGATAGGTGGGTGTTTACCGGGAATGTTTAATGAACTTGACTAATAATCTATCTGGGCTAGACGAGAGGCCATGGCTGGGAGCATGGTGGGTTGTCTCGTTTTCCCGCAAGGACCGGTTCCCGGTGTCCTTTCGAACCAAGATTTGCGTACTTCTACACGGGTGGGATAATGGACCACCCACGACTCACTAATTTGCTTAGACTTAGTGTATGAGCTGCATTAGTTTGCCGTTTCCATTTACGTGTGCGTGAAAAAGGGGATGTGGTGTGTGGTTTCATATAAGGGTGGGGTGGACACACGGTCTGGGAGACCGGGGATGTACCTCGATTCACAACGCATGGGACCGTGTCGCAGTTACGGCCGGACTGATGCACATGGACTAGCCCGTACGGGTGGCTCATACCTAGGTCGAAGGCATTGTAAAGGTCGTGTTCGATCACCCTCCGCCAGCACACCTCGTGAAAGTGTGTGAAATTGCATTGGCACTAGGAGACGATCGATACGTGTAGGTAAAGATGTACACCCCTGCAGGGTTAGAACTGTTTGAACAGCCGTGTCCGCGGTTATGGACAGCTTGGTAAGAATCCGCATCGAATTAGACAACTATAACCAACTCTAAAACTTGCCAACTCTAAGGATGGTGTAGCGACAGCTTCCTCCCAGGGTGGTCGAGGATGGGTCGAGGGGTTTTTCAGGTGTGGTGATCTGCAGTAAGGAATATCCAAGAAGTGTCGACTCATCCCCTTTGAAAAGGTATTCTAGTAGTCGAATTTTCAATCTACTTATTGTATTGATAAAGGTAAACTTGGCTTTCCGCAACTAGTCCACAATTACCCCTTGTTGATACCTGGCACAATCACTACTATTTCCGCACTGTAAGTCTTGCGGAGTACAATGTTGTACTCACCCTGCTATTGTTGTTGTTTTGTTGCAGAGGAAGCTACCCCTTCAGAGGGTGGTTTCTATTTAGAGATCGATACCGACGACGCCTAGACGCTGGGAATCCCAGGCAGTGATCCTGCCTCTGGGGTTGGTATTTTGGTTTATTTTCGCTGCCATATCTGGCTCTACTGTTTGGCTTAGTAGCCACTAATACTCTTCCGCTGTGTGTTTAGATCTTCGGATCCCTGTGTGTATATATGTTGTTAAGTTTCAAACTTATAATATTGCAGTTTCTGTCGTAGAGTCACTGCTATGAGATCTGGTTGTTTTCGCCTGCTCATGTGCCGTGCGTGTATGTGATGAAGCGCATGTTGCGGGTAGGACTTTAGAGTTTATATCATAGAGTCATTAAGTTTAATCACCCCTGTGAAGCGACTCTACTACTGAGAGATTGGGAACTATATCACCCTACTCCAGCCGTGCATTAATTTGCCGGGACGAGTTCGGGGTTGATGTTCCGGCTCAGTACGAACAGAGTGAGGAGACCATATCACCCTACTACTCTGTGCTCTCGCCAGGGTAAGCTTCGGGGTTGCCGTCTCGGGCTATTCGGAGCCATATCACTCCACTCCTCTTGGAATTGACACCCAGGAGTTGAGGTCGGGGTTGACGTTTCGACTTAGCGGGTGGTTTCTCTTAAGCCTCTCTGTTATGAATTCTGGGGTTCGACAGCTTTGGTATCAGAGCAGGACTGACTGTAGGATGACCTTTGTCTCGGCCGTTGTTGGGTCTAGAAGTTGCAAAAACTATTTGAACTTAAAAAGGATTTGCGAAAAGCATAAGTAGTGCTTCTGTTTTCTCCTTATCCTTTTCGATCCTAGTTCTTCTCCTTACCTCTTCGGTTGGTTGAAAAACGATTTTGCTACTTTCTTGCCTCGTTCAAAAGTTAGACTTCACGTGTGCAGGGAATCCTTACCTTCCCTCTTACCTTGTCCTGGTTATTACCGACTCTACCGATTACTCCGTTGACATGTTCATATTCTGTTCATCTTGTAAATCGTGAAATTCATTCGAGTAATTCCGTTCAAGTTTCTTTATGATCTGATCATGTTTTTGTGGCATATCTATTTCTTGATTCAGATGGCCGAACATCCGGAAGGTAGCCAGCATGCTGCTGGTAATCAAGGTCGTGACTCTGGTCGCAATAATGTTCCTCCCCCGCCGCCATCCATGGCCGAGGTGTTGATGCAGATCGAGCGGAATCGAATGGACCAGACTCGCCTTCTGGAGCATCTAGTCCGGAACACTGCTCCCCAACCCGAAGCTCGAGTTGGACTTTCAGATTTTCTTCGAACGCAGCCTCCGACATTCAGTCGTTCAGAAGATCCTATCGAAGCTGATGATTGGCTTCACAGCATCGAGCGCAAATTGGAGACCGCGCGTATCCCCGCGGCGGATCGCGTGGATCTTGCGGCGTATCTGCTTGAAGGTGCCGCCGCATCATGGTGGGAGAATTTCCTTGCTATCCAGGAGAAAGGTCACGTGGTTACGTGGCAGGAGTTCTGCGATGCTTTCCGTGGAACACATATCCCTGAAGGTGTCATGGACATCAAAAAGGAGGAATTCCGCAATCTAACTCAGGGACAGAAGAGCGTCGCCGAGTATCTCCATTCCTTTAACCATTTGGCACGTTATGCTCCTCGTGATGTTACCACCGATGCGGACAGACAGGAGAAGTTCCGCAAAGGTTTGAATCCGGAGCTTCGTTACGAGCTGCTTCCTTTTGACTTCGCCAACTTTCAGGCTTTGATGAAAAAAGCTGTCAAGATGGAGCACGGCAAGCTAGTTCTTGAAGAATCTAGAAAGCGTGCTCGAGATGCAATGAAGCCCTCTTCTTCCAATCCGCAAAAGAGGCGTATTTGGGTTCCTGCTAGTGCATTCAATCGCGCTACTCCCGCTCCAAGACCCTCCGGTTTTGTGCCTCGTCCTCCAGTTCCTAGTTTCCAGCCGAGGCCAATGGGAGGACAATCTGCTGAGTTTGCTCCAAGACCTCCGTTTGGGGCTTGCTTTAAGTGTGGCCAGCCCGGCCATTTCTCTCGTGACTGTCCTCAGCGACAGAATCCTGCGCCGAATCCTGCTCCAGCGCAAGGTCAACCTCGAGGCAATGTTCCCACCAAGAAGGCGAACCCGCAACATCAGTCAGTGAATCGCGGTCGCGTGACTCACGTGGTTGCAGAAGAAGCTCAGGAGGCAACCGATGTCGTGATTGGTACGCTCCTTGTTAATTCAGTTCCAGCATCAGTTCTTTTTGATTCAGGGGCTTCGCATTCGTTTATATCCAAGAGGTTTGCGGATCAGCATGATATTCCCTATGAGGCTATGCTCAACTCCTTGGCTATAATCTCGCCGGGATCGATAATGAGAGCCTCCCAAGAATGCCGTGATGTTCGTATCAAGGTGGGCAATCTGGATTTCTTCGCCACCTTAATTGCTTTGGTCTCCACGGACATCGATGTCATTCTTGGAATGAATTGGTTGATGGCACATCAAGCCCTAATTGATTGTGCAACGAAGACAGTGGTTCTTTCTCATCCCTCCGGTGAGACTGTTCGGTTTATTCCAGAGTTCGTCGAATCCCATCTTTGTGCTCTTGAAGGCAAATCCCTTCCTGATCTTTCAGATGTCCCGGTAGTCTGTGATTTCCCGGATGTCTTCCCCGACGAGCTTCCGGGTCTACCACCGGATCGAGATATTGAATTCGTTATTGAGTTGGTTCCTGGAACCGCTCCAATCTATCGTCGCCCTTATCGGATGACTCAGGATGAATTGGAAGAAATGAGGAAGCAACTCCAAGAGTTAGAAGCAAAAGGCTTCATTCGATCGAGCTCCTCTCCTTGGGGATGCTCTGCTCTATTCGTGGAGAAGAAAGACAAAAGCCTGCGGATATGTGTCGACTATCGACCTCTTAATGAGGTGACGATCAAAAACAAGTATCCGCTTCCACGGATTGATGATCTGTTCGATCAATTAACCGGAGCAACCGTCTTCTCCAAGATTGATTTGAGGTTGGGCTACCATCAAATCAAGATCCGACCTGAAGATATTCCAAAAACGGCGTTTACGACTCGCTATGGGTTGTATGAATACACCGTGATGTCTTTTGGGTTAACCAACGCTCCTGCTACCTTCATGAGGCTGATGAATTCCATCTTCATGGAATATCTGGATCGCTTTGTGATCATCTTCATCGATGATATCCTGATTTTCTCCAAGACGAAAGAAGACCATGCCGAGCATCTGAAGCTTGTCTTGGGAAAACTTCGTGAACATCAACTCTATGCTAAATTCTCCAAGTGTGAGTTTTGGCTCAAAGAAGTCGCTTTTCTAGGCCATGTGCTTTCGGTGAAAGGTGTCGCCGTGGATCCTAGTAAAGTCAAGGCTGTTCTCAATTGGGAACAACCCAAATCGGTCACGCAGGTGCGAAGTTTCCTCGGTCTGGCCGGCTATTATCGCCGTTTTATCGAGAACTTCTCCAAACATGCTAAACCTTGGACCGAACTCCTCAAGAAAGAAAAGAAGTTCGAGTGGACGGAAAGGTGCGAAGAAAGCTTCCAAGAGCTAAAGCGCCGTCTGACCTCCGCTCCGGTGCTTGTTCTTCCGGACATTCACCAAAATTTCGACGTCTATTGTGATGCTTCTCGCCTAGGTCTTGGATGTGTGTTGATGCAAGAAGGGCATGTGGTAGCTTATGCTTCTCGTCAGCTAAGGCCGCATGAAGCTAACTATCCAACTCACGACCTAGAGCTTGCTGCGGTGGTTCATGCTCTGAAGATTTGGCGGCATTATCTTATCGGTAATCGCTGCGAGCTGTATTCTGACCACCAAAGCCTGAAGTATCTATTCACCCAGCCCGACCTGAACCTCAGGCAACGAAGATGGCTGGAATTGATCAAGGATTACGACGTGGGTCTTCACTACCAACCCGGTAAGGCTAATGTCGTGGCGGATGCACTTAGCCGGAAGACCTACTGCAATAATCTTATGATCCGAGAATCTCAACCACCCCTCTACGAGGAATTTGCACGGCTTAATCTTGAAGTCGTTCAAAGTGGTTTCCTTAATACCCTTGAAATTCAATCCTCTCTTGAAGATCAAATCAAATCTGCTCAAAAGCATGACAAGGGTATTCGCAAGATCAAGGAGAACATTGCTAGCGGAGTTGCTAAATGTTTCTCAATCGATGATCAAGACGTTGTTTGGTTTGGCAAGCGCCTAGTTGTGCCGAAGAACAACGATCTTCGAGAATCCATTCTTCGTGAAGCTCACGACTCTCCGTTGTCTATTCATCCGGGTAGTACGAAGATGTACCAAGATCTGAAACAGAGGTTTTGGTGGACCCGAATGAAAAGAGAGATCGCTCGCTTCATCTCCGAATGTGATGTGTGTCGTCGTGTCAAGGCGGAACACCAAAGACCCGCCGGCACACTCCAACCTCTGCCTATCCCTGAGTGGAAGTGGGACGAAATTGGCATGGATTTCATCACCGGTCTTCCGAGAACTCAGAAGGGGAATGATGCCATTTGGGTAGTCATTGATCGCCTATCCAAGGTCGCACATTTCCTCCCTGTCCGAGAGAAGATATCAGTTAGCCAATTGGCTGATCTTTACATATCTCGGATCGTATCTCTCCACGGCATTCTAAAACGGATAATCTCCGACCGTGGTAGCTTGTTCACCTCCAGATTTTGGGAAAGTCTGCAAACTGCTATGGGAACCCGTCTCTCTTTCAGTACGGCTTATCATCCCCAAACTGGTGGACAAACCGAAAGGGTTAACCAAATTCTTGAAGATATGCTTAGGGCTTGCGTTATATCTTTCGGCACGAAGTGGGAGAAGTGCCTTCCTTTTGCAGAGTTCTCTTATAACAACAGCTTCCAATCAAGCCTAGGCATGGCCCCTTTCGAAGTCCTTTATGGACGTAAATGTCGAACTCCACTCAATTGGTCCGAAACCGGAGAACGACAAATTCTTGGACCCGACTTAATCAAAGAAGCGGAGGATCAAGTTCGAATCATTCGAGAGCGGTTGAAAACTGCTCAATCTCGTCAGAAGAGCTACTCCGACCTTCATCGTCGTGAGATTCACTTTGAGCCAAACGATAAAGTCTACCTTCGGGTCACTCCTTTCAAGGGTGTTCGCCGATTTGGCATCAAAGGGAAGTTGGCACCTCGTTATATTGGTCCCTTTCGCATTCTTTCCAAATGAGGTGAAGTTGCCTATCAGTTGGAACTACCTCCATCGCTATCCAATATCCACAATGTCTTCCATGTTTCTCAACTTCGGAAGTGTTTCAAGGATCCAATTCCAGAATCGGCAGTTGATACTTTGGATCTCCAAGAAGATCTGTCTTACCGAGAGTACCCTCTTCGTATTCTCGATGAGATGGAACGGACGACTCGAAGACGGAACGTCAAGTTCTTCAAAGTTCAATGGTCCAACCATTCTGAAGAAGAAGCCACTTGGGAACGCGAGGATCATCTTCGATCGGCGTACCCCTCCCTCTTTTCCAGCTCATCCGAATCTCGGGGTCGAGATTCTCGTAAGGGGGGTAGGTCTGTAACGTCCCTAGTTTATAACCTTGTAATATGCATCATCCACATCTCATGGCATGAATTTAGGAACCTAAAAATGTGAAAGTTTTTGAATTTTTGTAATGCTCGTCAAAATCCCAAATCTTGCATAAAGGATTCGATGAATTTTGAAACTTCGATCCAATATAAACTTGAACCTCGTACTCGGGGCTTAATTCAAGTGGTCATTTTGAATTTTAAGGTAATGACATGAAGGAAATAATTAGGGTTTCTCTTGAATTGCTGAAAAGAATCGTTGAATGTGAAGTTCAAGTTAAATCTCTAAATCAGTCTTTTGAAAAAGGAAAGAACACAATAGTGCAATAAACAAGAACCCTAAAAATCTAACCCTAATTCTACCTCCTTCCCCCCCCAACCGAATGGGCCAGCCCCGGCCCGTTTTCCTTTCTTCCAGCCCAGCCCGCCACCGCCCCTCCCCTTGCTTCCTCTCTAAGCTATTCCCCCCCCAAGCCTTATCCCCTCCTGTGCCGACTTCCTCTCTCTCTCTCTCCCCTACCGTGGAGCTCATCCACCGCCGCCTCCTGCTAGCGCTCCCCCTCCCCTTTAGCACCTTCCACCGCCCCGGCTGCTTCCTCCCTCTCCGCGCCCCGCCCGAAGCACCTCGCCGGAGCCCTCCCTCCTTGCCGCGCCGCCCCTCTCCACCGTGCCCCGGCTGCCTCTCCCCGGCTCCTCCCCAAGCTCCTCCCGCCGGTCCGCCGAGCGGGAGCTCCCTTGCCTCGCCTCGGTTCCACCCACCGTCGCCACACCGCCACCCGACCCAAGCCGCCGCTCCACGCCCCGACGCCACCTCCCGTGAAGTTCGCCGCCGCCTTGGAGCCTCCCCGGCAGTCCCCGCTCCACCGCGCCGCCTCCGGTAAGGTCCCGTCGCCGTCGCCTTGCCGCGCCGCCCTCCCCGGTCTGCCTCACCGCCGCCAGTGGCCGCCTCACCGACCGGACCGAGCCCCACGGCCGGGCTCGGGCTGAGCTCCCGACCGGGGTACGGTTAGGGCAGTAATGCACAATTGAACCGGCCGTTAAGACATATTGATGGCACCATTAATTCCTAAGCGTAATTAATATGCTTAATTATCACTCAGACACACTAATGATCTTTAATTATTGCAAACCGGCAGCTTAATGATGTCTGTGATTAATAAGCATAATTAACGTTCAGACATGTTAATGGCATTTTAATGACACTAATCATCGGCTAAGCAGCACACTAAATGAACTGTTAATTGTGACTGTATGACGTGTGGGACCCATATGAATGAAATTAAAATAAAAGATAAAAGAATATAGAAAGTCTATGTCATGAGGGTCCCGCAGGTAAGGAATAAAGAGAAAAGAATAAAAGAAATAGAATTTTTATGACAGTGGGCCCCACTGTCATTGACCTAAAGTCAATGTGGACTAGATTTGACCAGTAGGGCCCACGTGTCAGCCTCTGGTTGTATTTGAAATAATTTAAATATTATTTTTACTGAGAAAAATACAACAAAGGGTGAAACTGGATTAAATCTTGTAAAATTCACAGAAAATCCATTTTTAGTCAGAAAAATGCAAATAATATATCAAAATGTTCAGAAAAAGAAGATCTATTCAAAAACATCATTTTCATCCATGTTTGCATGCTAGAAATAATACAATTTGCTAAAAACTCAAATTAGGGTTTCCGATTAGCCGGAGGATTTTCGGATCGCGATATTTTATGCGTCCGGACTCCGATTAAATTGATTCCACTTGCATTAGTCCTTATTTTGCATCCTCTACATCATGGCATGCATTGCATCTCATGCTGATGTTGTGCATTTTGATATTTACGATTATGCCCTTGTTTCCGGTGTTTCCGTTTTTCCTCGATAGAGCCGGAGGATCCACAGGGCGATAGTCTCGATCAAGAGCAGGGTTCCGTTGCAGAGCAACCAGGCAAGCAGCCCCTTTGGTCACGTTGCAAATCTCCTATTATTTGCGAAGTATTAGTTGTTTTTAAATCATTATCATATGCGTTCAACTGCTATTTTTTTCGCTAAGAAAAGCCCTAGTCCGATGAATAAGACTCGCCTTGTCACCTAAGCCGCTCCACTCCTAACCTAACCTATCTAGCGTAGTCTAGTATCCACTGTTCGAATTCTATTATGCTATTTATGCTTAGACATACTTAGACTTGTAGAAGTCGTAATTCCTGGGATAGCAGATGAATCAACACTGGGAATGGGTTACGTGATAGGTGGGTGTTTACCGGGAATGTTTAATGAACTTGACTAATAATCTATCTGGGCTAGACGAGAGGCCATGGCTGGGAGCATGGTGGGTTGTCTCGTTTTCCCGCAAGGACCGGTTCCCGGTGTCCTTTCGAACCAAGATTTGCGTACTTCTACACGGGTGGGATAATGGACCACCCACGACTCACTAATTTGCTTAGACTTAGTGTATGAGCTGCATTAGTTTGCCGTTTCCATTTACGTGTGCGTGAAAAAGGGGATGTGGTGTGTGGTTTCATATAAGGGTGGGGTGGACACACGGTCTAGGAGACCGGGGATGTACCTCGATTCACAACGCATGGGACCGTGTCGCAGTTACGGCCGGACTGATGCACATGGACTAGCCCGTACGGGTGGCTCATACCTAGGTCGAAGGCATTGTAAAGGTCGTGTTCGATCACCCTCCGCCAGCACACCTCGTGAAAGTGTGTGAAATTGCATTGGCACTAGGAGACGATCGATACGTGTAGGTAAAGATGTACACCCCTGCAGGGTTAGAACTGTTTGAACAGCCGTGTCCGCGGTTATGGATAGCTTGGTAAGAATCCGCATCGAATTAGACAACTATAACCAACTCTAAAACTTGCCAACTCTAAGGATGGTGTAGCGACAGCTTCCTCCCAGGGTGGTCGAGGATGGGTCGAGGGGTTTTTCAGGTGTGGTGATCTGCAGTAAGGAATATCCAAGAAGTGTCGACTCATCCCCTTTGAAAAGGTATTCTAGTAGTCGAATTTTCAATCTACTTATTGTATTGATAAAGGTAAACTTGGCTTTCCGCAACTAGTCCACAATTACCCCTTGTTGATACCTGGCACAATCACTACTATTTCCGCACTGTAAGTCTTGCGGAGTACAATGTTGTACTCACCCTGCTATTGTTGTTGTTTTGTTGCAGAGGAAGCTACCCCTTCAGAGGGTGGTTTCTATTTAGAGATCGATACCGACGACGCCTAGACGCTGGGAATCCCAGGCAGTGATCCTGCCTCTGGGGTTGGTATTTTGGTTTATTTTCGCTGCCATATCTGGCTCTACTGTTTGGCTTAGTAGCCACTAATACTCTTCCGCTGTGTGTTTAGATCTTCGGATCCCTGTGTGTATATATGTTGTTAAGTTTCAAACTTATAATATTGCAGTTTCTGTCGTAGAGTCACTGCTATGAGATCTGGTTGTTTTCGCCTGCTCATGTGCCGTGCGTGTATGTGATGAAGCGCATGTTGCGGGTAGGACTTTAG
>JAGXJF010001361.1:0-56264 GCA_019208055.1 Stipa capillata
ACACACACTCAACATGATATCCGGCCTAGATGCACAAAGTTAAAGAAGAGATCCAATCATGGAGCGATGTACCTTTTGATCTACCGGGGTACCTTCTTGGTTGAGGTCGAGATGCCCATTGGTAGGCATTGGCGTCTTGCACCCCTTTGCCTTGTCCATCTCGAACTTCTTGATGATGTCGGCGGTGTACTTTGTTTGGGAGATGAAGGTTCCCTCCTTGAGTTGCTTGACTTGAAATCTGAGGAAGAACTTCAACTCCCCCATCATTGACATCTCAAACTTGCTAGTCATTAGTTCACCAATTCATCGCTAAATGCTTTGTTAGTGGAACCAAAGATAATATCATCAACATATATTTGGCATACGAATAAGTCACCTTTAACCCTTTTTGTGAAAAGAGTGGTATCGATTTTCCCAATCACAAAATCATTCATAACTAGGAAATCCCTAAGGCATTCATACCAAGCTCGAGGAGCTTGTTTTAATCCATAGAGGGCCTTATGGAGTTTATAGACATGGTTATGTGATTAGGGTCCTCAAAACCCGGTGGTTGTGCAACATATACCAATTCATTAATTGTACCATTAAGGAAAGCACTTTTAACATCCATTTGATATAATTTGAAGTTATGATGATTAGCATATGCAAGTAAGATGCGAATGGCCTCTAATCTAGCAACGGGGGCATAGGTTTCACCGAAATCCAGACCTTTGACTTGGGTGAAGCCTTGTGCCACCAACCTTGCCTTGTTCCTTATGACTTGGCCATTTTCATCTTGCTTGTTCTTGAATATCCACTTTGTCCCGATGACATTGTGATTCTTGTCCTTCGGCCTCTCCAGTAGAGACCACACCTTGTTGCGGGTGAAGTTATTAAGTTCTTCTTGCATTGCCAACACCCACTCCGGATCTTCTAATGCGTCTCCTACCTTAAGGGGTTCAAAAGAAGAAACAAACGAGTGATGTTCACAAAAGTTTGCTAATCGTCTACGAGTGGTTACCCCTTTAGATATGCTTCCTAGAATGTTGTCAACGTCGAGTCCTTTCATGTTGCATGGGATCCGTTGTTGACGTGGAGCTTGATCTTCTTCATTTGAAGCTTGAGCTCCATCTTGAGCTTGATCTTGACCTCGATCTTGCTCACTTGATTGATGGTCTTGAGATTGTTCTTGTTCATTGAGTTGATCTTGTGTTGAGGTGGGAGGTTCAACTTCCCTTGAACTTGATTCTTCTCCTTCCTTCTCCTTAGGTTGTTCGATTGGCAAGATCTCACCAATCCCCATGGTCTTGATGGCTTGAGACGGATCTTCTTCACCTAACACACTTGAATCAACTCGCTCTACTTGAGAGCCGTTATTTTCATCAAACTCCACATCACTAGATTCTTCAACACATCCGATGGATTTGTTGTAGACTCTATATGAGTGAGAGTTTGATCCATATCCAACAAATATGCCTTCTATAGATTTAGGAGCAAATTTAGCTAATCTATCTCGCTTATTGAGCATGAAACACTTACAACCGAATACTCGAAAGTATTTGACGTTGGGCTTCTTTCCCGGTGAGTAGCTCATATGGTGTCTTGTCCAAGATCTTGCGGAGGAAGAGCCGGTTAGAAGCATGACACGCGGTGTTGACGGCTTCGGCCCAAAAGTTGTATGGAGACTTGTACTCATCCAACATGGTCCTCGCCATTTTCACTAATGTCCGGTTCTTCCTTTACGCCACACCATTTTGTTGAGGGGTATATGGAGTAGATAGCTCATGCTTGATCCCCTCTTCATCCAAGTATTCATCAAGCTTGGTGTTCTTGAACTCGGTTCCATTGTCGCTTCTAATTGCCAAGATCTTCTCATCAAGTTGTCGTTGGGCTCGCTTGGCAAAAGACTTGAAGGTATCTTGAGTTTCATCCTTAGATCGAAGAAAATACACCCAAGTGAAACGAGAAAAATCATCGACAATGACTAAACCATACTTACTTCCACCAATGCTAGCTATCATAGGATGGAGGTCCAAAGAGATCCATGTGAAGGAGCTCCAAAGGCCTCGAAGTTGTGATGATGCTCTTGGTGGGATGCCTCTTTCCAACTATCTTTCCGGCAATACATGAGCTACAAACTCTATCTTTATCAAATGCAATATCGGTTAGTCCAACAATGTGCTCGCCTTTTAGAAGATTTTTCAAATTTCTCATACCGACGTGGGCTAATCTACGATGCCATAGCCACCCCACGTCGGTCTTGGCCATTAGACATGCTTCAAGCTTAGTGTTCTCTTTCGAGAAATCAACAACATATAGCTTGCCTTCCACATGTCCAACAAAGACCACTTTGAGATTATCTCTTCTAAAGATCGTCACTTTAGATATAGAAAATAAGCAATCATAACCGACACTACACAATTGCCAAACGGAAAGTAAATTGTAATTAAGAGATTTGACAAGCATAACATTCTCAATAGATAAGTCATTAGTGATTGCTACCTTGCCCAAACCGAGTACATTTCCCTTGTTGTTATCACCAAAGACAATGTTTGATGTGGAGGATATGTCTTCCACGAATTGCTCAAACATCCCCTTCTCTCCGGTCATATGGTTTGTGCAACCGCTATCGATCACCCAAGCATTTCCACCGGAGGTATAGTCCTACAATAGAATCATGCTTTGATTTTAGGTACCCATTTGTAGATGGGTCCTTTGATGTTAGTAACAAGGGTCTTAGGAACCCAAATAGACTTAAGTTTAGCAACATTACAAACTTTAGCACCTACAAATTTAGCAAATACATGCCCATCCTTGCCCTTACATAGCACATAGGATGGATCAAAAGTGCCCAACAACTCATTGTGAGTGACATAGCTCCTAGTAGCTTTGCCATTCACAATATCATCACCAACATTTCCCTTGTGCCCTCCACGCACAAATTTGGTCTTGGGATAATGATGTGGAAGCCACGCTTTGCCCTTGTCATTGAACTTGGGAGTAAACCCAAGTCCTTCTCTAGGAACCCTCTCCCTTTGCTTGCTCATTAGCTCCTTGAGAGTTTTCTCACCTTGAATGCATGTGACTAAACCTCTCTCAAGTTGAGCTTTCAACTTCTTGTTCTCCTCAATGAGTGATGCTTTATCAAATAGAGAGTTAGTAGCACAAGCATCAACATTAATAATAGTAGGAGTGTTAGGGGTGGCTAGGAGTTTCTTGTGAGTGGATTGAAGTTCCTCATGTGACTCGGTAAGTTTGATGAGTTCACCCTTGACTAGCTTGTAGCCATTGTCAAGGTACTCAAATCCTTAGAGAGTTTAGCATGAGCAACCTCAATCTTTTCTTTCGAAGCCTTGAAACCATTAGCCACCTCTAGAGCTCTCTCAAGACCAATTTTAGTTTTAGAGAGATCCATGTTAAGAGTTTCATTTTTAGCTTGCTCTCGTGGAGTTTATGCTCGAGGAGTTTGACACTCTCCTTTTCCCTAATGATAAGGGTTTCCGCTCTCTCAATATACTCATTGCGTTCCACAAGAGAATTCATGAGAAAGCGAAATCTATCAAGCGCCTCACCACGAAGAGAAGTCATGAATTTTATAGTTGCAATATCATCCTCCTCATCATCACTATCACTATCACTATCACTATCTCCTTCCACATTAACTTCACACAATACATTTGAGGACATAGGAGATAGAGGAGTAAACAAGGTAGGATTGGATGAAGGAAGTACCTTTGCCTCTCTAGCCATGAGGCATTTATGGTCGGTCTTGATTTCGTTGGAGTAGTCGAACTTGAAGAGTGAGGTGGGCTTGGAGGGAGAGACAATGGCTATCCCGGCAACGCCTACATCCTCTCCTTCTTCTTCGGCATCGGGGTTGTCGGAGGAGTACTCTTGACCAATGAAGGCCTTTGCTTCCCTCTTCTTGTATGGTTTCCCATCTTTGAAGAATGGCTTTTTCTTGTATGTCTTCTCCTTCTTGTCCTTGCCTTCTCTCTTGTCCCGCTTCTCCTTTGGGCAATCCGCAATGAAATGATTTGGACTATCACAATTGTAGCAAAGTCTCTTAGGCATGCTTGACTTGCCCCTAGAGAATTTGCTTCCCCTTTTGCCCATAGAGCCCTTGTATTTTCTAACCAAGAGAGACATCTCTTCTTCAAAGTCATTTGGTGATGGAGTCTCTTGGCTAGCTTCTTCTTCTTCGCTAGAGTCTTGAGCTTGAACTTGTTTTGCCTTCAATGCTAGGTTGGCCTTCTTTGACCCACGCGCAATAGCAAGTGTCTTCTCGGCGGTCTTGACCATGTTCTCATGAGTGACAAAGAGTGAGAGAATATCATTGGGAGTGAGGTCGAGGTAGTATGCCCTTTGTTGAATGTTGAAGACCATTGACGGTTGGTAAGGGAGGATGGCGCCAAGGAACTTGCTCACGATGTATGCATCATCAGCCCATGCACACCCATAACCCTTCAAGGACACCACAATGGAGTTGAGTCTTCGAAATAGCATTTGGGGTGTGTCATTCTCTTCCATCACGAACAAGTTGGCTTCATTCTTGACCATCTCATAGTTTGATCTTTGGATGCTTGTGTTGCCCTCATGCATGATCTTGAGCTCATCCCATACTTCCTTGGCGGTCTTGCATAGGATGATGGAGTTGAAGAGCTCGGGTGTCAACGCTCTTTGAAGCATGTTGAGAGCGGTTGCATTGAGTTGAGCATCCCTCTCTTCATCGACGGTGAGGTTGTCGGGGTCGATTGGTTTGAATCCACGCACCACGATGCTCCATAAATGGTTAGAGGCACTGCGAAGATGAGATTCCATAGAAACTTTCCAATATGGATATTGAGTGCCATCTAAAATAGGTGCGGGGCCGGGATTGTGAATATGCACATGAGGTATATGTTGAGGGGGATAGGAGTAAGGCACCGCATTGAATAATTGCTCCCCCGAGGCTTTATCAACCTCGACATTAGAGATTTGGAGCCCTCGGTGGAGATGGCCTTAATGGCATCGGCTAAATCCTTTTTCATGGTGGCCATGAGCTCCTCACGAAGCTTGGCCATCATTTGGTTTACCTCCTCCTCACTATAGGTCGTCATCTTTACTCTTTAGGTGATGAAACCCAAATAAAGAGTCCTTGGCTCTGATACCAATTGAAGGATCAAAGATGTCGACTAGAGCGGGGGTGAATAGGCGACTACAAATTTTAACTTTTTCTTAATTGCTTTTAGGGAAGTGCGGAATATAAGTTCTCTAAATGTGCAACTAAGTGAGTCAACCTATATGACACAAGATGAATAGCACAAGGTATAACACAAGGCAAACAAGATGAACCACACAAGCACAATAGATATGAGTAAAAAGCAATCACAAGGGTGAGACGAAGAATTAAACCGAAGTTCACACCCTTGGGGGGACGCTAATCTCCGTTGGAGAGGCGGAGGCCCAACAAAGCACCTCGCGACACAAAATCTCGCCTTCTTCTCCTTTGAGCCTCGGCAAACCAAGCTCGAGCTCAAATAACTCGTGGTAGACCTTGAGGTGGCCTCCAAACCCTCACAAACGATCCTAGAGCACGAATCCACACTTTGGAGGCTTCCGGGAGACACCAACCGGCTAAGGATCCCCACAATCCCAAGAGTAACAAGCAACGTGATGAACTCAAGGGGGAATCAAATTTTGGCTTGGTGAGATTGTAGATCTAGGTCTCCTCTTCCTTTTCTCTCAAAGGCTTGAATGGATTTGAGCACTAGGGGAGGAGATCCTCAAGCTTTGGAGGTCAACAATGGTGGAGGAGAGATGTATTCAAAGCTGCAGCCGTGGGTACCCCTTGGGGAAGAAGGGGTAGGCTTTATATAGGGCCCCCCGAAATCTGCCCGTTGGGGCTCTGCGCGTACAGTCCAGAGTTCCATCCGGAACCTCCGGACTCAACCTCCGGATCACCCGGATTCCGGGCTGTCCTCTGGACAGCCTTCCGGGTGAGTCCAGAAGCTACTGGACTCATCCGGAATTCATCCGGAGTCCATCCGGAAAACAAAGGTCACCTGGAGGTTCAGCCCGGAACCTCCGGACCCAGACCTCCAGGAGGAACACCCGGAGCAACCGAGAATTCCGGTAGCTCCGGACCACCCTGTCGGCGGAATGGGGCCCAGGGTCCCCCGAACCGCCGGTGGAGACCAACCAGAGGCCGCAGGGCGTGGCACGTGGCGGCTGGAACGGCGAGGGCCCCATTGACGTGGCAAGTGGGCCCGGTGGTCTAAGCCTGGGTGCTCGGGCCATGCAAGCCCTCTAAAGAGGGCCCCGGGCTCCCAAGGGTCCGAGGCCCAAGAATCGAGGAGACGCTCGGGGCTCCTTCCCCGAGCGTCCGGCGTCCCGCAGGGCGTGGGGCCCAGGGGAGTGCTCGGGGAAGTCCCCGAGCGAACCCCCTGGCGTTTTCCCCGAAAGGAGTCCCGAGCGGCTCTCCGGTGAGCGCTCCCCGAGCGCTCAGGGTCGCCCGGAAAAAGTCCGGGACAGCTGGCGCCCCTCGGGCGCCGAGGGGATCGCTCGGGATTGGAGCGCTCGGGGGTCGCAGGGTCCCCCTGCGGGGCCCTCCTCCGGGCCCGCCGCTCCAGTGTGTTGGCTTCTTCGGCAAGCCTCACCCCCGGCAGAAGCATTTAATACCTGTCATTCGTGCATTAAATGCTAAGCCCTGTGCGGGCACGATATTGGTCAGGGCGGGTCCCATCCGCGCAGGGCAAATCCCTTTTTGCCATAGCCCCTGCCAGGGGATGGGTCCGTCTGGCAGGTTTGTTGACCGGCCAGGCGCGCCGCCCCGCGCGCCCGCGTCGCTGTCAGCCCTTTTCGCCCCTTTGGGTCAAATCACCGCGCGCCCCGTGGCCCGCGTTTGGTCGCTGACACCGGGGCCCGGGAGCAGATGTGCCGCCAACTCGGTCAGAAGAGCACCGGTAAGTCCTCTCTCGCGGGGCCCGCTGGACATAAAGATGTCAGGGCCCCTGTTCGAAGGCATGGCAGGGAGGCGTATGGCTCGAGGATCGGCGCAGCGCATTAGATAGAGGAATGGGCGTTTCCTTAGCTCCCAAGTCACCCTTGGCCGCTGTGGTGAACCCCTGACTATATAAGGGGAGTTCCCAGGCCATGCAAAGGGTTGGCTAATGGAAAAAGCATACAACTCTAGGTGAGATCGGTTGGTTGGATTCCTGAATCCAGATCCACAAATAGTACTCTTCATAGAACATCTTCAGTGGGCTCTAAGCCAGCCTCTTGTAAGGAAGAACACCCTTGTAACCTCCATAGAATCAATACAAACACACACACACAAAAGCAGGACGTAGGGTATTACACCTCCGGGTGGCCTGAACCTGGATAAATCCCTGTGTCTCTTGCGCCAGATATTATCTATCCCAGGATCCGTCACCGGCTCATAAGAAAAACTATATCGCCCCCAGCCGAATCCCAAAGGGGGTCCAACCGGACCACCGCTAGAGGCGTCTACACGCCGACACACCCGGATTCCAGGATGCTCTCCGGACGGCCTTCCGGGCGAGTCCAGAGGCTACTGGACTCGTCCGGAGTTCCACCCGGAACTCACCCGAATTCCGGCCCACCCGGAGGTTCTATCCGGAACCTCCGGACTGAGCATCCGGACCACAGCAGAGAGCAAAAACAGGGTATTCTATATGGCTTCTCACTTGCTCTCTCTTGGGGTTTTTCTCGAACATGGGATGGGAAGAAAAATCTTATAGGAAATTTGATACCACCCTCTTGTTCATCACATTACCCCTCTTAATAGTCCGGCTTTCCTATGACTCAAAACATAAGATAAAATGCATAAATTTAAATGCGCCGTCTTCTTCTCTCCTTTTTGCTTAGGGGTGTCTCCGACCACCTTTGCTTATCAATCTTCGGACTAACACCTGTTCATACACTTTGTAAACGTGGTTAGTCCCCTAATCACTTGTCATTTACACCAAAACCCACTTGGGGGCTTAGATGTCCTTTCACTTGGCTTCTGAGATCTTGGCTTGTGTAGTTGCTTTCCTTGAATGTTTGTCTTGCTGCGTGTTGTGTGGCAGCGCGCGACTTGTGCGGCGGCCGCAAGAGAGGACACACTCCCTGGTCGACTCCGCGGGAGTGAGGAGGAGGTCTCGCGGCTGCAGGCAACGAACGTCGAGTTGGCGCTTCAGTTGTCCGCGGCAAATCGTCGAGTTGAGGAGGCCGAGGCTCGGGCCAAGCAAGTTGAGGAGCTCGAGGGGTTGCGGATGGCCAACTTTGATCTAACTGAGCAGCTCATTGTGGTTTCGATCCGTGCCGAGACGGCTGCCGCGGCGGCCAAGTCAGCGACTGATCTTCACCAGCTAATCCGTGAGGAACTCGAGGGGGTGAAGAAGAGTGCCGAGCTCTCCCGGGAGCATTTGCAGGCGCAGACCCGGGTTGCTATGGACGCGTGCTCCCTCCTTGACCGAGTTATGGCGAGTCTGAAGTTCCCCGATCGCCCCGACTTCACAAAGTTTTCTTTGGATGACTTGCCGAGGGCCGTGACCGAGTATCAAGCACGCCTGAGCAATTTTCTGAGCTTCGTCAAGGAGGATGCATCCGTGCGGGCGAAGAGTATGGCCAATGCGGCCATATCCTATGCTTTGGCTTTGGCTAAAGACTTTGCGCCAGAACTTCCTTCGAATCTGCTGGAGTTGGATCTTGGCGAGCCCCCACAACCCGGAGCGGAGGATACGCGGATCGACTACTGGCGTGAGCCGGTAGAAAAGTTCCTTAGTGAATCCGGCTTTGAGGCGGTTGAGGATGCTCCTACTGTGTCCGAAGGCAGTGAGGGGGCTTATGTATCTGGGGGCAGTGCTTCTGCCGGGCAGGAGGATTAGATCTTTCCTCCTTTTGTTGTACGCTTTTGCGGTGTAAAGAACTTTAAATCATGTAATCTGGTTTTGTGATTGTCCATCGTCTCGGATGAACAGTCTGAAAAAACTTCGTTGTGGTAGCCCTCGACTGTTTGCGGGAGTTAGCAAGAACTCGGATGAACAGTCTAAAAAACTTCGCTGTGGTAGCCCTCGACTGTTTGTGCGAGTTAGCAGGAACTCGGATGAACAGTCTGAAAAAACTTCGTTGTGGTAGCCCTCGACTGTTTGTGCGAGTTAGCAGGAAGTAGCCCTCGACTGTTTGTGCGAGTTAGCAGGAACTCAGATGAACAGCCTGAAAAACTTCGCTGTGGTAGCCCTCGACTGTTTGTGCGAGTTAGCAGGAACTCGGATGAATAGTCTGAAAAACTTCGCTGTGGTAGCCCTCGACTGTTTGTGTGAGTTAGCAGGAACTCGGATGAACAGCCTAAAAAACTTCGCTGTGGTGACGTCACGGCGTGAGCGGTTTTGTACTCTGGCCTCGGGGTAGGTTGCCGTAGTCGGGGAGGCGAAACGAGTTAAGAAACTCGTGCCGTGCCTGGCCCTGCGCAGATGCAAGGTAGCTGTCCGCCGTTTGCATATGTGAAGGGGCGATCCGAGTTAAGAAACATCGATTTACTCGCTAAACTTCGTATAGATGCAAGGCGCTGATGCCGCCGTACCCGGGCCAGGGAGTTGAGTTGTGGAACTCATGCTTCCCTTAGCCCCTGGGCGAATGCTGGGCGTGATGCCTGTGTGCTGGTGTCGGGGGAACAATATAGAGTTGAGGAACCCGCGGGGAATTTAACCCCTGGACGTCGTGGCGAGGCTTGTGGACAGCTGACCAGGCCCGGGGCGGCGAAACAGGGCGTGAACCCGTGTACGTGCCAACCCCCGAGTGCATACGAGTCGCGGCGAGCAAACTCTAGGAGGCGGAACGAGGTGTGACCTCGTGTTCATGCCGTACCCTAAGTTGTTGAACGCTTGTGTGCCTTAGTCTGAGGAGGCGAGAGGTGCCAGTCCCCGAGTCTTGTGGCAAAGCGTGTTAGAGGCGTTTTTGAGTATCATGAGTAACCAATAATTCAGCTGATGGATGCTAATATACTCCGTGAAAGTGTAGATACTTCATCTGTAGAGATACGGGGTAAAAAAGGGAAGTCCTCTGGGTTAAAACTCCCGGGAAGCTTATACATAATACTTGGATAGTTGATCGATGTTCCATGTGTTGCGTAATACGGAGCCGTTGTCGGTGAGTTTGAAAGTACCTGGTCACGGGTTGGCGACGATGGTGTAAGGTCCTTCCCCCTTGGGAGATAATTTGTTTCAGTGCCGAGTTGGCTGGACCAATCAGAGGACGAGGTCGCCGATCTCTAGGTGTCGATGCTTGACGTTGCATTCGTGGTACCGGCGTAAGTCCTGTTGGAATTTGGCGGCTCGTATGTACGCACAATCACGCATTTCCTCGAGGAGGTTGAGGTCGTTGACCTGCTGTGTCTCTGCTGCATCTTCGGAATGTTGTTCTATGCGGGGAGATTTCATCCGGATCTCGCATGGGAGGACCACCTCCGCCCCATAGACAAGAGAAAATGGTGTTGCTCCGGTTGCTCGGCTAGCTGTTGTACAAAGCGCCCAGAGGACGTTGGGCAACTCGGTCACCCATGACTTGGCGTGACGTTGCAGTGTGTCGTATACGCATTTCTTGATCCCGTCCAGTATGAGGCCGTTTGCACGCTTGACTTGGCCATTGCTTTGGGGATGAGCTACTGAGGCATAGTAGACGTTGGCGCCATAGGATTCGCAGTAGGCGATGAAGTCGGCTGCTGTGAATTGTGGTCCGTTGTCGATAATGATCCGGCTAGGTACTCCGAAGCGGGTGAATATGTGCCGCTGCATGAATCTTTGTGCCGCTGCTGTCGTGGTGCTTGAGAGGGATTCTGCCTCGATCCACTTGGTAAACGTATCAATGGCGACGATTAAGAATTTATGACCCCCGCGTCCTGGGGAAAAGGCTCGAGGAGATCTAGCCCCCAGGTCGAGAAAGGCCATGATAGTGGTATTGTCTGAAGAGCTTGGGCTGGCTGGTGTGCTTGCCGTCTGTGGAATTGACAGGCTTCGCATTTTTAGACCAAGTTGGCCGCGTCGTGTAGCGCAGTGGGCCAGTAAAATCCTTGTCGGAACGCTTTGCCGACTAGTGTGCGATACGCAGAGTGAGCGCCACACAATCCACTGTGAATTTCCTCGAGTAGCAGCTTGCCTTCGTCGATATGTATGCACTTCATGAGTACGCCGAGGGCTCCCTTGTGGTAGAAGGTGTCGTTGATTATAGTGTACTGCATAGCCTTGCGGGAGATCTTCTCGGCTTGTTCTTCTTCTGCTGGTTTGAGTCGATTAAGTAAGGACTGACGTATCGGGTTCCTCCAGTCTGTGCATTCGTTGAGTTGGGCGATTACTGCGCCAGCGATTCCTTTGGGGGCGTCGAGCTGAGACGTCCCATTTTGCTCATAAGTGTCGCAAGGGGTGGGAGTACTTTCTTCGTCTGTTACGATTTTGACTGACGGTTGGAGAGTTTTTCGATGAAGACGCCAGCTAGAGGGGAGGTTCAACTTGAGGCAACACGAGCCAGGGTGTCGGCGATGCAGTTATCCCGTCTGGGTATGTAATGGAATTCCAGGCCGGTGAATTTTTTTCTCCCAAGTCCGCACTTCTGCTAAGTAAGCGGCCATCATTGGATTAACGGCTTGATAATCTTTGCTTGCTTGTCGGACGACGAGTTGTGAGTCGCCTTTCACAGTCAGGTAACGGATACCGAGAGCGGCGGCGAGACGGAGTCCGGCGAGGAGACCCTCGTACTCCGCTTTGTTGTTGGTGGCCCAGAAGCATAGCTGGATGGCGTACTGGAGGGTTTCTCCTGATGGTAAGGGATCCATCAAAATATAAAGTCCAGACCTTACTTGTGTAATCGTTGTCTGCGGGTTCGGGTGCCGGGTCTGTCCATTCGGCAACGAAGTCTGCTAGAGCCTAAGACTTGATTGTTGTGCGAGGTGTGAACTTGAGGTCGAAGGCACCCAACTCGGACACCCATTGAGCAATGCGGCCAGTGATTTCTCTATTTTTGGTAATGGGGCCGAGTGGGTAGACGGACGGAATAATTACCTTGTGGGCCTAGAAGTAGTGCTTTAATTTGCGGGAAGCAAGGAGCACAGCGTATAGGAGCTTCTGGACGTCTGGGTACCGCTCCTTCGGTCCGTGTAATATCTCGCTTATGTAGTAGATTGGTCGTTGAACTTTCTTGGTCTTGCCGACTTCTTCCTGTTCGGCGACGAGGACTGCGCTGACTGCTCGAGGACCGCAGGCCACATAGAGGAGGAGTGTCTCGCCGGGTTTTGGGGGAACCAGTACTGGTGGGTTGGCCAAATATGTCTTGAGTGGCTGAAAGACCTTCTCGACTTCTTCTGTCCACGTGAAGCCTTGATGTTGACTCAGGAGTTTAAAGAAGGAGAGTCCTTTGTCCCCTAATCGAGAGATAAATCTACTAAGCGCGACCATGGATTCGGCGAGTTTTTGAATTTGGTTTGTGTTGGTAGGTGACTTCATACTGAGGATGGCTTCGATCTTCTTCGGGTTAGCCTCAATGCCCCGGTGGGAAACCATGAAACCCAGAATTTTGCTGGCCTCGACGCCGAATACGCACTTCTCCGGGTTTAGCATGATTTTGTTTGTCTAGAGATTGTCAAAGGTTTCTGACAAGTCGGTGATGAGGTCATGTTCTTCCTTCAACTTAATTACCAGGTCATCGATATAGACTTCCATGTTTTGCCCGATTTGCATCGCGAAAGCTGTCTACATAGTTCGCTGGTAGGTGCAGCCCGCGTTCTTCAATCCAAAGGGCATTATCTTGCAGCAGAAGGTGCCGTAAGGGGTTAATGAAGCCGGTATGAGGGACATCGGATTCCCACATACAGATTTGATGATAGCCCGAGTATGCGTCGAGTAGGCATAAGTAGGTGCAGCCTGAGGTCTAGTCAACGATCTGATCGATCCGAGGTAACGGGAAGTTATCCTTTGGGCAAGCTTTGTTGAGATCCGTGTAGTCGATGCACATGCGCATCTGGCCGTTTTCTTTTTTAGCTAGCACAGGATTGGCTAGCCATGTCGGGTATTTGATTGGTTCGATAAAGTTGGCATCCGTTAGCTTTTGGAGTTCCGCCTCAATGCCTTTGCGCTGCTCAGGGCTGAATCTTCGAAGTTTCTGCTTGACCGGCTTGATTGCCGGGTCGATGTCCAGCTTGTGCTCAGCCACCTCCCTTGGGATTCCTAGCATATCAGATGCCTTCCAGGCAAAGACATCTGGATTTGCCTAGAGGAAGGTGGTGAGCACGAGTTCCTATTTTGGGTCGAGGGCAGATCCAATTTTGACCGTCTTCTCGGGTTCATCCTCGTGGAGTGGAATTCGCTTTATTTCGCTATGCGGTTGCACTGATAGTTTGGGCTTCGACTTGATCCGTTCCGAGTTGTCAGTCACGATTGTCAAGCTTCTTCGGTATCTTGTCGGGCACTGAGGCCGTAGTTTGGCATGTCGCATTCGATAGCCGAAGGAAGTGACCCTTTTATTGTAATGACCCCGTGTGCCGCAGGGATCTTCATGATAGGATATGCATAATGAGGGATTGCCATGAACTGGACCAGCTGAGGCCGTCCGAGTATAGTGTTGTAGACTATGTCGAAGTCGATGACCTCGAAGATGCATTCTTCTGTTCGGAAGTTATCATGAGTTCCAAACGTAAGAGGTAGCGTGATTTGCCCGATCGAGTCGTGCTTCAATCCTGGAACAATTCCATAGAAGCGCTTGACAACGGGCCTGATCGGTGAGCGGGGGACCTGCATCTTCTCGAGTGTAGATACTGGGATGAGGCTGAAAGAGCTACCTCCATCTACCAAAACTTTGTGCAGCATGATGTTGCGAACCCGGGGTGACACGATTAGGGGATATCGTCCCCGGTAGGGGGCAATTGTCGGGGCAGTCGGTTGCGTTGAACACAATGGTGGTTGAAGCCCACTTCATTTTTGAGGGTGAGGGACGCGGATGGACGGCTAGAACGTTGTGCGATATTTGCTTGGCCTGCCTCTTGGAGTCGTATGTAGCTGAACCACCCCACATGTGATTTATCTGAGAGTTGAGGGCAACGTCGACTTGCTCGATGTCGATTTGCTCGATGTCGACTTGCTCGCTGTCTTCGACTTGATGTAGGTCTGGTGCGTTCGCGAGCCAGTGGACATCGTTGTTCTGGCTGATGCTGTTGACATGTATATCCTCGTCCTCCGGACATTCTTCCCTGTTCGGGTTGTCTTGAATCCGGGGGTTAGGTTTGTTGGCTGCTTCGGCTTTGCTTTCTTCTTGAAGTAATTTGATAAGTTCACAGCACAGTGATTGGCCGTGAGAGTCACTGCGGTGGTATTTACACCAGTTGTGCCGGGTACGCTCTTCTTCGGGTATCCAGTTTTTATCCAAGATCTCGCCGGCGGTGTTCCTCTTGGGTCTTGTCTTCCACTTGTTCGGTCAGTCTTCTCGGCGGTCGGATGTCTCTTTGTCATGGAACCCGGCCAGGACAGCCTCAGGGTCCCGTTTCCTCTTTTTTGTTCGCCGATCTTCTCGGGAGATCGCCTCGAGTCAGTGTCTGGGGAACGTATCCGTCTTTCCCGGTCATCTGACCTGTAGAGGCCTCTGTTGATCCCTATGTTGTGGAGGCGTGTAACACCCCGATTTGTAAAACCTAAAAATTAGGGCAAACAAAAACTTTTTCGCTAATAATTGCAGCTAAAGTATACCAGAGTAAAATCTTTTGTTCAAATCATGCGTCTGCAAAACCCTAAAGTGAGTCAACCAAAATTTTCCACCTCTGTTCCTAATTCATTAATCTCTGCTTTGTCAAAGCTCTGTCCGACAAGGAATACAACCCTCGCGTTAACCTTGTCTCCCTACGTGGCTAACCACCCTTGCATTTCCGCCACGAACATACCTTCGGCATCCCTCCCCCTTCTATCTAGCCGGTGCCACCCAAACCCACACCTGCCGCTAAGTGCCCAGATGGTACTTTTGCGAAATTGAAACATATATATGTCATGAACCCCATCCGAATGATGTAATCTTCTGCCATCTTTGCCTCCTAGCCTTCTTGCTCCCTTCACCTTCTTCCTCGCGCCCTTGCAAACCCTCGCCTCCACACTCTCTCGATTGATCAGTGAAAATGGGCAAGAAAGGCGCCGCGAAGAAGTCTCCCGAGCCCGCAAAGGAGTTGGGGAAAGCTTCGGGGGAACCGACCACCGCCATCCCTGAGTTCGAGGCCTCGGTGATGGACTCCTCCGCCCTGGAGAAGCTCGTGTCGGATGAGGTGATTCTCCCGGAGGTGTTTGTGCCTTTCCGGGAGGCCGTGAAAGAGACGGTCCCCAGCCCCGATACGGACTGGACCGTCGTCTTCGCGGACTTCTTCAGGTGTGGATTTCAATTCCCACCTTCACCATTCTTCCTCCTCGTGCTCCAGTTCTATGAGATCGAGTTAATTCATCTCAACCCGAACTCGGTCCTAATGCTGGCGGTCTTCGTGCATTTATGCGAAGCCTACCTCGGCATTAGGCCGAGCCTGGAGCTCTGGAGGTACTTCTACAACCTCCGCCGGGTGAAGGGCAGCGGCGCAGGAGTCGTCGGCGGTGCCGGATTCCGTCTTCGAGAAGGGAGGAAGGATGCCCACATTGCTTCCTCCTGGAAATCTTCGTGGTCGGGCTGGCATGCTCGGTGGTTCTACTGCCAGCCCCCAGCGAATTCTGGGATCTCCCACCGCGGACTCGCCCCTCTTCCGAACAAGAGCTGGGGGGAGGCCCCGAAGGAGACTAAGCACCTCATGGCGCTCGTCCACGACATCGCCAATCTCGCCGCCAAAGGCTTGTCGGCGCGGGATGTCGCGGAGGATTTCCTTCGACGCCGGATAAGCCCTCTTCGGTCGAGGGTCGAGCCGGCCTGGGTGGTCCCGAAGAACCAAGACCAGACAAGGGACTTCGACACGGGTAAGTACCACGACCTCCTCCGTGCCAATTCAATTGACAAGACTTCTCACGTACTTCTACCTTGTCGTGCCATGCAGAGTTGTCCCCAAGGGAGCTTCAGAGTAGGTTGAACAACCTATTCGAGCAATCCCCCCAAGGCGGGCGTACAGACGTGCCCTTGCCTCTTCTAAAGCAGAGTCCGGATAGCCGATGGGAAGTATTCTCGGTGAGTTATCCATCTTATCTCCTTGTCTAGTTTGGGTTCGTCCGAGTAGCCTTACAGAAGGCCCTCGGGCTTCTTCTTCCGCAGCGAGTAGGCCGCGGGGGTCCTGACTCGGAGGCCGAAAGGGCTGGCGCTCCTGCTCAGGATGATGACATTGAGATGTTCGACACGGCCCCGCCGCCCTCCGAGACGAGGGAGGGAGGTCCTTCCGCAGCCGAGGCGGGGGCGGAGGTCGTCTTGACGAGCTCTCCCGCCCGGGACTCTCAACCGCAGGTTTGAATTCTCTCCCGACTACTCTTTTCCCCTATTCTTTCCCGAAGAGTAAACATAGGGGTGGATGTGTCGGACAGCCCGAAGTGAGCAGCTCTCCCCCCAAGGAACCAACTCCCCCTCCCACGACCGTTCCCGGAAAGGAGACCGTGGCGGACAAGAGGAAGGCACCGCTGGCTTCCGGCAAGCTAGACTCAGGTGCCCTGGCAAGGAAGCCTCCTTCAGCAGGGAAGCGCTTGAGGTTAGTTTTTCCTTTGTCGCCTTTTTCTTTTGAATCGCCTTGCTGAAGACTTGACTTGATTGTTTTTGGTGACTAGGGTGTCGATCCTTCCCGCCAGGACCCCGACTAGGGCGGTTACCGAACAGCAGCCCCCGGTGCCGAAATCGGCACCGGCCCCTGTCGAGCAGTGGACCCCCGCGCCGGAGTCGCCACTGGCCCCTACTGAGCAGCCGCAGCCCCCGGCGCTGGGGTCAGAGTCGGTCCTGGTCGAGCAGGTCGTGCCTCCGGGCTCTCCGGTGCCGGAAAGTCTTAGCCTCTCCTCCTTGCTGCAGGTAATGCACGGGAGATTAGTGATAAGGTAAATTTACTTTGCTTGTACTAACCTGTTCTTTGTCAGCTCGCTATCTCCCGGGTGGCTCCACTCGAGAAGGCCCAAGCGGAGCTGGACTTGGCGCGTGAAGAGTCGAGGAAGAGCCTCGACGAGACCGGAAGATGGCGGGCGGAGAATGAGGCGTTGCAGAAGCGCCTTGAGGACTCCGAGAAGCGGCGGGCAGCGGTTGAAGCTGATCTTTCGGCTTCGAAGGCGCGCCTCTCGGACGTGGAGTCTTCCCTGCAGAGGAGTCAGTCCTACACGGGAAAGCTGGAGGGAGACCTCGAGCGGGCCTTGAGCACGCTCGAGAAGGCGCTGGGCGAAGTCGGCGTCGTTGTCCCCCCGGGCCTTGCTCCGGCCAACCGCCTAGCGGATCTGATGGCGCCTGTCTCCCAGCTGAAGCCCACCGTCGAGAAGCTTCTCGAAGACGAGCTTCGGCAAGGTGTACGCGACGCCCTGGCCTTTGCTTTGGCTCTTCTGAGGCGCAGGCATCCGGACTTATCCCTGGAGGCGCTCGCTGCCGACCTGCCAGAGGGCGAGGAAGAGAAGCTTCTCGACGCAGTGCAAGGAGAGGCGGACGCCTTTGGCAATCGGGTCCAGGCGCCTGGCCTAGAGTAGAATTCTGTAATAGCATATTTTTACACAAATACAGTGGTTAGTAACTGTGCGATAACTTGTGTGTTTTTTGGTTTTTTAAAACCTTGTCTAATCTGCTTATGTGAAACCTTGTCGGACGCAAGCGTAGACTTTAGTCAGAACCAGTGCCCTTTGCCTCCCTTCGATGTAGGAATACGAATAGTGCCGTAGGTCGTTCTTGCTGTGATTGACCAGTCCTTAGATTTAGTCGGATGGAAGGCTCCGTGGCTCCTCGTCATCAGTAAACGCGATAAGGGGTCTTCCGTACAGCTTGTCGTGGCCGTGGCGGCACCTCCGTATTCCTCTGTTGAGGGAAGACTCCGGTGTTTGGCTAGTAAATTCTATACTTGTCCGACGAACAAAGTTTCACTCTACCCGAGGTATCTTCTGCTCCGAGTAGTCGAAGACGTGGATAAGCGTACGGGTTCCATTGATCTAGTCGTACTTGTACCTTTCCCCCTTCCTTTACTCGGGATCAGGGGACATTGCTACGGAACTGGGGAGCTTAGTCAACCAGGCCTTAGGTCTGGTCAGGTGGGGGGCTCAGTGGCTCCCCTGTCACCTGCAAACGCGTTAAGGGGTTTTCCTCGCGTCCCTGACAGTTATAGCGCCGAGCCCTTATCCTTCGTGCAGGTCGAAGAAGTCGGTACTCGTACTCGTACATCAACTCGCCGTGTTCTTATCCAGCCCCCGACTGACTTTTCGAGAGATATCTCGGATAGGCAGTCTGAAGCAATAATGAAAAACATTAAACTAGAGACTTGATATAATTAAAAAACTATGTCTTTTACAGGCTACTGTAAGAAAAATAAGAACTCTATGAAAACTAGGAAAAAACTAAGACGTCCCCTCCTCATTCAGCTTCTCGCTGGTTGCCTCAGAGGCTCTCGTCCTTTTGTCGTGACCCGCTGACGAAGTTTTGTTGAGTGCGCGTGCTGGGCGGCGGCGCCCGGAGCGTCTTATCATCGACTTGTTCGCAGCTTGACGATATTTAGGGCTGGAGCTGGTGCAACTTTGGAGTCTGCCGATGAGGAGGCGACGGTCGTACGATCTTACCGAAGGTGGTTGCACGGGACTCTCTAATGGACGCGACCTTTCTACCGTTGACACGAACGACCTGGATCGGGCGGCTTCTCCCGAGGAGCCGTTGTCCTGTTTAGGGGAAGGCCCTGTTTTCTCCCTGTTCCAACTTAGTCGTGGAACTCTTTCTCCGACTTGGAGGGGGTACTTTCCGAAGTCGTCACTCGTAGTCGTGGAGGTGGTCTTGACAACGTGGTGACGGGAGGCGTCACGCTGGCGTCTTGGTTAGAGGGTAGGTGCTGCTCTGCGAGGTCGAGGCTGCGCTTGTCGCAGAGGAGTGCTTCTCTGGGGAAACTCTTTATCGTGAGGACACCTTTTGGGCTGGGCATCTTTATGCACTGGTAGGCGTAGTGCGTAGCTGCCATGAACTTGGCCAGAGTAGGGCGCCCCAAGATAGCGTTGTATGCTGTCTCGAAATCGACTACGTCGAACAGGATTTTCTCTGTTCGGAAGTTCTCCGGTGTACCGAAGGTAACCGGGAGCGTGACTTGCCCGATCGGCGTGGCCGAGGAGCCCGGGACGATACCGTGAAAAGCGTGCGTCACCGTCTGAACAGACGATCGTGGCACTTGCATTGTGTCGAGGGCGTTGGCGAATAGGATATTGAGGGAGCTCCCTCCATCTATTAATACGCGACCCACTCGGCAGTTGTTGATCGGCTCGACCACGATCGGGTACCGTCCCGGCCGAGCGCAGTTTTTGGGGCAATCGGTCTGGTTGAAAGAGATCGTGACCTCGGACCACTTGACCGCTCGAGGAACTCGCACTACACTCGCGAGAACTTCTCGGGCGATCGCCTTGTATTGTCTCTTGGATTCGTAAGAGGTTGAGCCCCCGAATATGTGCTCGATTGCTCTGACATGCCCCTGGAAAGGCTCATGAGTGGAGTCATCGTCGTCGGAAGTCGTTTCCCGACTGTTATTAGCGACCTGAGGGTTTTCCTCGCGGAACTTCTCTCTTTCTTCCCAAGATACTTCTTGAAGATGCGACACTGTCGCAGATCATGCGAGTCGGTCTGGTGAAAATCGCACCAGGGCTTGGACGACTTGTCGGAGGATGTGGTAGGTTTATCTTTGGGGCGTGGTCGCCAGGTGCGCTTATCAGAGATCTCGGCCATTACCTCGTCGAATTTGATCCTTTTCTCCTTATTCCCTCCGGAGGGCTTCTTCTTGCGCTTAGTCTTGTGCGAATTGCCCCTTGACCGGAGGGGAGAACTGGTCGACTCACCCCGCTGTTGCTTGATGTACCGCAAGGTTTCCTCCGCACAAGCGGCCTTCTCGGCCAGATCTATGAGTTGCCTGGTGGTTTTCGGTGGTCGCATGATCAGATCTTGCGTGCACATCTTGTTTTTGCTGCCTCGAGTGAAGGCGCGGATGACATCCGAGTCCGTTATCTCTGGGATAGTGTTGCGGACAGCACTAAACCTCTTGGTAAACACTCAGAAGGTCTCGTCTGGTCGTTGGACGACAAGGAATAGATCGTCGACCCGACCAGGTCTTGGGAAGGTACCCTGGAAGTTCCCGAGCAACATGTCACATAACTGTCCCCACGAACGGATCGTTCCTGGGGGTAGATTCGTCAACCACGTCCTAGCGGCTCCTCTGAGAGTGGTAGGAAGATAGTTGGCCATGACCTTCTCGTCCCCGCCGGCTGTCTCGATCGCGGTGGTGTAGATCTGAAGGAATTCCACAGGGTTCGTGGTTCCGTCGTACGACTCTAGCGATCCGGGCTTGAATCAAGAAGGCCAGCGTACCTGACGGAGTTCCTGGGATAGCACCTGGCATCCGCTGAAGGACCCCCGATAAGGCGTATTTTCGCCGCTATTCGAGGTTGAGGTTCGGCCCCGAGCATTGGCGTTTTGTACGTGGTCTCTCCGAGAAGGCTGTTGCTCCTGTTGGCGCCTTTGGCGGCGGTGTTTGTCGAGCTGTTCTCGGAGGTCAACCGGTGGCTCCTAATGAGGAGACATGTTCCTAGGGTGTCGTCCCTCCCGATCGCGTTCTTCTAGCGGAGGAGGGGTGTCCACCCGAGTAGAGCTACGGGCCACCGATTGGGCTCGAGAAGACTCGGCCTGGTTCTGAGCCTCTTGGAGGTCAACCCCCAGCCGTTGCAGCCACTGCATGCCCGCGGGTGTCGATAAATCCACCACGGGAGGCTGTGACAGCAGATTGCGCACTTCCGCAAGTCTTCGAGCAGTTCGGGACACGTACTCCCTCGTTCCCGGGGGGGACCTCTCCACAGCGGCAGGCAGGTCTCCGTTCCGGCGAGGAGTTCTCTCCCCGGCGGCGGGTAAGCCCCCGTTCATGTGGGAGGCAGCCATTGCATTGTGCTGCTGTGAGCCCCCGGGCAGATTCTGATCTTCGAGGTCTTCTCGACCATCGTCGATCGCGAGTACCATTCGAGGTCCTTGGCTGGACGATGTGTACTTGTATTCCATCACGTTGTCCTCATCGGACGCGACGTGGGTAAGATCTTGATCGTTCTCACGATCAGAGTTTGCAGGAGAAATTCCAACCATGGGGCTGGTCGTTCCTGCCGGGAAATCGTCGTTCAAGACCAGCTTCCCGCTGAAGGCCCTGGCGCACTCGGTTCTGAAGTGATCTGCTTCGCCATCCGAGTCCTCTCCAGGGGCGTACTCTCCGAAATCCACTCGATCCGTAACCGGGTACGGGTCCATAGGGTCAAAGTTATCGTAGAAACACTGGTCCGAGTACCCAGTATGGGGTGAGATTGCAATCGGTTTTCCTGCCGGGTTTGCTTCTTCCTCCTCGATCGAAACCGGTGAGGGCTGTGCAACCGGTGCTGGGATCTGATCGCGCTTAGTTGCGCGTCCTGCCGACTCTGATTCTTCCTGGACGGCTTGGTCCGGAGAGGTCCCCACGGTCGGCGCCATCTGTCGATGATCGGTGAATCGGCGATCTTACGGTATTCGTGGAATGATGATTACTGGGGGGTAGGGACCTCTAGGGCCCAAGTGCCAGGAGTTCTGACAGCAGGGGACAGCCGTTTTTATACAGGTTCGGGCCTCCCTCAGGATAATAACCCTACGTCCTGTTGCTATATATTGATGGAGAACACGCTTTACAATGGGGGGTGTATGTTAGTGGCTACCCTAGGCCTAATCGTAGACTAATTTATGCTAAACCGCCGGGCTTGACTCCTTCGAGGCAACGGGTCTTCTAGGGCTTCGCCTCCTGAGATCCTATGTTGCTTGTGCTGCGACTAAATTGACCTGTTGGACCTTGTAGAACCTGTCCTCCCCTATGGGATTGCTGATCCTTATATAGGGGGTTCCCAAGGTCGTACCGGACATGGACTTACGCCCGAGTAGGACTCTGATCTTCTTAAACGTCGGGATTGACTTCCTAGTTTAAGGGGAGTCTTCCCTTCCTGAGAGGGGTTACCTTGTCGTCCAGGGATCCTTACCGGGTACGCTATACCTTCCTAAAGTCCCGGGATTCGGTATACGGATACCCCTAATACGCGGGATACCGTACTATTCATCATCAAGCCCCCCATCAATACGTGAAGTGAGGTCATGATGGTTCTGTTGGAAATCTGCCCTTATCGGGGAGGAAACCCCGAGTAGAGAACAAGGAGATACCAGAGTAAAATCTTTTGTTCAAATCATGCGTCTGCAAAACCCTAAAGTGAGTCAACCAAAATTTTCCACCTCTGTTCCTAATTCCTTAATCTCTGCTTTGTCAAAGCTCTGTCCGACAAGGAGTACAACCCTCGCCTTAACCTTGTCTCCCTACGTGGCTAACCACCCTTGCATTTCCTCCACGAACATACCTTCGGCATCCTTCCCCCTTCTATCTAGCCGGTGCCACCCAAACCCACACCTGCCGCTAAGTGCCCAGATGGTACTTTTGCGAAATTGAAACATATATATGTCATGAACCCCCTCCGAATGATGTAATCTTCTGCCATCTACTCCGCCATGTCCTATCGCGAGAGTGTGCACATATATATTGCTTTTATGTACACGCACATATACAAACCCTAATCCTCAGCACTCCCGGTTCCCCTCCTCTCATCGAACCTCATGCGTATATATATACGCACGTATCAGTGACAGCATTCAAACCCCAACTCACCGTAACCTTGCATGTCCATTCCATCCACATGCAAACCCCATATATGCTAAAATCTTCAAGTGTATGTGGGCACATACACTCCCAACCCTGGTTTACTCTTATCGGTAAAACCCTATCCACCATGGTGCTTCTCCTTTTTACCGCATGACCAAGAAAATATCTTCGGCCATGCTACCATTTTTCTTTAACAAGATATACATAAATATTTCTTTTTCACCCTTACCCCTTATACTTACCATATTACCTTTTATCTTTCTATATGACAAAATCCTAGATATTTGTTTCACCATGTTATCCACGACTCCGTAAATTTTCACGAAATCTCAGAAATATCCTAAGACCCCCCTAGCATATTTCTATAAAAATATCCTGAGGTCCCGTGCAAATACTTCAAACCATTTCAAATTTGGGTTTAAGTCAAATTGAGCCTTGAACTACAACCCCCAAATACTCCTCTGAAAAATCCATAATTGTTCCACTACCCTCCCCGATGTCCCAGAAAATCCAAATATGCAAAAATATTTGCGTCTTCAGTATAAAAGTATTTGATGAACTCTATCAAGCAACTTTGCCCTCAAAGCTTTTCCCCATGAAATCATCACCAGAACCCATGGTAAAAACTCCAGGAAAAATCTCATGCGCTCCTCTCCATCTTTTCCTACAAAAGTGGGCTGCCAAGCTCCTTTACTTCTTCCCTCCAACCATGCCAACCTCCTTTATCTCTTCCCTATCACCTGCCACTCCTTGAGCCGTGTCAACTTGCCAAGGTAGAGCTGCCATGCAGCGTCACTTTTCCCCCATTCCTCATCCTCTCTCCTTGCTGCTCCTTCCCATACTCCCCAACCAAGCTCCACGCCACCTTTTTCTTTTCCAAGCAGCAGTACCACAGCAGCAGCCAACACCAGCTCTCCCTCCTTTTTCTCTTTCTCCACACTCCTCCTCCAAGAGCAGTAGCTACTGCTGTTCTTGTCCTGCCCCTTTAACTTTCCCCAATGCCACACACCAAGCAGCAATGAGCTGACTCCCCTCCTCACTCCCCTGCAAAGCCACCTTGCTTCTTCACCAAACAACCCGAGCTGCCAACTCCTCTTCTCCTTCTTTAGTTCCAGCAGCCAAGCTCGGCAGCCAAGCCCCATTTTTTTTCCAAAGTAGCAAAAGGGCACCTACTCTCACCTATGTCACCTGCTCCTTGCCTCACCATCTCGAGCACGCAATTTGTTAGCTCCTTCCTTGAGCTAGCTAGCAAGGCAGGCTGCTGCACCACCACACCCGAGCAGCCCCCTTTCCCTGCTCATTCTCTTCTTCACTCTTCACCAAGCCGAGCCACCCTTCTTACCACTTCATCCAGAGCTGCTCCAACTCTCCCTCCTGAGCTTCCCTGGTCTGCAATTCGAGCAACAACAGCACCAGCTCCACCTCCCTCTGCCACGCTGGTTGCAAAACTCCCAGCCCCAAGCAATGGAGTAGCGAGTGTCCACTCCAAGCTGGGTTGCCGAGTGCCACCTTTGATCAAGACCAACGGGAGACAACTCCTCCGCCGCTCAGCTGTGAGTCACCGGAGAACATGCCTCCGAGTTGAGCTGAGGCGTTCCCGAGCCATAGTTCTTCTCCCTCCCTCGTCTACTCGCGCTGGCGCATGCATCTCCTCGAGTTTCTCACCTCACCACAAGCCTCGCCGCCGCGGCAGCCCCGCGCTGCTATTTTTCCTACCATGGCAGCACCGCGCTGCTACTTCCTCACCGCGGCAGCGCTGCGGCAAAGCTATTCCCCGCCGTGGCAAAGCTATTCGTCATAGCAGCAAGCTATTTCCTCACCGCGGCAAGCTATTCCCCGCCGCGGCAAGCTATTTCCTGCCGTGGCAAAGCTATTCCTCACCGCAGCAAGCTATTTCCTCACCGCGGCAAGCTATTCCCTGCCATGACAAGCTATTCCTCACCGCGGCAAGCTATTCCCCTACCGCGGCAGTGCTGCGGTCGCCTTTCCTCCACCGCGGCAGTGCTGCAGCAGCCTTTCCCCTACCGCGGCAGTGCTACGGCAGCCTTTCCTCCACCACGGCAGTGCTGTGGTAGCCTCTCCCCTCCCCCCCCACCGCGGCGGTTCCTCTCTACCACAGCCACAACCCCCCTTGCTCTCTCTCCTTTTCTAATTTCTTTCCCCACCGTGGCAGCTAACCGAGCTAGTTTAAAGAACTAAGGCCAACTCAGGTTTAACCAGCCCTAACCACTCTAACCAAACCAGTGGAAGCTAATCTCCAAAAATACATTTTCCCCTTTCGATATACACGTTTTCCCTACCACATACAACCAAAACGCGTTCCTCGGCAAAAAGCGTATTCCCTCATCCCCTCTCCCAGATTACGCCTTGTCTGTCCGGGAAGCGTAACCACAATAGAACCTATTCTGTTTTGCACCACTTGACACCGAAAGTATAAGCCTAAAATATGTCTATGACATCACTTCTTCCCCTCCTCTTTTATTTCCTCCCCGACAAAACATCGGAAGCTCATATCTCCTCCGTCGTAGCTCCGATTGACCCCATTCTTGTTCCTAAATTCATCTAAAATCAAACCCTATCCAGCGGTACCAATTTCATAATTTTTATAATAATTTGAATTTTTAAATTTGAAACCACTCGTTGAACATCTTATATATACTCCTTTAGCATGGGTAAGATTGGTTAATCCCATGTCGCAATAAAGCCCATCATGGCATGTTAGTTTCAGCATACCTTTATTTTTGAAACCTTTTATACTATAATAACAATTAGGGTTTTAGAAAATCCATTAATTACAATTCGTCCCACATACGCATGTATGTATATATATACGTGCACGCATGGCCTCATATTTATACACCTATGTCGTTTAAAACTTGCTCTAACAAGTTTCAAATAGATCTCTAAAAAGTCTTAAGCATGAACAGTGTCCCCTGGACCCAACCCTTATATGAAGGCTTATAAATATTAACATGATCCTAATCATGCAAACCCTAGTTTTCCTAAGTCTGAAAGCCCTTACCTCATGTGATATTAGTTCCATCGCAACATTTTGAAAATCCTAGCATCCCTCTAAAAGCAATGCATGATTTTAACTGTTGCTTGAGTGTACTTTGGTTCTTATTTGGTTTCTTCCTCGCACTGTTGGTGATTTGCTGTTTTTTCTGACATGTAGTTCCGACGTTGCGAGACCTTGCGCGAGGGATTTCAAGTGTTCGCCAAATCGACTCAGGCTCAAGAATCGGCCAATATTGCCAGGCAAGCCCTCCTCCCTTGATCATGCTGAACCCCAAGATTTCAAAATGTTATTTTGTTTAGGAACCATGCATGCTATGTTCTACGACATGTTATTTTATGTAGGCTAGTTATGTTCGACACTTAGAAAACCCTAGCTTGACCCTGTATTCCTTGTCACCCTAAGGACTACATATTCCGGAAAGGTTATCAGAAACCTATGGTAGAGTATGTACGTATGCTTAGCCCTACAGTAGCAAAATTAGGTTTTCAAATAAAAAAGAGGAAATACTCCCATATTTCATGTGGCAAAAGTTTGAAAACGGACCGTCGTGTCTGAATGAGTATGAAGGTAGAATATCCAGGGGTGGGATGTTTTACCGCAAAGAGGTTTTGTCAAAACCTAAAAACAAATTGGAGAAGATTTTGATTCGGGTCGGAAATGAAGGGGGAAAGCAGGAAGCTTGTTAAATATGAGGTAATGCCCGGTAATGCTCGGTGTGGTTCTCATAGCCCATTTATGGGTGAGGTGTGAAGTCCCTCTCGGATCACATAAGGACTGATCTTAAGTGCCCTTTGGCCAAGTCTTACCGTACGTCCACATGTTCTTTATGGGAAGGACTTGATCTAGTACCCGGTCTGAACTAACATGAACCCATAGGCAGTGAGTAGTGTGCAGATGAGGTTGTAGCCTCTGTAGAGAAAAGTTTCCGCGGGAAAGCGATGGCTTGTTCGCCACAAAGTTGGAACACCAACCTCCTTGTAGCGATGATACTGACTCAAGCTAGGTGTGGAACATGTCCTTCTGGCGGTTTCATGGCTGGGTTTACTCCGGTGAAGAGTCTCGTTGTACTAGCCCTGTCAGTATATGATGCATATTGTACCCAGGGTGACCTACATCGTGTAGGTAAAGCCGTACCCCCTCTGCAGAGGGTTTAAACTATTCGAATAACCGTGTCCACGGTCATGGACGAACTAGGTCGGGCCACACTAAGGTAGATTTGACTTTCAAAGTCAAAAGTGGGTTATGGGTTCAAGGACGCGATCCGCCGAGTTCGCAGGGTTACTTGAAAGATCCCTGTTGTAGCGGGAGGAGTGAAGAAGGGATTTCCCGTTGAAGCGGGCAAACCCTAGGATTCCCTGTTGTAGCGGGCAATCACTATATCCCCGTTGTAGCGGGTGAGCATACGACTCCCCATTGAAGCGGGTGATAACAAAATGCTTCCGTTGTAACGGAAAGCACAGATACGATCTTCCCGTTGTAGCGGGAAAGATGACGAGACCAGGTATATGTCTCGATGCTCCGAATCAATTTACAAAAATCTACTTTTACAATCTACGTACATATTTCAAGTGAAAATTTACTTTTCCACACAACATGAGACATAGGCTAGAGCCCAATTCTTGATATACCCGTGCATGCATAAATCTATGATAATCTCTCTGGCGGAGAGTTTGCAAGTACATTCAATATACTCAACTGGCTTGTTGATTTGGCCAGACAGAAGGGCAACCGCTCGAAAGCAATGTTGGTGTCCGTGAAAACTAGGGCAAACCCCCAGTCAGTTGCCTATCGGGAATGGCATATTGATGGGCCTCCACCGTTTGATTTTCACTGCAAGATTTTTAGCCATTGGGCTAAAGGTATAATCCTTCGATCTCAAATATTGGTTTTATATCATATGCTAATAAGTGCGTATATGACCTTGATATACAGGTTAACTTGTGTGTGCCGGCTACTGATCATGGGACCGGTACAGTAAACACAAGGGTTTATCTGGCTTAAAAACTGGGTACGCCACAAGGCGTTGGTCTTCGTAGTTTGCTCGTACGCGGAGAATTTCCATGAGCTCCGCTGTATTACGTGGTTAAGAAGTGTAGGCGTGGTTCAAGCATCTTTCGTCGCGGACGGCAGCTTGGAAGGTTTCGAGTACTTCAGTGAAGGAAAGTCCTGGGACAATGTTGACTTTGCTTTTGAATCGGGTAACGAAGTCGCGAAGGCCTTCGTCCCTTCCTTGTCATATACGCTTGAACTCGGACATCATGGTAGAGGCGTCGCGAGTGGTAGAGAAACTCTTGATAAACATGTCTTGGAACTGGACCCAACTATGGATGGACCCCTCGGGTACATTCTGAATCTAAGCGGCTGCATCCTTGACGAGGCACACAAGAAGGAGGTTGGCCATTGAGGTGGTGTCCTCGTCGTTAGGATGTCTTGTGTAAATCTGATGAGGAACTCTTTCAGATCTCATTTTCCGTTGTACTCGAGGTTCTTGCTGAAACGTACATGTTTGGGTATCCGTGCTCCTCATAGTCTGGGAGATAACGCGGGACAACCGGCGATGATACCAGGGACAAAGCCTTCGTCTTCTGATGAGTAGTCGAGGTAACGGTCGCGGCGGTGACGGCGATCGTCATAATCATGGGAACAGCGTTTGTTGTTGCGGTGGCGATCCTCCCATCCAGGATCGTCCATGCGAGCTTTGCCACGACAGCGGCGGTTATCATTGTCGTCTTCATCTTCATAGCCACGGTCGCGTGTCGGGTTCGGTTCTTTTTTGGAGAACACTGTCGGGTTCGTGCTGTTCAGGTTGACTCTTCCACCGGCTGACGTCTAGAGCTAGTGTGCTGATCTCGTCTCTCCTCGGAGCGGCTTCGTGGCTCGCAGTTCGGATCAGCGTTGTTGGCATCCGGGTTAGAATTGATTAGAACCCTAGCTTCGTTACGTGTGGTCTCGGCAACATATTGGATGTCAGCAAGCGCCCGCTCGTGTTCTTCATAGAGTTGTCGAGTTGCATCATCGAAGAGATCGGATAATGCTTGTTTGATCTGGGCGGCAAGGACCCGCGAGTGAGCAGCCTTCTTCCCGGCTTCAGAGATCGGGGTAGCCGATGAAGAGGCGTTGATATCGGTTGAAGGGCGAATTGCCCGTGGTGTATTTTCTATTCCCGCCATGTAGACATGAGGGAAGTCGTAGTCAAACCTTTCTGGAGTTCTGATGGAGCGTAGACTTGAGCAATCTTCAGGGAAGGTATCGTCTGGAATATTTGATCCTTGACTGCTGCGAGGAGAGTTGTCCCGGCGGACTGTACCTTGAACTCTGCAATGGTGTTGACGCGCAGCGGAGTGGAGGCGCTTCCTGTTTAGATGGTGCCTGAGGTCGGCTGGATGTAACTCGATCTGATGATGATCAAGTCTGACATTAGTTTGTCGGGGCGCGATCTGGCGCCGGGTATGTTTGGAGACAATTGTGCTTCGTAGATCCCGTGGATCAGAAGCTTATGGGTTGAAGCTTGCTCGGCCACGTGGAGTAGCGACGACTCGTAGAGCGGTAGGAAGAGGTTGATCAGGAGGGTTGGTGCAGCTGTTGCGGGATCCGCATGAGACATCGTAGAAGTCTTTATCGTCGAAGCCTGTGTACACCATCTTGTTGGTGAGTGTTCTCGGAGTAGATCTAAGCTGACGTAAGGGCCCCACGGTGGGCGCCAGCTGTTGATGTATGGTATACGGGGGGTATTCGTACAGCATGTATTTGTACGGTAGCGGGGCGGAGGTCAGCTAGGTACTTCGACACCGACTTTACCCAGGTTTAGGCCCCCGAGTTGGGTAATAGCCCTACGTCCTGCTTTGATTTGATTGATGTGCTGTATGGGATACCGATGATTACAAGGGGGACTCGGTGAGTTGGGAACTCAACGGGGTCGGCTTACAGGGGAAACTCGACGGGTAAGGAACTCGGCGAGATCGGTTTCAAGGCTAAAGGATTTCGGAGATGACTAGTCGACTAGGGCTCGTAGATCTGATTGAAGTTGTGCCCTCTTCAGGGGTTTGTGCTCCTTATATAGGCGGAATAAGGCGGTAACCCTTGTTGTGAGTTCTCGTAGTACACGAGTCGGACTCCTTCTTAATGCCATATCCTAAGTCCCCGTAGTACACAAGTTGGACTCCTTCCATCTGACGTGTCGGGAGTTGTTCTCCGATCTCGATTAGTACTCATTGACTTGAGGCCTACGCTTCCTCCTAATCGGGTCTTTGGGCCACATCTTCTCACCGAGGCCCAGTAGGAACTCCACGGGCCTTTATACGGTAGTAGCACTACCCATCATCATTTCCACTTTAGTGTTTAATTTATAAACGTTGGGACGCGGATGCTCCTAAGGTAACTGGTCCTAGGGTTCATTTCAGATTCTAGCAGTGAAATAAACCTGTCACCACTAAGCAAGATTAAACGCGGATCCAGTAGCTATTTGTATAGCGTTCCTTATCTTTTGGGAAAGGGGGATCTCAGCGTAGGCATGAACTTCCACACTTAGATGCATGAATTCTTCTTGTTTTATCAGGCTAGAGTGTCCTTCGCCACAAATATTAAAGACGACGTGAACAAATTTCCTTATCTTAGAGAAAAATAATGTATAAATTGTTGGAATTATTAGGCCTAGCCTATTTATTATTTAACAATAATTCCTGGATTAAATCCCAGAGGCCCATCTGGCCCATTCATGCATGACAAGGGGGTGTGGGGAAGTTTAGTGCCACCCCACTAGTGGAAGGTGACTTAGACCAACATATAAGGTTGGCTCTTCCATACACCACTAAGAGAATGAGAAGAGGACACATACACGCGCGCTCCTCCTCCGCCGCGCGCGTGCGCACGTCGTGTTTCATGCCGGTCCGGGCATAGGACCCTATGCCACGTGTACGCATTGTCTTCTTTTTGTCATGCAGGATAGAAGTCGAAACGTTTTCTCACTAGTGGTAGATGAATCTGAACCGACATGGACTGTTCCTCTCCCTGTATTGGATCAGTTTCGGTTCTCTTCATCTCCCACATGGAACCGTTTCGTTTTTCCTGAAGTCTATAAGAGGTCGCTCCTCAGTTCCATAGACAGATGCAACACATATGAGACCACCTTTCGGTTCCAGAGCTTTGCACCGCCTCCGACTTTCCCATCCCATTTCACAGCGTGCACCGCGAAGTGGCACAGCAGGCCTCCGGAACCCCGCCTCTTGTGATCCTGTATGGGAGAGAGGTGATCAGGTTTTTGGGGAGCGCACTTGCGTGACTGCTAACATCTTCTCCAACGATCCTGCGAGCGACTACTTCCCCAACGACAACTACTTCCCCGACGTTGACGCTTTACTCCTCAACATGTCGATCTCCAACGGTGCTGCCACTGCGAACGCATCTTCTTCCACTACACAGTATGTGTTCTTATCCCTTCTGTTATGGATTATGTTTGGATTACAAGTTCTAACAATCGATTTGGACAAGCCGTTTTATTGTTACCAACCTGATTGCGTGACTAGTTTGATTAGTACTTTATTTAGTCCGATTATCATCTCTATTATTATTATTATATTTTATCTACTGTTTTTCTCGATTAAACTTATTAAAAAATTGCTCATATATTCAACATAAATTTCCATGGTCGGCAATTGCACTGGGAAATTGAAATCCTTCGTCCTCGAGCAAAGATGGGGACATTCTTGAGTATGACAAATCTCTCCGTATTGTTCGTCACATTAGTTCACGTCCTCAATTATTTAGGAAGGTATATCCAAAAAAGAATTAAGGAAGGTGACCAGCACTCCCTGTACTCCGACATCTCTTTCACGAAATTATTTCGTCACTATGGTACGTATGTGTGATTTAATGAGCTCTCCTTTTCGCCTAAACATGATTAATCCATCACCCTTCTACAACCAGAATGTACCTGCGCATGCTGCATATAGTCGAGCCAAATAAATGGATGCTAGACACGATTGCATGGACGTGAAGCATATAGTAACGTTTAAAAAAAAACTCAGGAAGTGGTAACAGTTTTGTTGAAACTTATCCACCAGTTCTGACTTCTGTAGCTTGTGCTCATCCAAATCTTGGGTCTGGCCAGCAACTGGAGGCCTAGCAAGTGTTGGCCGATATGGGCTTGCTGCGCGGTTAACACAAAAGGCCTAGGCCCCTAGTTAGAATCCACGGACTTTATCAGGAGTATGGGTTTGGCATGCAAGGGGAAACGATGGGTCGGGCCGAAAAGGAGGAACGGCAAACTGAGGAAATCGGGTGCGCTACCTTTCTCCGTTCACCAAATGGTGCGCCGCTCACGTGAACAAAGACCTCTTCTTTTTGCTTAAACTTATACACAAATCACTTTAAGCTCAACTATTCATAAAAATATTAGTGTAGAAAACTCTAATAATTTTGCCTCCCATTTGAAACAACTTATGAGATGTGAGTTTATTGTCTATATGATAACTAGTGTAATATCTATAATATTGTTGGGCTTATTTGTGTTCTGTTTAATTGATAATATCTTTATTTTAAACTGCTTTAACACGAAATTGAGCAAGGAAATAAATTTTGGATACAAAATGTGCTAAATTGTAATAACTTAGAAGGACCATGTCAAATAAGAGCAATGTTTTTATTCTTTTTCTTGGCACCAAATCATGTAGCCATTAACTCTCACGCTACCAAACTTGCAGCAATACCATCATGTGTTGTGCCCATAGTACCATTATCCACAGGTGGAATACTGTCCACACTGACTGGAGGTAGCATATATTCTTGCATATTCTTCTCTCTCAAACCTGTCAAAATGCTCATCATAGAGCACTATCTCGAACGTAATTGTACAAACACATGTATGCGGAAATAATCATCTTTTGCTTCTCAAGTGAGTAGCTTGGTATGACAGAGAGAATTCACCATTTCATGTTGAGAACACCAAATGATCTTTCGATGACGTCTCATTTGAGATGAATGACAATGGTTGAAGATCTCCTTCATCCCAACTGGAGTTGCCTGTTGAAATTCAAGTACATAATATTGCTGTCCTTTGAATGGGGCTAGACAGCGAGTTCGTTTTGGATACCTAGAGTCAACAAAATAGTATTTTTCTTATAGTTAGAGTAAAAATAGTATCACACATTACAACCCTAAAGAACAATAATATATATAAGCAAAATAAAAGATAAGTGAAATGCATATTTAAGTGGGTTACCTTCTGGAGGATGTGAATAATCATAATATGCCACCTAAGTATTTGGCCACACACGTGTACCATGAATAGATCTAGGCCATTCAGTGACCACAAAAGTGAACCTCATACCGAAATCATATATTGCCATGACATTTTGTCTTGTATAACAATGCCTATTAATGTGCATTGCTTTCAGATGATTGGGGCACTATGAAAGAAATATGTTTTCCATCGATTGTTTCAATGGCATTCTTGAAATGAGGTCAAAATTTTGGTTTTCTAAGTCTAGAATGAACTACAGTGAAAGTAGGATCTCTTGGTTCGATATAATTATCAGCCATGCGTCCAAATACTCCAAAACCTCGGTAAATTTCATACTAATGGTAGATGCACAATATACAAATCAATCAACACCATTACTATTAGACTGGGGTGCTCTAGATGTCCATGAGAAGAGCGCTAATGCTTCTCTAGAGTGCATGTTATGAGTTGATTTTAACTAATAGTTGTTGACCAGCGTGTCATGTAAATGAAAAACACTAACCTCCTCATTCTAACATATCTTAGAACTCTTTTAAATCCTTCAAGTTCACTTCAACTCACTAGATCTTGTCATGAAAGGAAGCTAGTAGCTTCCTTGGCCTGTGAGGAGCCTTTTGACCATCCTCATGGAAAATAGAAGCAAAAAGAGGCAATAATAGATTTGACTCTTCTTTTGGATTCTCAGACACTACTACATCATCATCACTTGATTCATTGAAACTTGAGCAAAACATCTGTCATTACATACATGAGACCAAGAAATAAACAATATAGATTAATGACATCACAGTTTCACATAGATTCAAATCAAATAAACAACATAGGTTCATAGCATTACAAGTTCACATAGGTTCAAATCAAATAATAGGCTAAAAGCAAATTACAATTCCACTGGACAATGCAAATTATAGGTTCAAAATAAATACACACAGTGTATTAAAGTGATGTCTAACTCTTCTTCTTCTTCTCCACCCATGTACTCTTGAGCCATGCAAGCCTTACACGAGGTGTATCCAAACTGGTGAATACACCACAGTATTCCTTTTTTATAAAGAGTTGTATGCCATAGAAATGCTCGTCGCTCGCTGCCTCGGCTCCATCCTCAACCACCAAGGTCAAGGTATCTCTAATCTCCTGTCTCACAGGATCAACAGTCACTTGGGATGTCACCAAACTTTTGCTCTCTAGTTGGTCTAGAACACGGTCCAGCCTAGTGGCACTATCAACTGTCATCTTTGATGGTGTAGGATTAGGTGAATAATACATGGAGGTCTTTTCGCCACCCCTGGCACACACAGGTGTACCACCAACCCCTAACCCTTCACACCCTGAGCTAGCTTCATCTTCCTCAAGGTTAACATGAGAGGGTCCAACTTAAAATGTTGCACCTGGCATTGCATGTTCATTTGTAACGTTGTGAGAATCAAAACTTGTTATCATGTTATCCTCATTATCAAGTGGAGCAATCTGAAACTTGGTTGCTTCAGAATACTTTTCTAGAATATTATCATAAGACTACACGAACGATACTAAATATTTTGAAAATCAAAAAACTAAAGGAAATGCGTGGCGCACGCATGCTAAAAAGCAAGGAAAGTACAAACGGACCTACGAAATTTGGTGCGGTAACAATGAATCCAAGAAATAAAAAATGAATTTGCTCGAAAAAAAGAAGGGATTGAAAATTGTCTCAAAATAAGAAAAACTAGAAAAGAAAACTCCCACATAAGAGTATTTTTCATTATCATGGGTAAGATAGTAATACAACTGCTTTGTTTACCCTAATCTACCAACTCAGAATCAAGAATGAACAACAAAAAACATGAAGAAGGCAACTACAAAGTACAGATTCCTTGTGATCAAGCACTTGTGGCAAATCTCCCAGAAATATGCCACTACCTCAGAAAACACTTCTACTACATGATCATCACTGACGGGCACTAGGAGGTCCGTCGCTGATTAGAGGAAACATCGACAGGCGATATAATGCCCGTCAGTAAAAGAGGAACAAATAGCCGAACGGACTATCTCCACTGACGGACTATCTTCACTAACGGTTGAGCATCTTGCGCCCGTCAGTGAAGATCCCATCTCCACTGACAGGTCTATTGTAGCCCGTCAGTGGAAGGTCGTCCCAGGACTGCCTTCGAGGGCACACTTATCACTGACGGGTGCCTTGCGTTGCCCGTCAGTGATAATTCTGCACTTATAACAGTGGAGGCGCTTGCAGCTGGCCAATGAGCTCGCGCGCCACACACGGCCAGCTGCGGGCGCCTCCTAACACTGTGCGGCAGCCATGTTATTCTCCTCCTCCTCCTCCCCCTCCTCTCTCCATCCTCCCTCCCTCCTCCATCTAGATTTAAACCATAGATCTAGCTAGATCTCTCTCAATCCTCTCCCTCCTCTCCACCCTCTCTTTCTCCCTCCCCTCCTCCCTCCCTCCTCCTCCTAGATGTACAATCTAGATCTAGATCTCTTTTAACCCTCCCTCCTCCCCTCCTCTCTCTCCTTACCCTATTCGGAAGGCTCTCGAGTCCGCTCCTTGACGGCGCTAGCGAGCTCTCTTTGGTACGATGTACTACATGAAAGAAGAGAATTAATTTTGTGATTATTTTGTTAATTTGGACTATAATCAATTAGTTTATTGTTGTAGGGATCGATGGATCGAAGTTGGATGTATGGCAAAAGGGCAACACTGAGTTTCATCGATAGTTTGGATGAGTTTCTAGATGTGGCCGAGGAAGATAGGGAGAAAAGGGGTGCGAACAAGATGTGTTGTCCGTGTTGTGTATGCAAGAACATGATAATGTTTAGGGAGAGAGGCATGTTGCAGCTACACTTGTTGACTCGAGGTTTCATGGAAGATTATACACGTTGGACAAGTCACGATGAGGAGACAAAATTTTTAGCTACTTCTGAATGTTTAGAAGAAGAGGACGTACATGAAGACGCAGAAGAAGATAAAGACCATATTTCTGAATGTAGGGATGACATGACGGGAGAGGCGGGGAACAATTTGGCTGAAATGTTGAGGGACAGTCACATGGTGGACCAGGTGGTCGAAGACCCCGAGGATGAAAGAGAGGTTGCAAAGTTTGCGAAACTGATGGAAGACTCAACAAAACCACTGTATCGCAGCTGCAATCCTGAGCACACGTGTCTATCAGTCACGCTAGAACTTCTAAGGATCAAGGCAGCCCACAGCTGTCCGGACGCAAGCTTCGATGAGACACTGGCTTACCTTGCGATGATTCTCGGTCTAGTGAGTCGGGATCAAAAGAAGAGGCGGCGCCCGAGCCAGCACCATCGAAGCTGAAGAGACGGTACAACCCTAGAGGAGGGAACCAGCTAACGAACGAGACATTCGTGGTCAGTCGAGTTAGCATAACAGGTGTTCCTATAAGTCCCGAGAAGGCTGTGAGGTCGTTCAGCAACACCTGCGGGTGCATTGTCCGTGAGCATGTCAGGATCACCTGCCGAGACTTCAAAAAAATGACTGACGCCTAGAAAAAGGTCCTGTTCGACAAGCTGTGGGATAAGTACGCTATCTCAGAGGCTGACAAGGAAAGAGTGCAGAGAAAAGCCGACAACATCATGTGTGCTGCGCTAAGGACATGGCGATATGAAGCAACGAAGCTACTAGACGCTGATTTCGAAACTGCAATTAAAACTCAATGGCTAAAGATAGAACTCGAACACTGGGAGGAGTTTGTTGCTGACAAGAAGAGTGACGCATTCAAGGAGAAGAGCCACCGGGGGAAGGAGCTGCGCACGAAGAACAAATTCCCCCACCACCTTGGCAGCCGAGGTGTTCTAGGGAAGAGACCGATCTGGGCCAAAGAGGACGCCGCGCTGATAGCGGCTGGCAAACCGGTTCCTTTCGCTGATATCGAGCAGGAACGCGTCTAGATTTGGATGAGGGCACACACAGTTTCTGACCCAGCTACTAGGTCGCCAATTATCACGGACCCCGAGGTTCAGGCGGTTTCCGAACGTTTGGTATAATCTAAACCCAATGTCTTCTTGAAATATACTATTGTGCTTCCAATACGCTAATGGCTCGTACCTTGTGCCATTTCCCTTGCAGAGGCAGCTGTCCCAGCAGCCTGAGAGCTCCTAGGACTCCGTCCATAGTGAGAGGTGGGAAGACCATCTCTCGAAGGCTCTAGGAACGAGGGAGAAGACAGGGCGTGTCCGAGGGATTGGGAGCGGGGCTATATGGGACGAAGTCTTTCCTCAAGACCACGAGGTTGCCCGTCAGAGGAGGAAAGAAAGGCAAAAATCTCTTATGCAAGAGATGATAAGGGCAGCCCAATAATTTTTAGAGTCTAGAGGCTACGATGCCCGCGATGCATCTCGTCCACCTATGCATCCTCATGGACATCAGGGCTCCTATCTTGCTAGATGAAGTAGCTGCGCCTCAGCCTCTGATGTCGCCCCCGAGTCGCCAAGTCCCGTCGAAGATATCACTGTAAGCTTCGTCGTCACCATGAATCACTTGTATGAGGGTTCTAATTCACAGCATTGTGCAGATAACAATGGGTACGGCACATTGTTTATTATGCAGGGCCCCACAAAATGCTACCTCACTATCCTTTTGCCCGGTGTGAAGAAGACGGTTACACACGGCCTAGTCTTTCTAACAGTAGGGGGTGCGACATGCCACAATGCTGCTATACCTACCCACATGGCGAGGGTGCAGATGGACTGTGTCATCGCTGAGTTCAGTGACATCGCAGTTCCTGTCGCCCCTGAAGAGGATGTCACGAAGCTAGGAGACTACAAGGGGTACTACATCCTGTGGCCGAAGAGTCAGATAATTATCATCGGGATGTCCTCTCCTAGTACGTTAACCATCCCCTCTCCATCAACCGGAGCCGGCCCGTCTCTGCTTGGCCTGTGCAGTACGTCCGTTTTGTTCGATGATCGGGACGACGATCTTGCCGAGCAGCAACACACGACGATCCTTCCGTCCCAGGAGGAGGAGCAACCCAAGATGCCGCCCCGTGAAAGGCGCTCCAAGCATCACCATGACCCGAAGGTAGCAGGAAAGAAGGTCATATCTCCAAGCACGCTAAATGCCGCAGTAGGCGAAGCATTGATGGGAGGCAAGAGGGCCTCCTCTCCAGAGCCGGAGAGGAAAAAAAAGAGCACACAAACGGGGCGGCGCCGCTGTGAAGGAGGCAAGCAAGGAAAGCAAGAAAAAAGCCTTATCCTTCCAAACATCTGCCGAAACTGTCAATAAGCCTCGACGAGTAGTGTACGAGGCAGGTGAGCCCTTGCTCCCAGATGATGAGGTGCAGAGGTTACCCGCACAGATAAAACTTCTCCATGACACAATCATGATGAGGTCACAGAATCGGGATGATTATGTGCTATACTTTAAGGTCGAGGTGCTAAAAGATTATGGTTTCTTCCTGGACAGACAGCATGACATCTTTGACATCAATTTTGAAGATATCTTTATGTTGTTCAACCTCTTCCGGCTCGACACTATGCTTGTCAGGCTGTGGGCGCTTCACCAAGCACAAGAGTGTAGGCATCTGCCCAACTGCGCTTTTGGAATAATGGATCCGGTCATCATGAACGACTACTATGTACGAAAAGCGACGCCGGTCCTAATAAATTACATCCTGGAGTCATTGATATACCATAAGGACAAGGACTACATACTCCTGCCCTACAACCTCCGTAAGTTACTTACTACCGTGTCTAGTTTGCTTTTCTTAAGCATGTATCCCCGTCTGTTTATATTCGTTTGTTACCTTTTACGCAGCGACCACTGGATCCTCATTGTCATCTACAAGCCTTCAAGAATGATATACTATTTTGATTCCCAAAGAAGTGCCAAGCGGGACTATTCAGGAATTAAGGAAGTTCTGGAAGCCGTCTTTTGGGAATACAACTTGCGAGGGGGAGGAGCAGAATGCAAAAGCAAAAAGCTGATCCACCAATTCAACTTCCGTTGCAGGCAACAACCAGAAGGTAGCGTGACATGTGGGTATTACGTCTGCGCTCACATAGACGCGTTCGTCATATCTCATAACCCGCAATGGAGCCAGGATCAATTCAATAATTTCATACACGATCTGGCCAGTGATAAGTACGACTAGAGGAAGGACTTTGCCCGCATCCAGAAGACCTTCGCGTACGTTATCAACAACGAAGTCATTCGGCCAAGCGGTGATTTCTACGCGGGAGTCCAATTACCCGCTTACCGTCGCCCTGCAAGTATTAGCCAAGCATCATAGACCTAGATCGAGTAGGACTAGTGAAAATAAACATTGTCAAATTCATTTGTTTATCGTTTTAATTCGTTGTAAACTAGCTTGTGATATTAATTGATATATATGCTTAATATTTGTGATACTAAATGCTATATATGCTTAATATTTCTGATATTAATTGCTACATATGCTTCATATTGTCTATTCAGATACGTTAAAAAAATTGTATGATAATACTTCCACTGATGGGCACAAGACATGTACCCGTCAGAGTAATCGGTTAGCACTGACGGGCGCAAGTTCCTTGCCCGTCAGTGAAAGTCCTCTCAGGATGCCGCCAAGGCAGCGCTGGATGGATTTTCATTGATGGGCCGGATCCGCCCGTTAGTGAAAATATGTCTCTACTGACGGGTGGTCCGCCCGTCAGTGAAAGTAGAACTTCCATTGACAGGAGCTTACTGACGGGCTCGGAACCCGTCAGCGATTGCGGTTTTTCACCCGTCAGTATTGCTGTTTCCTGAGGTAGTGTGCAACTCCAACAAGTACCGTAGCCTTCCCGCCATCTTCCACCTTCCTTAGTTTCGCGCGGTGATCGAGAGCCTCAGCAGCCACCGAGGTGTAGGCACTCGCCTGCCTCTTTTTTCTTGCCTCTTAGGTGGTGTCATCCGCAACCGCCATGTCAAGCAGATGTTGCACCTGCTCCATCACCGTGGCCAGCACAGGGACTTGCTCCTTGAGAACCTTACAGACCTCGGGGCCGTGGCTCTCAAACACGACCATCATTTCTCGCACTTGGTGCTTGGATGCAGTCGCCAAGTACTACATGATGGAGGCGACAGGAGGACGCCTGGACACAAGGGATGTGGCGTGGATGGCATCCTCCAAGCGAACGGGCTTGTGGTCACCCCGGCGCTTGCGTGGCCTGTTGGCGTGGCCGACCCGTAGCTTGCACCCACGCAAGAAGTGACCATGCAGGTTATGGCAAGCGCTCTTTGTCGTCGCGTCATCAGCGTACTCGATGAAAGCGTAGCCCTTGGGCTTGCCGGTGGCACCATCAGTGGCAAGACGGAAGGATAGGACGGGGCGATAAGCTCGTATGCGTCGTGGCCCTCCTTCTCGACTACATGGAAGGGGATGTTGCCGATGTAGACGACATGGCTGCAGCGGTAGTTGGCTACGGCGATGGTGATGGTGTCCATGGTTGAGCCGAGATGAGCATGTAGGCCCGAGGAATGCGATCGAGACGCTTAGGTATGAGCAATGCGATTGAGACGGGGTGGAGGCATGCCTTGCTGCACATATATAGTCCAATTTATGGAGGGGAATGCGATATCCGTTTACTACTCGGAGTCGGAGTCCATTTGCATGTGAGTCTATTCTAGTCCAGAGTCGGACAGGGACAGAGTGGCAGATTCAGGGAAATTCGCAGACTGGTAATGTACGTTTTTGGATTCAGGAGTATGTGGATTCACAGTACTAAAAGATATGATGAGCCAGTTAGGCATGATAATGTAGTACTGTAAGCTCTAACACTGTTGGAATAGTTATGGGCTGAATTGGAAACCAATACAATTTTTAGATGTTGGTCAGACAATTTTCATTAGTGGACTTTAAGGACTCAAAGGTATGTGGGCCAAGAAAATAAAAACAGAGGTTAATACCAAATCAGAATTAGAAAATTCGGAGAACAAGAGGAGTGCATGTGCGTGGTGCTACCATGCTACAACGCACGGTAGCACCATCAAAAGGTCATGATATTATTAATTTTTTGGAAAAATGGTTACATCCTGGGAAGGGTTCATAATTATTAGTCTGGATACCACATGTATGATACAAGGGTTTTAAACACATGGTAAGGAAAAGGCACATTTAATTGCATTTGAGCATGTCATTTCACTGTCGTAGGATCTGTGATCAAGAGAGCGATTTCAAGAACGAGAGGTACGGTTTGCCCATAGACTCCGCCCATATCCTCTCTAAGAAATTACTCGATGACCTCTGGATGGGACTATCTTTGATACTACAGGCCCAAGCTACCTTGTAAGGCGTGCGCTAACCTTTTGGATGATGTACTCTTAACTATATATGTTAGGAAAATAAAAACATATAACTAACAATACATGTTTGAAATGTTAAAAAATTACAGGTTTGTGAGAGAGGATGAATATGGCGAAATGTGTTGGACAATTGTATTGAGCCTCGATGGCGAGTATATATAGAGTACAAGAAACTTCTAGAGATAAAATCAAATCACAACAAATCCTACCATATCCTGTATAGTCCATAACAACAAGATATACTCTAATATCCCTCTGCAATCAGAGCAGGAGCGTCGCGGATGCTCAAACTGGAGTGGAGACCGAAAAATTGCTCAAGTGGATGATATCCCTTTATGCCGATGTCGAGGTAGCCAAGAGCGAGGGCGTCATAGCCGTGGTCGAGGTAGCCGTGCGAGAGGTTGTCGTGGTCGACATAGCTGAAGTCGGGGTTGTCGTAGTTGAGGTAGTCGCACAAGAAGTTGTGGGTGCAATGGAATGCCATGGAGAAGATGGTTACATGATCGAGGCAATCGTCGAGAAAGAAGCCGATGCCGAAGATGATGTAGTTGAAGCCGTCGTAGACGAAGCACCATACCGGTTTTGCCAAAATAGGAGACGTGTCAGGGACGAAGGCACACATCAATTTTGCCTAAACTAGGTGTGCCAAAACAGGGACCGACACATGTCATGTAACAATGTCTGGAGGGTTGTAGAAGCAGCAGCAGTAGTGATAGCATGCGATGGCGTTGCGATACACAGAATGGCAAAGAAGAGATTGCTAATGCGACGTGGTTGCTGTGTGAAGAAGATAAGAAGAAAAAAGTGCATGGGAGCATGAAAAAAACCAAGACTGCAACATTGCAAGCGAATGTTGACAAGAAAGAGGTGATGATGCAGCGGCGGTACTCCAAGCAGGCAGAGAAGCACCCGAATAGCATGACAAAAACCATAAGCACGTGTAGATGAGCGATGATGCTGCACCGAGGGAGGTGGTGCAGCCATAGCCTCAGAGTCGATGTAGCGCGGCAGCGGTTGTGATGCAACGGAGGGAGCCACCAGTGACCACGCCATCCTGAGAGGCATCATGGCAGCTGGATGGTGGTGACACGGGCGGCAGCGCTACGGTCCGAGGGGACGAACGCGGCTATTGTCCGGTGCTTGATGGCATAGCACGTACTCACTGATGGTGACAATGATCTAGCATGGAGGCCATGTGTGGATGGTGTAGCCGGGCAGCGACACTTGAAGGCGTCTCCGAGGCAACATGCTTGGTGTTCGTCATGACGTCGGGGAAGAAGGGACGACTAGAGGAGAGTCAACGCCGATGTTGGAGTAGAAGCGCGATGATGATGGTGGTGGGCGATGCAAACCGATCTATGATCGACAAATTAAAAAAGAAAATCAATCAAGTGATCAATAAGAGAGAAAAACCTAATCAAACGTGATTGAAAAACGACTCTTCAGAGCTACCGATCAACACAATCGGCAACGTGAGCCCTAGCTATGGATTGCGCAGCCCTATGCGAGATCATGAAGATCAGTCTCCCTTGGGACGGTGTGTTGTGGAAGCGTGTTAGAGGTTAAGTTGAGGAACAAAACCCTCTGATACTATGTGAGAGGATAAATATAGCGTAATGCATTGAACGATTGTATTGAACTTTGAAAGCAAGTATATATTAGTACAGAACTTGGAGTAAAAGAAGCTTTTAGAGATAAGATTAAATTATAATAAATTTTGTTATATCTCGTGTATTCTGTAGCAAACATATGTACTCCAGCAGTTTGAATTTTTACTACTATCTGGCTGGCTTACCACTAACTTGCATAGGGCAATTCCTTTGGATATTCAGATTACACATGACCGACGATCACAAAGTGGCAAAGTTACAAGTACATGCATTGCGATTCATTTCGATGGCATTGGTGGAGATGAAATAAGAAAGCTGCAAAGTTACTGCCCTGCAAGACCTGCAAACCAGCGTTTGTGCGCTTTGAAACGGTTGCTCATCTATTGCATACGGCAGTCATACGGCGGTATGGTAGTATCCGTCGTCGGTTGGTACCTGGTGGCGGCAGAGACGCTACACTTGCGCGGCGGCCATGATGGTGCTGTGTACGCGGGTGGGTGGGGTGCGCGGCGGGGCCCAGGGAGTATTGCCGAGCCCGCAACGTCCCCATTGGCTCCTTGAGCCTTACTGCAAACCAGTTAGGTGACGCCACGTCGGACGGGGAAGGTCTCCTGCCACGTAGACACCAATGATTTGTGTGGCGGGCCGACATGTATGGGCTGACCAAACTAAGGCAGTTATTAATAGCCGGTTTTTGGATTCTTAGAAGGTTTCTATCCCAAACTCCGCTGCTGATAACTGAGGAACTTTATCTGCTTGGTCTGGTAGCTGTTTTGGGATGTCTCTAGGGATGCAGTGCTGTTAGGGGGCTTTTGCTGAATGTCACTCTGAAAGTCTGACAGACTATTGTTACTTTGTCTTGTTTTTGTTTTCTGTTTATGTAGCTGCACTATGACTTTCCTTAACGAGATCGACAGAAAATCCCTTTTATCCAAAAAAAAATACTAGCCGGTCTTGGGCTTTACCTTCATTTAACTTAACCACCTCCCAACGTTGGAGGGACAGGGACGTGACGTAGTACGTAACACAAGACACACACACCGCGCTGAAAGTTTTACGTACCCGTGCACAAACAAGATGCTGTTTAGCCCAGTTGCAGGGCTCGAAGCTTTTGTATAGGTACATCCCCGAAAAAGAAGTGTGCGGCAAAAGCTTAGGGTGGTAGCCGTGCGAGTTACGCGGGCGACGAGCGGTGGCCGTACGTGGCTCGCCCTGCGCTGCGTGGTTGTCGCTGCGGTGGTGCCACATTTCTGGATGCATGGGAGAGGGATCGCCCGCACCTGCCAACAAGGGGAAGTTACAGCTACTGAGCAATTGATAAGGGGAAGAAAGGTGAAAAAGTTACAGCCCGTGCATGTGCCCAAATTCTGCGTGCAAGTGGATAAGGATGTGGGGCAGGCCGGTCGGACTGCGTTTCTCTTTTCCTAGCTACTACAATTTCCAGGAGGAGAAAGAGAATAGAAATGCATGAGTAGTGATGATGCCATGTGTCATGTCGATGCATATATGCAAGCATGCTGCATGCAGCAGAAACGTGTGCGTTAAAGTTGCCGCGTCCACGTTCACGCTGGACCCGGATGGTGCGATTTGATAAGACCAGCGAGAGTTCATCCATGACAGGACCAGCAAAATGGTTTCTCTTGATCCAAAAACGTAGTCTATCTCATGCACATTTGATTCGGAGCAGGCTGCTGCTCTCTTCAGACTTCAGAGTGTGTCTTGCAGTACTAAAACTTATCCACAACGTTACTAAGAGAAGCAAGAGGTCTCAAGAAACAATGGAACACCAGGCAGTTTATGTGGTCTCTATAGATCGTAGTACAGTATCCTAGGCTCGATCAAGTGTGCAAGCTTAAACAAGCAGGTAAAGTAAGTAACCTTTTGACCAATGCCTCACGATTGGTTGCCAGTTTTCGGCAATTGTGTGGTTACAGGTGCATTTTGTTAGCTTAGGGGCTTGGACTTGAACATGTACAGGATATGTGCGCCACTAATCCGCAGAAAAATTCGGGAGAGAGGAGGACGTGGGCAGCAGGGGGAGATGACGCACCACATGGCGTATAGTCCTTTTGCTTCACTTCTCCCCCAAAGATACACCACACCAGTTGCAAAATACGGTCCACCCACATATACAAACATCCGAGAATGTATCGCCATCGAAGCAAAAGCATTGATCGGCATCTATTATATCCACTTGCCCTGTTCTTTGTGTATTCCTAAAGGCTAAACGGTGCTCCCTTCCAGGTGCAACGGCGCCTGCTGCGGGCATCGCCATCATCGTTGGTCTCATCATACACGGCCGCACCCTAGTACCTACGTGTCGACTGCTGAAAGCTCCGACGCAGATCCAAGCTAAGCTCCTAAGTTAACTGTATAACGATAGCAAAAACAGCTAGCTAGCTTGGAACAGATCTAAGGATCTATAATCTGCTAGAATGTCAGGTTACGATGAGAGTTTGTTGCGTGCGCACGTGAAATATGTGCACACATTCGATCAGTCCCTCGAAGAGATAAAATGCGCATGTGTAAATTGATCTTACAACATCTCTTCAGAGGGCAACGCTGTCTCTAGCTTTCATTTTTGCGTGTGAAGAAAGGGCGTGCATATCACACTGAGGACAACAGACTTCAGAGAAAGCCTATTGCCATCGCTTTGTTGCAAATAAGGCATAGCTAGCCAGTGGACCAGGCCTTATCAAAACCGCATATGTGTTATGCTTTGCCCGGTAAGTTTGGATTTGCTGCTACATCTTCCTTTTTTTTGAAACTTGCTTGCAGCTACAGTTTAAGTGTTTAACTGTTGCTGTCAGCACAGCAGTCGTTCTGATATATAGTAGTAGTAGTAGATTTGATGTTTGATGTTTGCCTTTCTGTTTTTGGTTTAGGTTAATTTTTGAACTAGTTATGTATGGCTAATCCAAAATAAGATAATCTTTTATTTCTAGAGAAGGCCTCCAAGCATATATGGGCTATGGCGTCGTGTGGGGCCCTGGGTCCAGCCGGTCAGCACCGAACAAAAGATAAAGCAGGGGTTACTAATGATCAGGTCGAGCCCACGCCGGACCACCAGCCGCCTCTGCCTGCACTGCACCGCTCCGGCCAGCCCAACGCCTAGCTATCCCTATTTAGCTCTGCATGTCTCGTAATATTAGGACCTGCTTATATTTAATCAGTTTAAACCCTAAATATGTTGTACTTAACATGTACTTATATATTACTCTGTAAAGCTATCCAGATGCCTTACAGAATTCTACCTACTGTCGTTTAAACTACAGCGAAATCCATGCTGTATAATTAACGCCCTGGGCGATCGTAGATAGATCATATTATAGCTATCCCTGAATGTTACGTGCCCTTAAAGGCTTAACATCGCAGCTGTGTCCCTCTTTTAGTAAGGATGAACATGGTATGAGGTATTTGGCTTCTGCGGCACTGCATTAATTTCCATTTGGAGGAGGGTCTCCGTCGGAAATATACTTGGGTTGGTCGAGAAGTAGGGTCCACTGCCAGGGACATATAGATGGATTGTTAACAAAACGTGCAGACAGCTGGGTCGGTTGTACATGGGATTATGGGTAGCATCCACTTTTATGTTTTCCAAATTTATTCAGTGTACTATAGCTCCTTATGCATTTCAGTCAAAGTGTGCATGCTCTCTGTACTCTAGTCGACAAACTAAAGATATGCAAATTAAGCGCAAGTGCAAGATTTTCTTGAAAGGTACTCCCTCCGTCCCAAAATATAAGGCACGCATGCATCCCAAGATTTACAATTAGGTCTATAATATGTTAGTTATATGATACAAAATGATATCATTGAAAAGTGTTTTCAAAAACAAATCCAACAATATCACTTTTATATCACATAATCAAAATATTATAAATCTAATAGTAAATCTTAGAATACGTGCGTGTCTTATATTTTAGGACGGAGGGAGTATGAAGTAGTAGAATCTTTGTATGTATCTCTTTTTAGAGCGAGACTGACAAAAGTTACTCCATGTCCATGCATAATTGCATAGCTTGCACCATACAACCACGATGCACCATATATCCCTCCATAAGACGCGCAACAGGGATTTGTTTGGTCCCTGGTAGTATTAGCTAAGTGGTCGAGCACTTAATTGCATGCCCATGATAAACCATAATTGCTTGTCTTTTAGGGCCACACAAGCCAATGCACGTTTCACGTAAGGTTCAATCCAGTATTAGCACGATTATCCATCGATCACCAACGATCGAGCTAAAGGAGCAGCACCTTTAGATCGTTACACCCTCTTTGCCTCTGCATTTTAGAAGAAAGGTGGAACAGCTGGGGTCCGGCCTTTTCTGCTCGTTCGTTCGCCTACTTGGCCAGGCCATCATTTCTGCCTTCTCCCTCTTACCCTCAAGAAGCCTATACATGCAGAGCTAGCAGATAAGCGGCAGAAGGAAGTGAAGCCCTTTCGGTTCTGGCTGGAGGATCGAGTGGGAGGGCGGCCGGAAGTGATCGATCGATCGAGGAGGCCCGGTCGGTCGCTGTCGTTGGCGGGTGGGAGGAGGTGGCGGTTACGGCGAAGAAGGCCAATAGAAAACGCGGGTGGGCAGCGAGCTGAGAGAGAGAGAGATCGTGGCAGATCTCCGCGTCGCTGTCTCGCCGCGTCGCTCCTGGATTGCAGCCAGCCTTGGCCCGCAATCCGTGCGCGCTTTCCGGCCGCGCGCGCGCGCTCGCTCGCGCCACCCACCCAGGCAGGCAGCCAGGCCACCGGTATATATACCTGCCTTGTCCCTCCTCTCGATCGATCGGCCGGCCGGCGAAAGGAAGGGACTAGCTTGGCAAAGTTGCACGCTAGCTTCCATCGAAGGCTGAAGGCGAACTGCTGCTAGGTAGCAGCGGCGAAGGAGGCGAGCTAGGTAAGGTGAGTAGCCTCCGTTTTCCTCTTGATCTCTGCTTTTTGCTTTCAACTCGCATACACGCACGTACGAACTGTGCGTGCTGAACTGCTGACCGAAGCGTGCTGTGGTTTCTTCGTCGTCGTGGGTGCAGGGTTCGCGAGTCTCGAGGTGACTGTCGGAGGAGAAGGCGAGGAGGGGAGCAGCGAAAAGTTGGTCCTGCTCGTTCAGCCCGGCTCTGCGATCCGCCGCGCCGCGTGCTAATTGAGGAGCAAGACCTGGAGTAGTAGCTTGTTTGCCCTTGGTTAATTAACCGAGCGCTCTGGGCAATTACACGCACGCGGGTGTGCTGACTGCTTCCTGAGCATCTGTACATTCTCCTGTATCATAATTGTAAGCGTGCTCCCTCTCTGTCACACAAACACACCCCTCTTCCATGGATTCATTGCATGACACAGGATGCATATATATATGACGCTGGAAGGGTGCAAATTATTCTCCGTATTGCATGTCTGGTTCTGAAGAACAGATAGACAATCGATCTCTGATTGCTAAGGCCGGATCGATTTGACATTGTTCTGTAGAGATCAATTTCCTTCTTTTTCGAAATAAAAAGACAACATCTTTTGCTGCTCTTCTTTTTTAATATATGAACTTATTCCGTGGGGAATTCCGATCTCCAACCGCGCGGGAATCCACCCTATATTCGAAAACTATGTTTCCTACTCCAAAAGGTTGTGAATTATTTCCGGAGAAAACATAGATGGACATCATGCTAAAAAGTACATTTGTAAAATTTGGTACAAAACTATAACCACATGCGTCCTGCACATAATAAACAATTGATACAATTTAAATAGCACTATTCACTATTTAAGCTGCACTATTTTTATTACAAAATACATTTTTATTACTAAATTTTATATCTGTACATGCATGTCGTAGCATGATGTATATCCATGATGTTAAATTTAAATTGTCTTCTACTCTTTGGACCGAGAAAAAAAAATAGATTTCGAATATATATAAAGCGGATTTCCACGTACCTGGGTGGAGAAAATTTGCTCTACTTATTCAGTGTATACAGTACTTGCAGATATATGGCGTATTTTGACAGAATTTTCCTGTTCACTGTTTGAATAAAAAATCAATTATACTTTGCAATTGTTTGAGTTTCTGTTCTCTTCCTCATCCTTCAATGTTCAGGCAACTTTGCAAATAGCAATCATATTCGGTAACCCAATATCATTCCAATAGAAGAGTAGCATGCTTAATTATATCAGTTAATCCTATTATCCTAGTTTATCTGCAATTGATCAGCTTAACAGTACCATGTAGTGCATGTACTACAGTACCAGTAGCAATCCAATTCTACAAGAGCTAACAGTCACATGCATGGTGTGACGAGAGGCATTCTTTTACCATGGGATAATTGATCATCAAACGCATGAATGAAAAATTGACTTTTTATCGTGCATGCAGTCTGAACTAACTTGCCGAAAGCTTTTTGAAATTTGACGAAAGCAGTCTGAACTAACTTGGCATCTACCTGTCTTACTTTGATCAGTGGAAGAAGATGAACGCTTTCTCCCATGTCCCCCCTGGTTTTCGTTTCCACCCCACTGACGAGGAACTCGTGGATTACTACCTTCGGAAAAAGGTAGCATTGAAGAGGATAGACTTGGACATCATAAAAGATGTTGATTTGTACAAAATTGAGCCTTGGGATCTACAAGGTAATCACAACTCCACCTCATGCTGTATAACATATCGAAGCTTCCCTCTGACCTTGTAAAATACTACTCCCTCTGTCCCATTTTATAGGGCGCGCACGTTTTTCGAGATACAAGTTTGACCATTAATTAGACCAACAAAATATGGTTTATATGTCACGAAAATTATACCATTAAATTCGTATTTGAAAGAAGTTTCAAATGGTATAATTTTAAAGTAACATGACTCATATATTATTGGTCTAATTAATGGTCAAAGTTGTATCTCGAAAAGCGTGCGCGCCCTATAAAATGGGACGGAGGGAGTACGTGTTTTTGTACTGGATGATTAGCAGAATGACTATGTTTCTCGTGTATTGGTCCATGCATGAAACTCAGTTATTCTACGCACTAACCATCACTTCAACGATCCTCAAACAGAACAATGCAAGATTGGAACCGAAGAGCAGAATGACTGGTTCTTCTTCAGCCACAAGGATAAGAAGTACCCGACCGGCACTCGCACCAACAGAGCAACCACAGCCGGGTTTTGGAAGGCTACCGGAAGGGACAAGCCGATCTACGTCAAGCACTGCCTTGTCGGGATGAGGAAGACGCTGGTCTTCTACAAGGGCCGGGCTCCCAATGGACAAAAGTCCGATTGGATCATGCACGAGTATCGCTTGGAGACCAACGAAAATGGAGCCCCCCACGTACGTAAGCCTGTTTCTCAACGTGCTGGTGGATGTTAATTATTAATTAGCATCCTCCGTACCATGATCCATCCATATATTCTTCAGCGCCTTCATCCCTAACAAAAGGTTAATTTGCTGGAATACATGTCATTCCTATTCAGGACGAAGGATGGGTGGTCTGTAAGGTGTTCAAGAAGCGAGTCGCGACGGTACAGAGAATGGCCGCGGACTCGCCCTACTGGTTCAACGACAATGTCGCGTTCATGGCGCCGCGCATCGCCTCGCCGAGGCAGCAGGCGGTGCACCACCTCCAGAACACAGCGTACCATGGCCAAAACCAGGGCTACCACCACCCTTGCAAGGTGGAGCTGGAGTACCATCACCTCCTTCCTCAGCAGCCCAGCTTCCTGCAGCTCCCTCAGCTAGAGAGCAGGCTTCCAGACCTGATCGGCTCTGTAGCCGCCGCACTCCAGCCGTGCAACCTGACGAACGACCAAGCTTCCCCGCAGCTTCAGATCGACCCGGTTTATGTGACGGATGCGTCTGCCGCCGATTGGAGGGATCTTGACAAGTTCATGGCGTCTCAACTCAGCAACGGCGACTCCATTCCGAAGGAGTCCAGTTACTCCAATCAGGTGCAGGCGTTTCAGGCGGAGAGAAAGCAAGGAGAGGCATTGGATTACGTGTCGACGTCTGCCTCCTGCGGAGGGGATAATGATTTGTGGTAATAACTGCATAAACGAGATATTGGTACATACTAACGCACATCGCTTTATACAAGCTTAATAACATTGTGGTGTGATGTGATTAATGTACGTATAAATAGGGATATCAATGCCATCATAATTGAGAAGTATGTACCAATAAGTATAGACCGAATTGGTTATACTTGCATGCACAATTTGGCGTCAGGTCTACCGGTCTGATGTTCGTAAGGTACTGACTAGGCGATTTGTAGCAACAGTCAAGCTGTTCATGCTGTAGAGTACTCCATTGGTCAAAATGGCAGCAATGGTTTGCTACCACGCATCATTAGTGGCCAATGGCTATAAACTTTCCGAATCAAGTGTATATGCATGTATAATAGTACAATTCTGTGTAACTGCGCTGCTAGAAATTGCAGTGCACTGATTTGTAATGCTAATAAAGATATTATATTTGATCAACCCTTACTAAAGAGACTATGTTTCCAATTCTCAAAGTGCTTTTATAAAGAAGTCTTCAGAGGCCCAAAATCTTTAGGTTTGAAAATTTTTGGACGCACATGCCGGGATTCCGTCAAATTGTGCACAACGCCTGGAATGAGCCCGTGCGGCATGTTGAGCCATGTCGGGCCCTGTTTCACAAATTAAGAAAGACGAGGCAGCGGCTAACCAAATGGAGCAGAAGTTTTTTCTCTAGTGCTAAGCTATACCTACACATGACCCTGGACTTCAGGACTTTATCTGCGGAAGAAAGAGACCTCGTTCTAGACTTAAGAGGAGAGTAATAGGGCTCGCGGTGCTCGAGCGGTCAAGGAAAAAACAATATGCAAGAGTCACGAACTTAAAAGAAGGGGACGCCAACACGAAATACTTTCACCTAAGGGTCAATGCAAGGAGAAGAAAAAACCACATCCACCACCTAAAGTTCAATAACGGCTGGGTCACAGACCATGAGGACAAAGAGCAAATTGTGCACAACCACTTCTCCACTGCCATCAGGAAAGGCTCCCAGGCAACACGATCTCAACTGGCAAGAGTTGGGGTTTGAGCAGTATACCCTCACAGGCATAGAAGATCTTTTCTCGGAGAGTGAAATCCTACACGCAATTTCCCAAATGCCTGGGGACAAGGCACCGGGGCCAGACGGCTTCACGGGAGTGTTTTTCAAGTCCTGTTGGGAGACCATCAAGCCTGACATTATGCGAGTGATTAACCAATTCGGCAACCTTCAATTATCAAATTTTCAATGGCTAAATTCTGCCAATATTGTGATTCTGCCAAAGAAAGAGGGGACAGAATACATCACTGACTACCGACCGATAACTCTTATACATGGGATAGCAAAGATCATTGCTAAAATCCTCGCGCTATGCCTCACGCCGCATATGAACAAGTTGGTTTCCAATTCTCAAAGTGCTTTTATAAAGAAAAGGAGTATACATGACAACTTCCTATATGTCAGAAACTTCGCCAGGCGGTTGCACAAACGCAAAACTCCCACACAGTTGTTCAAGCTTGACATTAGGAAAACTTTTGACTCAGTCCGGTGGGACGATGTCCTAGATTTGCTACGGAACAGAGGTTTTCCACACAGGTTTTGTGACTGGATCTCTGCCCTGTTACGCACCTCTTCATCTAGAGTGTTGCTGAACGGAGTCGCGGTCCACCGATCAGACACGGGCGTGGCCTCAGATAGGGCGACCCCCTATCCCCTTTGCTCTTTGTTCTTGCCATTGACCCGCTACAGCAGATCCTCCGCACAGCCATGACTAGAGACCTCCTCCATGATCTCCGGAGTTGAGGACCCACTTTCAGAACCTCGCTGTATGCGGATGATGCCGCTATCTTCGTGGCGCCAGTGAAACACGATATTCAGAATCTCATCCAGATCCTACATTGCTTCGGTGACGTGACAGGCCTATGCATGAACCTAGACAAAAGTTTAGTGACTCCGATCAGATGCCAAGGAATCAACCTCCCTAACATCCTACAATGCTTCCCAGCGATTCATACATCCTTCCCCATGAGATACTGCATCTATCGATCACATGCCTTAAGAGACGGGACTTTCAATACTTTGAGGACAAGATTGCTGCCAAGCTTGTCTCCTGGCAAGGGAGACATATGATGACAGCGGGACGGGGAGTTCTGGTCAAATCCGTCCTCACCCCCCAGGCCATTTACCACCTCACCCCGCTAGTACTACCGTCCGGGGTACACAAGAACATTGACAAGATGAGACGTGTCTTCTTATGGACCAGGACAGACAAGACATCGATGCAATCTCAATTGGGAGTCCGTTTGTCGCCCCGACTGACCTCGGCTGGGCTCGGCATCCTACACCTTCAAAATTTCACGAGGGCCCTTAGGCTGCGATGGCCTTGGTTGGAATGGACAGACCGGTCAAAAACTTGGGTCGGGATGGGGAACCCATGTGATAAAAACAGACATGGACCTTTTCTTCGCATGCACGACAATCACGATTGGAAATGGAGAAATGGCTCCTTTCTGGCATTGCGCTTGGCTAAATGGTCGAGGCCTAAGACATAGCCCATCAATCTTCCAGCGTCAAAAGAAGAATAGATGCGTCAAAGGGCCATGCAGGACGACGCTTGGATTGCCCAGATCGATTACACAAATGGACTCACGGCCATGCACATTCAGAGTTTACTGAGCTTTGGACTCAATTAAACTCAATCAACCTTGTCCGACAACATCGCAGATGCTATTCAATGGAAATTTTTGCCCACAGGAGAATATTCTGCGGTCCTCGGCATATAGGCTCAATTTATAGGAGCCATACACTCCCCGATGCGGCGGGCTGTTTGGAAGGTCTGGGGCACCTCTAAAATGCAAATTCTTCATATGGTTTATCATCTAAAACAGAGTATGGACGGCAGACCGCCTACGTTGTCGAGGATGGCCAAATTGCGACCTTTGCCCCTTATATAAACATGAACAAGAAACGGTGGCCACCTTATCTTCAAATATTGTAACACCCTACACGTCTGGGGAATGATAAAGAACTGGCTAGGGCTAATCAACCTTCATACCAGCCAATGGATCACCCATGACTCAGTTAGGCAATGGTAGATCAACATCATCGAAGGTACACCCAATCAAAGAAAGTCCATGACTTCTCTTGCGATCTTGGTGTCTTGGCAAATTTGGAATGAGCGAAACGCAAGGATTTTCAGAGGAGTCTTCACTATGCCCTTGGTGATCTTCTCCACGATAAAAGCTGAGGCGGCTATCTGGGCCACAGCAGTGGCGAAACACTTGAGAAACATCATCCCGAGAGAGTAGGTTTTGCGCCCTTTTGGGTTTGTTTTTTTGGTCTCTATAACGTCTATATGAACTCTATCTTAATTAATGAAACAAGGCAAAGCTTTTGCCTTCCGCTTTCAAAAAGTACTTATGCAGTTTACGATTTCTGTGAGCCCCTAGGATCAAGCAATGTAAAGAAAGACAAAACTAGAGAGATCTAGGAGTAATGGCCTGGAGTCTGGACGAACAAACGTGCCCGCTTGAAGTTCTCCTTGGCACGCACCGAGTCCCTTTAGAATACCGAGAAGTTACAAGAGATCAACAACATGAGACAGTGAGATGAGCGCAGACACACAAACACGCGGGCAGTGCCGCATTTGCGTTGTGCCATTATGGTTGCATAGGCAGAGGTGCCGCAGCGCCACTCTCGCGGTTCACGGACGTATACCTAATCAGAGGGATATTAAGGTAGTGGACCGGGGCCGTCTTGCTAGGGAAAGTTAGAATGTAGTCTGATTTGGGTTCCGATGTAGATCTAGGCCGTGATAAGATGTTATTTCGGCTTTGGCCCAAAATAGTAAATTATTCTCTCTAAGCAGTTACATAATTAGCCCATCGAGGATTTGGATGGCCTATAGAATAGCCAGGAGCTTCTAGCATAGCATCTTTGTTGCCTTGATGTTATTCTCTACTAGCTTAGTAGCTATGTACCCCAGACCTAGGCTTTTGGTTTCCTGTTGTTTTCACTCTCGCTCGCTTTTATATCGAAGGCAAATTAGCCTCGATTGATTAATTCAGTCAAAAAATTATCTAGTTAATTAAAAAGAAACTAAGTGAAACCAAGATTATAACCTATTGGATCTAGCCACCAACACAGACTCACACACACATCGTTAAGAATAACCATCCATTAAGGTCACCTAAAAATGTCATCATCATCACGTCATCGCACCTGATCCGATGACTTGACTTCACCATAAAACGCTCATCCACACACCCAATCACCCTCACACACGATCACACCAAGCCCACGTCACACCCACCAATAGCTAGCCAACGCATCGAGAACAAGGCAGCTCTGATTTTCGGCGTTGAGCTTCACATGAGAAACATGCAAGTCTCACACCAACAAAACCCATTTGCAGTACTGACGAATATCACCACCCAAAACCACCCTTCGCAGGTCGTCATCGCCTCCATGTCGCCCACACATTACAGCTCTGACTTCACCGCACCCACAGCGGAAACGGTGCGTAATAAACCCAATTGCTATGTCGGATAGTCGACGTCAAGAGGCCATGTGCGACACAAACTTTGCTTGCCTTCGATCATCGTTGTCGCACGAATTGCAACGCCAAGTGAACCAAACCGCCAACCACTGGTCCCCAGCTTGTAGTCGCCTCCGAGACGATGCCTCCAAGGAGGGAAACGAAGCAGAGAAGCGTTGCAATCGTCTGATCTAGAAAGATCTAGATCTAAAATTTCCCCTCGAAGCCCAGACACCAAGAAGAGGACAGAGCTCAACACCATGAACACGCCTCCGACGAGATAAACGACGCCCGTGGGTGTCACCGTTGCTGGTTCCAACCAAGGCCGGAGCAGAGTTTTCACCTTTGGTTACCCCCGGCCTCCTCTCGCCTGCACCAACCGGTCTACCATAGACCGCTGCCTCCATGTGGCCCACCGGAACCAAAGCTTCCAGCCAAAACACACGAGCGTGAGCAAACCAGATCCACATCGCCAAACTAGCCGCCCCCATGGAGGCCGCCTACCATGGAGAAGCCAGTAGCAACCGCAGTGGGCTCGCCATCACCGGTCGCCACACGATCCACTCCCGCTGAGCGTCCTATGTCGTCGGTGAAGGACCGCTCACCGCGGCCAGCTGCCATGGGTGCCACTCATTGGCCAGATCGCCTGCACGAGGCACCAGAACCAAACACCCCTCTCACCGCGCGCGCCCCGCCCTCCTGGGCTAGGTTCATGGACTACCCACGTCCTCCTCCATGGGGCCATTGCTCTGGGTGCGCACCTCTCACTGCCTGAGCAGCCCGCCCAGCGAAGCACATGACGCTA
>JAGXJF010001362.1:0-58183 GCA_019208055.1 Stipa capillata
AGTTAGTTCCACATTTTCCACTTAATAAGATACTCGTTAGTCCCTTTTTGTCGCAGATACAGCACAAACCCTAATTTGACGATCGAAGCCCTAACTTGCGCGGTTTTAATACTTTAACACATAGCTTAAGCTACTTCTCACTATACCAACCTAGTTAACACTATTGTCATGCCCCGTCACTAACGGCGTCAACCCTAAACTCATCGGAGCCCCTTTAACGAGTCATGCATGCATTCTAGCTACCACACGAGCCTCCGATGAACTAACCTAGGGCCATGCACGTCATAATAACTCCTCGGCACCCCACTAGTCGCCATAGACATCTGCCTCCTTCATCCTTCATCATGCATACATGCTGGATGTTAATGACTTGTTCCTATCGTTTCTTTCCGGTTCTGCTCTGCTTACAGAGTTCGAAGAAGGCGACCACCGGCTCACGCTCCAACGCAAGATCAGGAATCCTACGACTAAGGCAAGCAGAGCTTGTTGCATCTTCTTATCATCAGTTTATGTGCTTATTTATCTATGCCTATGATTGTTTTGTCGTATATGAGGGTTTGGAAACCCTGAACTAGCATGCTAGGTAAGATGGTATGCCATGTGTAGCCTTGGTTGAAGTTTCATCTTGTGCCCAAATATCTTAATTGGATTAAGTGAGATGTGAGAGCCGAGGGTTTTGCACGGTGGATACGGTTTAGGTATGATTGAGAAGCTTCGGCTTGAGCACCTATGTGAGAGGTGGATTTATTGAGATACCAACCTGAGGTAACTCCATCGTGCATCTCCCCTTTTTACCGCGTGGACATCACCGGAATAGACACGGGGGTATGGTTGAGGTAAGTCTCAGAGTCCCGTTGGAGCTTTGCAACCTCCACGGGAAATGCGCTCGCTATACTCGCTGTGGTCGTATTGCCGGTAATGATCCGAGAGAGAAATGATTGAATGATTGGAGAATCCGTGAGACGTCTTCGGGATCGACATGGGGTATGAGTTGAGGTAAGTCTCAGAGTCTCGTTGGAGCTTTGCAACCTCCACGGGAAATGCACTCACTATACTTGCCATGGTCGTATCGCCGGTAGCGATCCACGTGATTGATAAATTTGAGAATTAATTGGGGTGTGGGCTACCCTCGAAGGGTGTGGTTGTGATGGTACACTGCCAATGTGGATATATGTGAATAATGCCCCACGTAACTGGGAGATTTTGATTATATTACCCCACGTAACTGGGACTCGGCCATCGAGCCAATGAGATATATTTTGGCCGTCGTGCCACAGAGATTTTATTTGAGAGCCACTGAGCTGATATTTGAGAGCCACTGAGCGGATATTTTGAGAGCCACTGGGCTGATATTGTTGAGGAGCACATGTGGCTAGTGGTACCATCACACCCCCTGATTTGATGTGGAAATATATGAAATCTGAGTTGCTTGTGATGTTCATGATATTCCTTAATTTTGTTAGCAAATTACTCGTATGTTCAGATCCTGTTAATCAGATATGCATCATGTTTAATTTGTGCCTTACTAGTATGTGTAGGACATTTAATCAAGCACGATTAAGTCTTGCGAGTACTTTTGTACTCACCTAGGATATTCCTAGATCATTGCAGGTGAGCCAGTGGTCGAGAAATGCTTCGATGATGCCTAGCTATCTGGTTCTTCCTTGGTTGGTTATCGGCTCAGGGACTCTTTTGTGGTTTTTGGTCAGCGGTCTATGCGCCGCTGTGGGTCTCACTTAATTTCTTCCGCTGTTGTTTAACTCCGTACTCGGATATGTTTCCGGCTATGTCCGACTGATGTAAACTAATGGTCCGATGTGGACAGCTAGTTTATTATCGTATCGTAGTGTTTCGTTGTGATATGCAAGTTGTTATTCCGGCTGCCCATATGCATTGCGTGTATGAGATGAAGTATATGGGTATGTCGTGAAGGGTTATAGTGGTTCCTCTTTTAACTGTGCCGAGCAGGTGTTGATTGAGTGACCCGCTGGCTGAGATGCTGTGCCGGCCAGGCAGGGTGTGGGTGTGTTCTACCGGGCCTTCGGGCGACCCACTAGCTTTTAAGCTAGGTTAGGGTGTGGGTAGAACCGCCGGGCTCCTTTGACCTTGCTCTGCATGGTGGGATTAGGAACGACTCTAAACCTTCACACGGATCTCAGAATCGTATGTGGCTCTGGGAAGTTGGTCGCTGCCGGCCGGCTTGACCCACGGTGATAGATACATACGACATATGGCGCGTATGGTATGTGGGTCAGGTGTCGGATCTCTCCGCTGCGGTGTGTACGGCGCAGGTACCGTGCCACCCGGCCGACTGATCCTTCGGTCCTTGGCGATTATTCGTTCCCTTAGCCATATGTGATTCCGGGGCCGTGACAGCTTGGTATCAGAGCCAAACTGACCGTAGGAAGCCAATTGCAGGTGGTCGTTAGAATAGGGCTTCCGCTGCGCCATACTGCGCAACGCTGCGCCAGTAGGCCAGAGAAAACTATTTTAATGCTAAACCCTATCTTGAAAACTAATAAGTAGATTTCTTTTTATTCCTCGTCCTCATCGCTCTTAGTTCTAAAACTTTTCTCCCCCCTTGCATTTGTTTTTGGCTGATCTTGACCTATCCTTTGTCTTCTAGATGGAATTCCTTCGCCTGGTGCATGCCACCCATGCCTTGGACGTTGATGGGTTCCCGGAGGTACTTTTGTACATGCTCCGAGAACTCGCCTTTCCATGTCTCCCAGAGTATCTTGTGCACCAAGCCGACCTAGGGTTTGGCATGTACGAGTACCGGGCGCGCGTGTTCATCCAACCGCGTGAAAGTGACCCTCTCCATCAGCCGTGCCGCTTCAATGGATATGGAGCTGAGCTGGAGTCCGCAGTCCAAGATGCTGCATATTCGGCTATGTGTCATCTCCGACATGAGCTTCCGGGCCTCGCCGAGGGTCCCTTCTCCTTCTTCCCGTCGCGTACTCCCATGGAGGACGTGCCGCCATCTGAAGATTTTACCCAAGAGAGCAATGTCGCACTGGCCCATTTGGCACGTCTCGTCCGATCCTTGGACATGGCGTACCGTGCCCGTGGATTCGAGATGAGGCAGTATCGCCATCGTCTCCTCATCTCCCTGGAGCTTGCTCACAACCAGCAGACGGACTTCGCCGTCCCTCCCCACTTCTGGACCGGGGAGGGCAATTACTCAGTCTATGAAGGAGGTCCCTGGGTGTACCATTACCCCTCGGTGGGCGGAATGGAGATTAGTTTCCACCCTAACGTGCTCCATTCGCAGATGTCGGTGGGTAGCGTTCATCGCGTTCCCGCCGCTGTTCCTCCAGTTGGACATCCCATACCTTTGTTCCACTCCTTGGTTCCCCTTCCTACCTATTTGGAGACTTATGAACTCCGTCGCCGCAATGAAGTAGCTCCGTATAGTCCCTAGTAGTGCTGTTCAAGTCTTAGCATCGAATGGTGGCTTGTGTTTTGGTGATGTAAACTGAACTGAATCCTAGGTTTTAAGGTGTCTTTTGGAGGCATGTAACTGGATATTGAAGGCTGCAATTTTTGGCACATTGTACCGTTCATTTCACCGTAAGGTGATCTAAACCGTAGTCCCACCTATGAACTATATCGAACGTATCAATGCAATTGAGTATTGTTGTCAATCGTTCTCACGGTTGTTCTGTACCTCATGTTCTTGAGAAAATAAGTATGGAACAATGTACCATGTTCAGGAATACCCCGCTGTATCATTGTGGAAACCTTTCTCCACCTCTCTAATGTTGGCCCTTTCCTTCTGTGGTCGTTGGTTGCAACAGAATGGCGTCAGGAACACGTGGAGCTGCCCGTGGTCGCCGTGCGAATGCCGGGGAGGAAGTGCCACCTCCTCCCCAGCAGCCCAACATCGTGGAATTGCTAACAACTCAGAACCGCATTCTTGAGCAACTCGCACGCAACCAAGGCGCAGCTGGTGGTCTAGCTGAATTCCAGCGGACCCAACCACCAATCTTCGACCAAACTGATGACCCTCTAGAGGCAGATAATTGGATCCGAACTATCGAGAGGAAACTTCAGCTAGCTCAGTGTACGGAGGAACAGAAAGTCAACTTCGCCTCCCACTACCTGGAAGGAGCTGCAGCCGACTGGTGGGAGAATTTTCTGGCTATGCAAGCGCAGGATCATGTGGTCACGTGGGCCGAGTTTCGTACCGGCTTCCGCGCATTCCACATTCCCTCGGGTATTATGGCCTTGAAGAAAGAGGAGTTTCGTGATCTCCGCCAAGGCAAGAAGCCAGTCTTAGAGTTCCTCCATGAGTTTAACCATCTGTCGCGGTATGCATCGCGCGACGTATCCACCGACGATGACAAGGTGGAAAACTTCATGGGCAAGCTAAATGAGGAATTACAAGCTAAGCTCGCCACCGTCGACGTGCAAGATTTCCAGCACCTAGTGAATAAGGCCATCAAGGTGGAAGCAAAAGGGTTAGCCCTCGACAAGTTTCGCAAGCGCGAGCGAGAGTTGCTGAGATCTACTCCCAGTAGTTCGCAGAAGCCACGGGTGTGGCAGCCACCACCACCCGGTTCTATGGGATCGTACCCGCAGGAGCCACAAGGTTTCAATCCCCGTCCTCAACAGCAAGGTTCTCAACTTCGTTCCCAGCAAGGACAGTCGCGGCCTGCCATGGATTGGAGCAAGGTTAAGTGTTACAATTGTGGGAACATGGGGCATTACGCGAGCCGTTGTTATGCTTCGCGTCCAGGACATCCCTCTGCCCCCAAGATGCAACAAGGGCAACCAAGTGGAGGTCCCCAAGACAAGCGCCGTGGCAGGATGAATCATATCACCGCCGAAGAAGCGCAGGATGCACCGGAAGCTATGTTGGGTACGCTTTCCATTAGCTCAATTCCTTTAAAGTGTCCCTTCTTAATCCGGAGCATTCCACCTATTCAAAGAAAATCGATCCGAGTACAACGACATTTCTCTTTGTGACCATGAACATACATCTTTTACGCCGATCCCTCATTCCAGAGTAAATACCAGGACCCTAGAACTACTCTACATAAGACTGCATATCTCCCAATCATCGCCATAGATATCAGTAAAATTTGGTATCAGATGGGTACTCTATCAATAGTCAAAGGACTGTCTATTCCCTTAAACCTGTCGATTGGGTGTTAACCACCGATTTCCACCTCCCATGCTTATACAGCATCCCTTGTATACATGGGCCTATACAGATCCCAGGATGAAACCTGACTCTGATACCATTATATAACACCCCAGTCCAGCTAGTCAAAGGTTAAAGTTCTCACCAAGTAATCATAAACAGATACTTCAATTGCCTTACAACCACCACCCTCACAGCTTGCTATTAAGCTAGATTCTCTAAATATATCCTTTTTGTGTGTTTCTCAGTAAAGAAAAGGATTGAACTAATTTCACCATTAGCCGAGTGGTTTAGGGTTAGTTTTAGCGGTGTTATATCTTTGGCTGCTAAGCTAGATTCTCTAGGTTCGTACTTTTGGAGGTCGTTTCCCCCTCCCCCCTGCTCAAGCAAAGATGGCTGTTCACAACAGCTCCTCTCACTCAAACCAACAATCTTGAATTCTGAAATTGCAAGATTGTCAACCCTCGCAACGCCTTGTAGTTGCTACCACCTTCGTCTCTCAAACCAAGTGTAGAGCCTATTAAAGCTGAAACACCGTGGAAGGAGTCACCTTCAGGAAAATAATAACTTGATCTGGTTTTCTCTTTCCAGAACTGGTGTAGAAGTCAGTTAGTGACTCCCTATGGCTATCAATCACTCGAAGAGCAGTATGGTGCTACCTGAGTGATCATCGAACCCTTTCCTAAGGTGGTCTATCTCGTCTCCTAAGGTCTACTCCGTCTAAGGACCATGAAGTTTCCACGCAGTACTAGTTCTGTTTTCTCCTTACCTTTTTCTTCTTCTTCTATCGTTAGAGATCTCGGGTCGAGATCTTTTTAAGGGGGGTAGGTTTTGTAATACCCAGATTCGACAATTAGGGTTTTCCTCGCATTCATGCATACATGTCATCATATTCATGCATATAAACACCCACACATACACACACTCTATTTAAACTAAGATAAGGTACGATGAAATTGCATAGAAGATGTGTATATCTCATCCTCGGTGGGTGTGTTAACAAACACCAATCAATTTAGTTGAAGCGTCGTGTATCGACCACAACGTCCGCAGGCAGTGGGACCAGTGAAACCTCCTCGATGGGTTCTCCCCCAACCTTCTCTCCCCCTTCCTAAGACTTGCCCCAAAGGCCACGTGAAATCCTAACCCTGTCGAAGCATCCGAGCTCAAACCCTAAAAGTGTCGAGACCTAGGGTTGGAGAAAAAGCCACGCAAAGGTCGATGAAAAGTTCCCAAACTTCGGGAATAGCCCTAAATGTGGAAACCCTAGCTACCCATCAATTTTCACAATTTTTGAAAGAAGATAAGACCTAGTCGTAGTTGAAATGCCGAATTAGGTCAAAAGTCGGAAAATGAACTAGACCCTAGCTCAAACAAGCTCCAAATCTATTCAAATTTATACAGTAGGTCCCAAATAGTGCTACAAGGGTCCTGTAAAGATTTTGGAATTTTTGGAGAAAAATGCATACATAAAATAACGAGATGATTGGTTCTGTATTAAGAAAAAGAGAAATAAAAAGAAAAACGAAAAGGAAAAAGGGCCAGGCCCTTTGGGCCGCCTCGGTTGGCCGGCCCATCTACTCCCCCGCCTGACCCCGCCTGCACACGGGCCCCGCACGTCAGCCCCCAGCGGCCTCCCTCTCCCCGCCAGCTGGGACCCAGCCGCCAGCGCCAGCTCCCTCTCTCTCTCCTTCCTGCGCGCGGGCCCGCCTCGTCATTCCCTCCTTCCTCTCTTCTCCGCCGCAGGGGCCCACCCGTCAGGGTTCTTCCGCCACGCTCCTGCCTCCGGTTCGCCGGCGTGGGCGGCGGACCCGCCCGTCCCGACCGCGCCGCCGCTTAAATACCCCGCCCCGTCCGCTCGGACAGCCCGTGCTCCTCCCCTCGCCTCTCCCGCAACCCTAGCTCACCTTCCCCTGTTCTCCCGTCGCCGGAGCTGCTCACGCCGCCGCGTTCTTCCCCGAGGCCGGCATTGCTCCGGTGAGCAATTGCGGAGTACCCGGTGAGCCCCTCCTCCCATCCTCTTACTCCCGAGCGCCCCGTCCTCCTCCCTAACACCCCCGGCTTCTCCCCTTTCCAGATCCGGGCCCGAAGACCTCCGGCGACGCCGCCCCGGTCATCGCCGCCGTCCGCCCCGTCGTCGGCTCTCCCCCAGCCCCCTCCGTCTCCCCGCGTCCTCGCACCGCCTCCTAGGTGAGCTCCCGGAGCTCCCCACCGCCCTTCCCGAGCTCGCCGTGCTCCCCAGCGGCCTCGGGCCCCTCTCCGGTGAACTTCCGACGGAGGCGCCGCCGTTCCGACCCGTCTGCTGAGTGGGCAGAGAGTGGAAGAGGGGCGGGCGAGGTGGCAAGCCCCGGTTGGCTGGGCATGCCCCGTCAGCGGCTGACTGGGCCACCCTTGCCCAGTCCGCCCTGCCACTCGGGCCCCACCTGTCAGCCGGGTGCACTGATGGGTTTGGATTTCTGGGTAAATCTCGGTTTGGTGCGAGTAGCCTTTAGGGCAGTACTTGGGGTACGCATAGCGTTTAGGTTTCCGCAGGCCTAGGGTTAGGGTTTGAACCCCTCTTCCGAGAATCTTCGAAACGCCATAACTTTTGATCCGTAATCCCGATCGCGACAAATTTTATACCGTTGGAAAGCTGGCGAAATTTTCTACAACTTGGCTGGAACCAAATTTTAATACCTACACTTGGATTTGAACATTATGAAGGAATAGCTATCTAACCCCCTTCGCATATGTGAATCTACAAAAATTCATATTTATAGATTCGTAGTCTCGATGCATACGATTCCACATGTTCTAGGTTTAGTCTTCAGAACCCTTTCGATAACCCTTGACAACCTCAGGGTTTAACCATTCGTTCCAGCTAATAAATGACTAACCCTAGTTCTACATAAGAGCTAATAGTGCATGCATGCATAAAACCTTAGGGTTACACCTTAATCCCTACCGATCCAAAGTAAGTAATTCCGGTTGCGTTAACCTTGTATCGTTAAGTACCTTTAAAATACCCACGTTTAGCCCGAATACGACACTACCTTAGTTGGCACGCATGCACGATAGCTCCGCCATGTAACCCCAACCCACTACCCTAACATGCATGCTGGTAGAACCAAGAGTTAGTTCCACATTTTTCCACTTAATAAGATACTCGTTAGTCCCTTTTTGTCGCAGATAAGCACAAACCCTAATTTGACGATCGAAGCCCTAACTTGCGCGATTTTAATTACTTTAAACACATAGCTTAAGCTACTTCTCACTATACCAACCTAGTTAACACTATTGTCATGCCCCGTCACTAACGGCGTCAACCCTAACTCATCGGAGCCCCTTTAACGAGTCATGCATGCATTCTAGCTACCACACGAGCCTCCGATGAACTAACCTAGGGCCATGCACGTCATAATAACTCCTCGGCACCCACTAGTCGCCATAGACATCTGCCTCCTTCATCCTTCATCATGCATACATGCTGGATGTTAATACCTTGTTCTATCGTTTCTTTCCGGTTCTGCGTATTGCTTACAAAAGAGTTCGAAGAAGGCGACCACCCGGCTCACGCTCCAACGCAAGATCAGGAATCCTACGACTAAGGCAAGCAGAGCTTGTTGCATCTTCTTATCATCAGTTTATGTGCTTATTTATCTATGCCTATGATTGTTTTGTCGTATATGAGGGTTGGAAACCCTGAACTAGCATGCTAGGTAAGATGGTATGCCATGTTTAGCCTTGGTTGAAGTTTCATCTTGTGCCCAAATATCTTAAATTGGATTAAGTGAGATGTGAGAGCCGAGGGTTTTGCACGGTGGATACGGTTAGGTATGATTGAGAAGCTTCGGCTTGAGCACCTATGTGAGAGGTGGATTTATTGAGATACCAACCTGAGGTAACTCCATCGTGCATCTCCCTTTTTACCGCGTGGACATCACCGGAATAGACACGGGGGTATGGTTGAGGTAAGTCTCAGAGTCCCGTTGGAGCTTTGCAACCTCCACGGGAAATGCGCTCGCTATACTCGCTGTGGTCGTATTGCCGGTAATGATCCGAGAGAGAAATGATTGAATGATTGGAGAATCCGTGAGACGTCTTCGGGATCGACATGGGGGTATGAGTTGAGGTAAGTCTCAGAGTCTCGTTGGAGCTTTGCAACCTCCACGGGAAATGCACTCACTATACTTGCCATGGTCGTATCGCCGGTAGCGATCCACGTGATTGATAAATTTGAGAATTAATTGGGGTGTGGGCTACCCTCGAAGGGTGTGGTTGTGATGGTACACTGCCAATGTGGATATATGTGAATAATGCCCCACGTAACTGGGAGATTTTGATTATATTACCCCACGTAACTGGGACTCGGCCATCGAGCCAATGAGATATATTTTGGCCGTCGTGCCACAGAGATTTTATTTTGAGAGCCACTGAGCTGATATTTTGAGAGCCACTGAGCGGATATTTTGAGAGCCACTGGGCTGATATTGTTGAGGAGCACATGTGGCTAGTGGTACCATCACACCCCCTGATTTGATGTGGAAATATATGAAATCTGAGTTGCTTGTGATGTTCATGATATTCCTTAATTTTGTTAGCAAATTACTCGTATGTTCAGATCCTGTTAATCAGATATGCATCATGTTTAATTTGTGCCTTACTAGTATGTGTAGGACATTTAATCAAGCACGATTAAGTCTTGCGAGTACTTTTGTACTCACCTAGGATATTCCTAGATCATTGCAGGTGAGCCAGTGGTCGAGAAATGCTTCGATGATGCCTAGCTATCTGGTTCTTCCTTGGTTGGTTATCGGCTCAGGGACTCTTTTGTGGTTTTTGGTCAGCGGTCTATGCGCCGCTGTGGGTCTCACTTAATTTCTTCCGCTGTTGTTTAACTCCGTACTCGGATATGTTTCCGGCTATGTCCGACTGATGTAAACTAATGGTCCGATGTGGACAGCTAGTTTATTATCGTATCGTAGTGTTTCGTTGTGATATGCAAGTTGTTATTCCGGCTGCCCATATGCATTGCGTGTATGAGATGAAGTATATGGGTATGTCGTGAAGGGTTATAGTGGTTCCTCTTTTAACTGTGCCGAGCAGGTGTTGATTGAGTGACCCGCTGGCTGAGATGCTGTGCCGGCCAGGCAGGGTGTGGGTGTGTTCTACCGGGCCTTCGGGCGACCCACTAGCTTTTAAGCTAGGTTAGGGTGTGGGTAGAACCGCCGGGCTCCTTTGACCTTGCTCTGCATGGTGGGATTAGGAACGACTCTAAACCTTCACACGGATCTCAGAATCGTATGTGGCTCTGGGAAGTTGGTCGCTGCCGGCCGGCTTGACCCACGGTGATAGATACATACGACATATGGCGCGTATGGTATGTGGGTCAGGTGTCGGATCTCTCCGCTGCGGTGTGTACGGCGCAGGTACCGTGCCACCCGGCCGACTGATCCTTCGGTCCTTGGCGATTATTCGTTCCCTTAGCCATATGTGATTCCGGGCCGTGACAGCTTGGTATCAGAGCCAAACTGACCGTAGGAAGCCAATTGCAGGTGGTCGTTAGAATAGGGCTTCCGCTGCGCCATACTGCGCAACGCTGCGCCAGTAGGCCAGAGAAAACTATTTTAATGCTAAACCCTATCTTGAAAACTAATAAGTAGATTTCTTTTATTCCTCGTCCTCATCGCTCTTAGTTCTAAAACTTTTCTCCCCCCTTGCATTTGTTTTTGGCTGATCTTGACCTATCCTTTGTCTTCTAGATGGAATTCCTTCGCCTGGTGCATGCCACCCATGCCTTGGACGTTGATGGGTTCCCGGAGGTACTTTTGTACATGCTCCGAGAACTCGCCTTTCCATGTCTCCCAGAGTATCTTGTGCACCAAGCCGACCTAGGGTTTGGCATGTACGAGTACCGGGCGCGCGTGTTCATCCAACCGCGTGAAAGTGACCCTCTCCATCAGCCGTGCCGCTTCAATGGATATGGAGCTGAGCTGGAGTCCGCAGTCCAAGATGCTGCATATTCGGCTATGTGTCATCTCCGACATGAGCTTCCGGGCCTCGCCGAGGGTCCCTTCTCCTTCTTCCCGTCGCGTACTCCCATGGAGGACGTGCCGCCATCTGAAGATTTTACCCAAGAGAGCAATGTCGCACTGGCCCATTTGGCACGTCTCGTCCGATCCTTGGACATGGCGTACCGTGCCCGTGGATTCGAGATGAGGCAGTATCGCCATCGTCTCCTCATCTCCCTGGAGCTTGCTCACAACCAGCAGACGGACTTCGCCGTCCCTCCCCACTTCTGGACCGGGGAGGGCAATTACTCAGTCTATGAAGGAGGTCCCTGGGTGTACCATTACCCCTCGGTGGGCGGAATGGAGATTAGTTTCCACCCTAACGTGCTCCATTCGCAGATGTCGGTGGGTAGCGTTCATCGCGTTCCCGCCGCTGTTCCTCCAGTTGGACATCCCATACCTTTGTTCCACTCCTTGGTTCCCCTTCCTACCTATTTGGAGACTTATGAACTCCGTCGCCGCAATGAAGTAGCTCCGTATAGTCCCTAGTAGTGCTGTTCAAGTCTTAGCATCGAATGGTGGCTTGTGTTTTGGTGATGTAAACTGAACTGAATCCTAGGTTTTAAGGTGTCTTTTGGAGGCATGTAACTGGATATTGAAGGCTGCAATTTTTGGCACATTGTACCGTTCATTTCACCGTAAGGTGATCTAAACCGTAGTCCCACCTATGAACTATATCGAACGTATCAATGCAATTGAGTATTGTTGTCAATCGTTCTCACGGTTGTTCTGTACCTCATGTTCTTGAGAAAATAAGTATGGAACAATGTACCATGTTCAGGAATACCCCGCTGTATCATTGTGGAAACCTTTCTCCACCTCTCTAATGTTGGCCCTTTCCTTCTGTGGTCGTTGGTTGCAACAGAATGGCGTCAGGAACACGTGGAGCTGCCCGTGGTCGCCGTGCGAATGCCGGGGAGGAAGTGCCACCTCCTCCCCAGCAGCCCAACATCGTGGAATTGCTAACAACTCAGAACCGCATTCTTGAGCAACTCGCACGCAACCAAGGCGCAGCTGGTGGTCTAGCTGAATTCCAGCGGACCCAACCACCAATCTTCGACCAAACTGATGACCCTCTAGAGGCAGATAATTGGATCCGAACTATCGAGAGGAAACTTCAGCTAGCTCAGTGTACGGAGGAACAGAAAGTCAACTTCGCCTCCCACTACCTGGAAGGAGCTGCAGCCGACTGGTGGGAGAATTTTCTGGCTATGCAAGCGCAGGATCATGTGGTCACGTGGGCCGAGTTTCGTACCGGCTTCCGCGCATTCCACATTCCCTCGGGTATTATGGCCTTGAAGAAAGAGGAGTTTCGTGATCTCCGCCAAGGCAAGAAGCCAGTCTTAGAGTTCCTCCATGAGTTTAACCATCTGTCGCGGTATGCATCGCGCGACGTATCCACCGACGATGACAAGGTGGAAAACTTCATGGGCAAGCTAAATGAGGAATTACAAGCTAAGCTCGCCACCGTCGACGTGCAAGATTTCCAGCACCTAGTGAATAAGGCCATCAAGGTGGAAGCAAAAGGGTTAGCCCTCGACAAGTTTCGCAAGCGCGAGCGAGAGTTGCTGAGATCTACTCCCAGTAGTTCGCAGAAGCCACGGGTGTGGCAGCCACCACCACCCGGTTCTATGGGATCGTACCCGCAGGAGCCACAAGGTTTCAATCCCCGTCCTCAACAGCAAGGTTCTCAACTTCGTTCCCAGCAAGGACAGTCGCGGCCTGCCATGGATTGGAGCAAGGTTAAGTGTTACAATTGTGGGAACATGGGGCATTACGCGAGCCGTTGTTATGCTTCGCGTCCAGGACATCCCTCTGCCCCCAAGATGCAACAAGGGCAACCAAGTGGAGGTCCCCAAGACAAGCGCCGTGGCAGGATGAATCATATCACCGCCGAAGAAGCGCAGGATGCACCGGAAGCTATGTTGGGTACGCTTTCCATTAGCTCAATTCCTTTAAAGTGTCCCTTCTTAATCCGGAGCATTCCACCTATTCAAAGAAAATCGATCCGAGTACAACGACATTTCTCTTTGTGACCATGAACATACATCTTTTACGCCGATCCCTCATTCCAGAGTAAATACCAGGACCCTAGAACTACTCTACATAAGACTGCATATCTCCCAATCATCGCCATAGATATCAGTAAAATTTGTATCAGATGGGTACTCTATCAATAGTCAAAGGACTGTCTATTCCCTTAAACCTGTCGATTGGGTGTTAACCACCGATTTCCACCTCCCATGCTTATACAGCATCCCTTGTATACATGGGCCTATACAGATCCCAGGATGAAACCTGACTCTGATACCATTATATAACACCCCAGTCCAGCTAGTCAAAGGTTAAAGTTCTCACCAAGTAATCATAAACAGATACTTCAATTGCCTTACAACCACCACCCTCACAGCTTGCTATTAAGCTAGATTCTCTAAATATATCCTTTTTGTGTGTTTCTCAGTAAAGAAAAGGATTGAACTAATTTCACCATTAGCCGAGTGGTTTAGGGTTAGTTTTAGCGGTGTTATATCTTTGGCTGCTAAGCTAGATTCTCTAGGTTCGTACTTTTGGAGGTCGTTTCCCCCTCCCCCCTGCTCAAGCAAAGATGGCTGTTCACAACAGCTCCTCTCACTCAAACCAACAATCTTGAATTCTGAAATTGCAAGATTGTCAACCCTCGCAACGCCTTGTAGTTGCTACCACCTTCGTCTCTCAAACCAAGTGTAGAGCCTATTAAAGCTGAAACACCGTGGAAGGAGTCACCTTCAGGAAAATAATAACTTGATCTGGTTTTCTCTTTCCAGAACTGGTGTAGAAGTCAGTTAGTGACTCCCTATGGCTATCAATCACTCGAAGAGCAGTATGGTGCTACCTGAGTGATCATCGAACCCTTTCCTAAGGTGGTCTATCTCGTCTCCTAAGGTCTACTCCGTCTAAGGACCATGAAGTTTCCACGCAGTACTAGTTCTGTTTTCTCCTTACCTTTTTCTTCTTCTTCTATCGTTAGAGATCTCGGGTCGAGATCTTTTTAAGGGGGGTAGGTTTTGTAATACCCAGATTCGACAATTAGGGTTTTCCTCGCATTCATGCATACATGTCATCATATTCATGCATATAAACACCCACACATACACACACTCTATTTAAACTAAGATAAGGTACGATGAAATTGCATAGAAGATGTGTATATCTCATCCTCGGTGGGTGTGTTAACAAACACCAATCAATTTAGTTGAAGCGTCGTGTATCGACCACAACGTCCGCAGGCAGTGGGACCAGTGAAACCTCCTCGATGGGTTCTCCCCCAACCTTCTCTCCCCCTTCCTAAGACTTGCCCCAAAGGCCACGTGAAATCCTAACCCTGTCGAAGCATCCGAGCTCAAACCCTAAAAGTGTCGAGACCTAGGGTTGGAGAAAAAGCCACGCAAAGGTCGATGAAAAGTTCCCAAACTTCGGGAATAGCCCTAAATGTGGAAACCCTAGCTACCCATCAATTTTCACAATTTTTGAAAGAAGATAAGACCTAGTCGTAGTTGAAATGCCGAATTAGGTCAAAAGTCGGAAAATGAACTAGACCCTAGCTCAAACAAGCTCCAAATCTATTCAAATTTATACAGTAGGTCCCAAATAGTGCTACAAGGGTCCTGTAAAGATTTTGGAATTTTTGGAGAAAAATGCATACATAAAATAACGAGATGATTGGTTCTGTATTAAGAAAAAGAGAAATAAAAAGAAAAACGAAAAGGAAAAAGGGCCAGGCCCTTTGGGCCGCCTCGGTTGGCCGGCCCATCTACTCCCCCGCCTGACCCCGCCTGCACACGGGCCCCGCACGTCAGCCCCCAGCGGCCTCCCTCTCCCCGCCAGCTGGGACCCAGCCGCCAGCGCCAGCTCCCTCTCTCTCTCCTTCCTGCGCGCGGGCCCGCCTCGTCATTCCCTCCTTCCTCTCTTCTCCGCCGCAGGGGCCCACCCGTCAGGGTTCTTCCGCCACGCTCCTGCCTCCGGTTCGCCGGCGTGGGCGGCGGACCCGCCCGTCCCGACCGCGCCGCCGCTTAAATACCCCGCCCCGTCCGCTCGGACAGCCCGTGCTCCTCCCCTCGCCTCTCCCGCAACCCTAGCTCACCTTCCCCTGTTCTCCCGTCGCCGGAGCTGCTCACGCCGCCGCGTTCTTCCCCGAGGCCGGCATTGCTCCGGTGAGCAATTGCGGAGTACCCGGTGAGCCCCTCCTCCCATCCTCTTACTCCCGAGCGCCCCGTCCTCCTCCCTAACACCCCCGGCTTCTCCCCTTTCCAGATCCGGGCCCGAAGACCTCCGGCGACGCCGCCCCGGTCATCGCCGCCGTCCGCCCCGTCGTCGGCTCTCCCCCAGCCCCCTCCGTCTCCCCGCGTCCTCGCACCGCCTCCTAGGTGAGCTCCCGGAGCTCCCCACCGCCCTTCCCGAGCTCGCCGTGCTCCCCAGCGGCCTCGGGCCCCTCTCCGGTGAACTTCCGACGGAGGCGCCGCCGTTCCGACCCGTCTGCTGAGTGGGCAGAGAGTGGAAGAGGGGCGGGCGAGGTGGCAAGCCCCGGTTGGCTGGGCATGCCCCGTCAGCGGCTGACTGGGCCACCCTTGCCCAGTCCGCCCTGCCACTCGGGCCCCACCTGTCAGCCGGGTGCACTGATGGGTTTGGATTTCTGGGTAAATCTCGGTTTGGTGCGAGTAGCCTTTAGGGCAGTACTTGGGGTACGCATAGCGTTTAGGTTTCCGCAGGCCTAGGGTTAGGGTTTGAACCCCTCTTCCGAGAATCTTCGAAACGCCATAACTTTTGATCCGTAATCCCGATCGCGACAAATTTTATACCGTTGGAAAGCTGGCGAAATTTTCTACAACTTGGCTGGAACCAAATTTTAATACCTACACTTGGATTTGAACATTATGAAGGAATAGCTATCTAACCCCCTTCGCATATGTGAATCTACAAAAATTCATATTTATAGATTCGTAGTCTCGATGCATACGATTCCACATGTTCTAGGTTTAGTCTTCAGAACCCTTTCGATAACCCTTGACAACCTCAGGGTTTAACCATTCGTTCCAGCTAATAAATGACTAACCCTAGTTCTACATAAGAGCTAATAGTGCATGCATGCATAAAACCTTAGGGTTACACCTTAATCCCTACCGATCCAAAGTAAGTAATTCCGGTTGCGTTAACCTTGTATCGTTAAGTACCTTTAAAATACCCACGTTTAGCCCGAATACGACACTACCTTAGTTGGCACGCATGCACGATAGCTCCGCCATGTAACCCCAACCCACTACCCTAACATGCATGCTGGTAGAACCAAGAGTTAGTTCCACATTTTTCCACTTAATAAGATACTCGTTAGTCCCTTTTTGTCGCAGATAAGCACAAACCCTAATTTGACGATCGAAGCCCTAACTTGCGCGATTTTAATTACTTTAAACACATAGCTTAAGCTACTTCTCACTATACCAACCTAGTTAACACTATTGTCATGCCCCGTCACTAACGGCGTCAACCCTAACTCATCGGAGCCCCTTTAACGAGTCATGCATGCATTCTAGCTACCACACGAGCCTCCGATGAACTAACCTAGGGCCATGCACGTCATAATAACTCCTCGGCACCCACTAGTCGCCATAGACATCTGCCTCCTTCATCCTTCATCATGCATACATGCTGGATGTTAATACCTTGTTCTATCGTTTCTTTCCGGTTCTGCGTATTGCTTACAAAAGAGTTCGAAGAAGGCGACCACCCGGCTCACGCTCCAACGCAAGATCAGGAATCCTACGACTAAGGCAAGCAGAGCTTGTTGCATCTTCTTATCATCAGTTTATGTGCTTATTTATCTATGCCTATGATTGTTTTGTCGTATATGAGGGTTGGAAACCCTGAACTAGCATGCTAGGTAAGATGGTATGCCATGTTTAGCCTTGGTTGAAGTTTCATCTTGTGCCCAAATATCTTAAATTGGATTAAGTGAGATGTGAGAGCCGAGGGTTTTGCACGGTGGATACGGTTAGGTATGATGAGAAGCTTCGGCTTGAGCACCTATGTGAGAGGTGGATTTATTGAGATACCAACCTGAGGTAACTCCATCGTGCATCTCCCTTTTTACCGCGTGGACATCACCGGAATAGACACGGGGGTATGGTTGAGGTAAGTCTCAGAGTCCCGTTGGAGCTTTGCAACCTCCACGGGAAATGCGCTCGCTATACTCGCTGTGGTCGTATTGCCGGTAATGATCCGAGAGAGAAATGATTGAATGATTGGAGAATCCGTGAGACGTCTTCGGGATCGACATGGGGGTATGAGTTGAGGTAAGTCTCAGAGTCTCGTTGGAGCTTTGCAACCTCCACGGGAAATGCACTCACTATACTTGCCATGGTCGTATCGCCGGTAGCGATCCACGTGATTGATAAATTTGAGAATTAATTGGGGTGTGGGCTACCCTCGAAGGGTGTGGTTGTGATGGTACACTGCCAATGTGGATATATGTGAATAATGCCCCACGTAACTGGGAGATTTTGATTATATTACCCCACGTAACTGGGACTCGGCCATCGAGCCAATGAGATATATTTTGGCCGTCGTGCCACAGAGATTTTATTTTGAGAGCCACTGAGCTGATATTTTGAGAGCCACTGAGCGGATATTTTGAGAGCCACTGGGCTGATATTGTTGAGGAGCACATGTGGCTAGTGGTACCATCACACCCCCTGATTTGATGTGGAAATATATGAAATCTGAGTTGCTTGTGATGTTCATGATATTCCTTAATTTTGTTAGCAAATTACTCGTATGTTCAGATCCTGTTAATCAGATATGCATCATGTTTAATTTGTGCCTTACTAGTATGTGTAGGACATTTAATCAAGCACGATTAAGTCTTGCGAGTACTTTTGTACTCACCTAGGATATTCCTAGATCATTGCAGGTGAGCCAGTGGTCGAGAAATGCTTCGATGATGCCTAGCTATCTGGTTCTTCCTTGGTTGGTTATCGGCTCAGGGACTCTTTTGTGGTTTTTGGTCAGCGGTCTATGCGCCGCTGTGGGTCTCACTTAATTTCTTCCGCTGTTGTTTAACTCCGTACTCGGATATGTTTCCGGCTATGTCCGACTGATGTAAACTAATGGTCCGATGTGGACAGCTAGTTTATTATCGTATCGTAGTGTTTCGTTGTGATATGCAAGTTGTTATTCCGGCTGCCCATATGCATTGCGTGTATGAGATGAAGTATATGGGTATGTCGTGAAGGGTTATAGTGGTTCCTCTTTTAACTGTGCCGAGCAGGTGTTGATTGAGTGACCCGCTGGCTGAGATGCTGTGCCGGCCAGGCAGGGTGTGGGTGTGTTCTACCGGGCCTTCGGGCGACCCACTAGCTTTTAAGCTAGGTTAGGGTGTGGGTAGAACCGCCGGGCTCCTTTGACCTTGCTCTGCATGGTGGGATTAGGAACGACTCTAAACCTTCACACGGATCTCAGAATCGTATGTGGCTCTGGGAAGTTGGTCGCTGCCGGCCGGCTTGACCCACGGTGATAGATACATACGACATATGGCGCGTATGGTATGTGGGTCAGGTGTCGGATCTCTCCGCTGCGGTGTGTACGGCGCAGGTACCGTGCCACCCGGCCGACTGATCCTTCGGTCCTTGGCGATTATTCGTTCCCTTAGCCATATGTGATTCCGGGGCCGTGACAGCAAAGTGAAATTACGGTCCATTGCCAAAGTGAGTCATACGCGTGAGGCGTATGTGTTTGGAATCGTGATCCCCCAATTAGGCCGTGGTGAGTCATACGCATTGCGTCGTATGCATGTCGCACGGGGCGGGGCTGGGCCATAGACCGTCGCAGGTAGCGGCTATGGTCACCGTCTTCACTTGTTGTGAATCCCTTGAATCGGATTACAATACCGGGTCCCTCACAATATCACGACGGTGACTCTTTGTTAACCTGCGTGACTCTTCGTGTTCTAAAAACCACCACCCGTCGGATACTAGTGCAACTCTTCATGTTCTAAAAATTGCCGCCCATCGGTGCGCCTCCTCGTATACCGGCGCGACTCCTCATTTCTCAACCGCGCAATCAACACCCACTCAACCAGTGGCGCATCGTTGATGATAGTTTTCTGTCGGCGCCCGGAATCATACCTGAGTTAAGAAATAGTGCATCGTCAAAGACTGAGAAACCATGTAACGAGGGCACATGCTTACCTCATGTGCATCCCTATTAGGTGGTCCAACACTGAACCAGCATAACATACGAACTCCACCTGACCACCCGACACCGAACCACCGAACTAACAGAGGGCAGAAATGGACATCATTATTCCAAGTCAAATAAAATTCCAAACACCCATGTAGAGACTTAACATCCATCTCCGGTGACGAACCTCACAATCACTTAGAACAGTCCAACTCATTTGCCCACACCCTAACATAATTGGCCAAAGCGCAATTAGTGGGTCACCCAAAGACCCGACATAGGAATCCACACCCTGCCTAGCCGGCAACCGCATCTCAGTTAGTGGGTCACTCGACTAATGTGATCACTAAGTTCACATAGAAGATCAATGTCACTTCTCAATCGTCGCTCCATACACTTCAAACATATAAACACTGTGTATAGAGGGACGTGGTAAACCAAATTGTATATCATCACACAAACTCTAAAAGAGGATTTAACAAGATACTAAGTTCAGATCCCTTATGTTTGGGCAAGTATATACATTACAAACACAAGACCCAAAGATCATAAGTAATGAACGAGTTAAATAGCGGAAACATGTGAATTCAACCCTAGATACAAGCTAGTATCCATTAGACCCAAAATAACCCACACACAACCAAAAGTTTGATAGCCAACAAGGGTAACCATTCAAGCATCGTCTTGGAAATACTCAGCGAGGGAGTGTTCACCTATTCCTATGCATGCAATAACAACTACCAATGAGTACAAACATACTCGCAAGTGTTAGTAGTGCTTTGAGATGAAAAGTAGCATGGCAGTAACATGAATTGAACCAACTATCATCACATGATATAAGATGTTCATCAATAACATGAATAAAAATAACGGAACATCAGTAAACAATTCACAATGATCGAGCTCAACATGAGCACCAGTATTCATTCATTTAACTAGGAAAGGTATCAACAGATCATATGAACAAAGTTCAGATCTAAGATTACAACAGATCTTACGAACCTAATGTTCAGATCTAATTTCAACATCAATTCCATCAAGGAGATATTGACGCTCAACAACCCCACCGAGTGCCCTGAGATTCCTCACAAGGGGGTTGCAAAGCCCCATGTGAGCGAGGTCCACCTGGCCACACCCTTAGTCTTCTCATGACCAGCACTCACAGTTTAAAAGAAGCACACCAATGGAATGCCGCTGCAACCTCCAACATTTATCCTGACGTACGACTCGGGCTACCCACACAACACGGTTACAGCCCGGCCATCCAATATGCTCCCACGTCTCTCTTCACCTACTTAAAGTTTACATTGATTAGATCATCAGGTTAATGTTCAACATGCTCATGATAAATCAAAGCAAACATTTACACAATGCAAAACATCATAAGCATGACATACGATACATATAGCAGCATATTGAATGTAAATAACAGCATGACAATGTTTCAAGCTCAGATTGCCTGGATTAGGATCTTCCTGATCTTGCTGGGATTCAGCACAATAAGGCTCCGCTCCCTCGTCACCGATTTCTACTGTATTGCAAAAACGACGACGAAAAGAAAAGGAACACACAAAAATGAGAACTCATAATGCAATGGAATGAAGGATGCATGACATACAAGTCAATGGATGCATATTAAATTTGAATACTTTTGCAATTGGTCTCATGGCTTTTGGATTTACAGAAATAAAGATATAAATTTTTAAATGACAATGACAATTTTAAACATTTTTGACCATTATTAGCAATTCAAAATTTTCTTGGACAGTAGCATGCACGGAATCTTTTTTAGGTTGTAGTACTCTCCTTACTAGTTATTTTTATATAAGGTTCACAAGTTTTGGAAATGGAATGAATTTCTTATGAATTTTGCAATGTTTGAAGAATCTTGAATATTTCAAATCTTCCCAGCAACAAAACATGATTGAAATTATTTTTGGTGGATAGTACATTTGGTCCTGGTCATTCTAATATAAACACTACTGCAGATTGACCTTCTCCTGAACCCCCTCCACTGACGGGCACAAAAAGGTCCGTCGCTGCAGGGTAACACCGCCGACGGACACCAAAGAGCCCGTCAGCGGAGAAGGCAACAAAGATAAACGTGAGGAGAACCACTGATGGGCGGAAAATCGACCCGTCAGTGGAGATGAACGTGAGGTGGCATAGATGACGCGTGAACTCCACTGACGGTCTGTCATGGACCCGGAATTGCATATGATTAGGGGAACGCGAAGTCGCCAAGGGCCGAAGGACTCGTCAGCCCGGTGGCACGGTACCTGCGCCGTACGCACCAAGGTAGAACGATCCGACACCCGCCACGTGCGAGCCGGCCGGAAGCGACCAATCTTCCCAAAACCACATACGATTCCATAATCCGGTGAAGAGTCAGAGTCGTTCCCGAATCCTACCGCGACAAGCAAGGTCGGAGGAGCCCGGCAATTCTACCCACACCCTAACCTAGCTCGGAAGCTAGTGGGTCGCTCGAAGGCCCGGTAGAACGCCCACACCCTGCCTGGCCGGCACAGCATCTCAGCCAGCGGGTCACTCAACCAACACCTGCTCGACTTAGTAGAAAATGGTACGACCTCGATCCTTCACGGCATACCCAAAACGCTTCAAATCATACACGCATTGCGTAAGGGCAGCCTGGGATTAACAACTCGGATATCATAACAAGCTCTACAGATACGATATTAATATTAACTGCCCACGATGGGACAACAACTTACATTATCCAGTCATAACTGAAAGCATATCCGAGTACGGAGAAATTAAACGACAGCGGAAACAAGTGAATGAGTCCCACAGCGTCTTAGCGACCGCTGAGCAAAAGCTACAACTATCCCATCAATCGAACACAACCGAGGAAACAGCAAGCTTAAGCATCATCGAAATAATCTTCCACCACCGGCTCACCTACAAGCTCCAGGGGTAACCTGGGTGAGTACGAACGTACTCGCAAGACTTAACCGTGCTTGATTAAATGTCCTACTCATACTAGTACAACAACAATTAAACATGAATGCTTCTCAGAGTAACAATATACAATTTACGAACATAACATTAATAAGGTGAAATGAGACAGCCTAAGTAACAGATTAACTCAGAATACCAGCATATCACAACCAATTTACCACGAGATCAAATCATTTAAACCCAAATCCATTGGGACAGCCCATGAGTCCGATCCAAATCAATCCGGTAAACATTATCCAATTCAATTAGGGCAGCCCCTAAGTCAAATCCCAGTTGATCCAATCCATATATAAGTCAATTCCAAAATGGGTCAAATCCACATATATCCAGTTTAAATCTCTCGAACCACTACCGACAACTCAACCCCTGCAGGCATAGCGAGTGCATAACAGTTTGGAGGTAGCGAGCCTCCAAAGTGCATGGAGACTTACCTCAACTATCCTCAGTGTTGGTTCTCGCTAGCGTTCACGTGTGATAAGGGATGGTGACAAGCTGAAGATAGGGTTGGTGTGATGACTAAATCTCTACTTACTCCCGCGTCGCCATCAAACTACGATGAACACCAACCGTACCCATTGTGCACGCCCTCGGCTCTCACAACTCACTTAACCATTTAGTTGAAGAGCCATTAGATGTTCTCGACGTAAGACACATCCTACACATGCTAGGGTACGCAACTTGCGACAATTCACAGATAAAACATTCATACACATAGCACATATAACAAGGGCATACACAAGAGTACGGAAGGTAGGATGCAACAAGCTCTGCTTGCCTTGTTCGGGTTGTTCCTGATCTTGCGGGGAGCATGCGGGAGAACTCCAGAATACTTGAAACACCGGTAAGAAGCAAGCGATCTCTAAAAAGGGAAAAAGCAACCCTAAGAACTAATTCGAAAAGGACGAAGATGCATGAATGCCAGTGATATGGATGCACTACGGTGGATTTAAAATAAGGTATACAATTACATAGGCAGGTTAATATTCATTTCAGAGTTTAGGGTTAGTTTTAGTGGTGTTATAACTTTAACCATGGATGAACCTAAAAATGGATGCATGCATGAAATACGATACGCAACTAAGAAGAAAGGTTATAAATCTGTAATTAGGGTTAGGGTTTATTTGATTGATTCGTTGTCGTAGGTGAGAACATGGGGTCGCGATTGTTTTCTGGCCGCTAGGCGAATTGTGATACTAGCATTTTAAGTTTGGCTGTTAAGCTAGATTCTCTAGGACTCTTTTTGTATTTTTCTCAGTAAAGAAAAGAATTTCGATATTCTTATAATTAGCTGGGTGGTGAGGCTCGAGGATGACTAACGGGTCCATTGTCACATATATCTCTACATTAGCTAATTAGTAAGTAATTCAGAATGCCAACTTAGTTTTGAATCATCACTATATTAATTAGAATGGCGTGTATTTTATAAACCGCTCGTGCTGTAATAACTTCAATTTAGGGGTGGTATGCATTTTCTACGGGTTCTACTAGGTTAGCCATATTTAGCATTCCCTGACTTCTTCTTATTAAGAATAACGTATTACATATTTTACTTCTAGTATTGACACATTATCTGAAATGGTAAGTGGGTTTCGTTCAAAGTGTTTGTGCCTAAACATATACTTGGTTGAATGATAAAGGATGGATCTGGCTGCCATATATACGCATGCAAGTGTTTAACCAATGTCTAGTGGTTGTCTAGTTGACTAGTTGTGACTAGTTCCTGTTCTTATCAGACCTCCTACTCATACCTTAATCCCTTCTAAGAAAAGCATGCTCTTGACTGAATTCTGCCCTGCTCTAATCCTCAATTATAACCATCACAAAAGTAGGCTTAAAGTGTCTATTCTTCCAGATTGACAAATTGACCTATGTGGGAGGAACCTTAATAATAATAATCAAAGATAGCCTCAGTTCCATAGGCAGCAACGCAAGTTCTAGCTGCCAATGTATTGTATTATGGAAGAGCATGTAATAACATGGAGTCCACCCTAAGGTCAAGCATCAGCCGCACATAATCCCCATATAGTCCCACTCAAAATTGGATCATTATCATGCCCTTACCGAACTAAAGATCAGCAACATCTCACAACGGAGGAGGGAGATAGCACCAGGCACCCATGGCGTGGAGAGGCAACTGTGAGCCGAATGGAGCAACGGCGGACTAGGGCACTGGCACAGCGAGGTAGAGGGCGAGCGCCAGCTTCGTGGGTCCTTGCACTGGAGAGGGCAGCTCATTGGAACGAGCAAACTGTGGTGCCCAGAGACGGTGGGTTCGAACTCCAATTGGCGGTGGATTTTCCCTCAGCAAACGAGTATAACAGCATTAAGGTTTGTAGAACACGAACTCATGGCTCGAATGGACCTGAGAATGGGGCTCTGAAGCTCACCGGACGCGATGGAGAGGCGAGCTTGGAGAGGCTTTAGATGCGTGGACGCCGGGAGCACCGGCGGAGTTGAAGTGGACGGAGAGCAGGACGGAACCTCAATGGTGGCGGAGAAGAGGAGCGAGGCCGGGGGCGCTGCACGGCGAGCTCATGGGCGGCGGACTTGGGGAACCGCGGTCAACGGCGGCGCGGGGGGGTCAGCGTCGAGCGGAAGGGAAGCCGGTGAGGGGCGGCGGCGTGGTGCAGAGCTCGGGCGGCGGGGCGCGGCTTGCCGCGCCGGCGAGGCAAGAGGGGAGGGCCCGGCGGGGCAAGAGAGCGGCAGCGCAGGCGAGGGGGAGCGCCGATGGGGGAGCTCGGGCCCTGGGGAGCCACGGGTGGCCGGCGGCGGGCTTGGAGCGGCGGCGCGCGGCCACGGGGCAGAGGTGGCGCAGATGGGGGCGGGAGTAGGGCGGCGGTCCTGGTGGCGTGCGGGGCCGGTGCCGGAGGGGCGGCGGCCCAGGTGGTGGCCGCTCGGATGGTGGTGGAGGCGCTGGCCGGCGGCGACCTGAGCTGGTGGGGAGCCCGGCGACCGGCGCACTGGAGGAGGGAGGGGAGGAGTGGTACCGGCCGGAGGTTGGGCGCACGCGTGGGGGCAGAGCCCAGGGCGGCGGCGCGCCTGAGCTCGGCCAAGAATAGGGGAGGCCAGCGGCCAAGAGCAGGGGAGCTCATGCATGTGGGTGGTGCTGGGATGGATCGAATGCTCCGGCGATGGGGAATCTGGTGGCATAACATGCATAGCTCAAATATTGGTTTTGGATGAGAGATTGGGGGGGGATGGCAGTGGGTGTTGCTCTTAGTGTTGAGAGAAATGGAGAATGGCAGGAGGTTGAAGAAGGGATGGGGAATAAAAAGGAGCTGTAGGGGGGTTGGTTTGCTACGTGGAGAGGATGGACTGCAGCAGAGGCCAGATGGAGAAAAGGAACAGGGGAAAGAGAAAAGCTATGTGGCGTGGGGAATGGGAGGCTGCCAGCGGGGCCCACGGGCAGGAGACTTCTATAGTATTTTCTTTGCTTATTTAAAACAAGGCTAAGATAACAGGAGTTCCAAACAAAATAAAATTTGAATTATAAGGGTTTTGAATTTATTTCATATTAGACTTGTGGTCAATATGTTATTTAGATTTTTAATGTATTATTCCATTTATATTTTGAGGAGAGGGGGTTTACTCGATCAGCTATTTCCAAACTTTATGTGCGGAGAGAAACTACTAAAATAAGTTTGGTCTTAATGTACAAATAAACTTCGATTGACTGGTAACAGTTTGATAACCTAGACATTTTTGGAACATATATCAAATTTTTGAATCATGAGTTGTAGTGGCATTGGTTTCACTGTTTTATTTCACATTAACCATAAGGTCGTGAGTTAGGGTTTTTAATCGAAATCGTGTTAAAGTATCTATATGCATGCATGCGAACGAAAGAATCGTTTTTGTTCGTGAAAATTTTCACTGACCTCATATTTGAGAATAGGGTCACTACACGGTCTCAATTTAAGTGCCCGTCAGTGGAGACTACAGATCCACTGACGGGCTCAGATGCGGCCCGTCAGTGTAAATGGGAACATATGACGTTGCATTTTACTGACGGGCCCTGGGAACCGGCCCGTCAGTAGAGACGTTGTCTTCACTGACGGTATAGATCCTCGTCCGTCAGTGGAGATTATTGCATGGTTGGCTGAAGAGTCACTGACGGTCCCCTTTTACGCGACCGTCAGTGGTGATCTCGCCTATATAACCAGAGCGGGGCCCTCGCTGCTGGCCAGTGCTCGCGCCGCCCACTGGCCAGCAGCGAGTGCCGCCGTCGCCCCAGCTGCTGCCGCCGTCGCCGCCGCCCCCCCTTCCCCCTCCAACCCACCAACACTTCTCCCCTCTCCCCAACCCTCCTCCCCATGCTCTAGAGAGACTAGATCTAGATCTAGATCTAGATCTAGATCACTCTCTCCCTCCTCCTCTCACTCTCCCTCTCTCTCACTCCTCTCACTCTCCCCCTCCTCCTCTCACTCTCCCTCTCTCCCCTCCTCCTCATCTCTCACTCCTCCTCTCACTCTCACTCTCTCCATACATCTCTCCCTCCTCCTCTCACTCTCACTCTCTCCATACATCTCTCATTTCTAGCTCTCTCTCATCTCTCCCTCCTCCTCTCACTCTCACTCTCTCCATACATCTCTCATTTCTCACCAAAAAGATCGCTAGCGCTCGGTAATAATGCTCGCCAGTGTTCTTTTCATGTCGTATATGTATTTGATGTGGTTTTCGGTTATCGAACTGATTAGTTTCGTGTCGTAGGTGTTGATCGATGGATCGCAGTTGGATGTACGACAACTGGGCAACAGAGAGTTGGGCTATGGCTTTGAACGAGTTTCTTGATGTCGCCAAACGAGATATGAGGGCAAAAGGTGGCACGAAGATTTGCTGTCCATGTCGCGATTGCAAAAATTTGGTAATGTTCGATACGAGAGGGAGGGTGACGGTACACCTGGCGCTTAAGGGTTTCATGTCAGGCTATACACGTTGGACATGTCACGGCGAGGAGGAGGAAGATCAGGTGTTACAGCAAGCTGCCGAACACGGAGATGATGAAGAAGACGAGGGGAGCATCGAACCGGACGCCGAAGGAGAAACGGGAAACAATTTGGCCGATATGGTGCAGGACGTTCACATGGTGGAGCAGGTGGTGATAGATCCCGAGGATGAAAGAGAGGCTGCTAAGTTCTCGAGACTAGTTGAAGACCGTTGTATACCGGTTCCGATCCAGAGCACACGCGTCTGTCGGTCACGCTGGAACTTCTAAGGATCAAGGCAGCCCACAACTGTCCGGACGAAGGCTTCGATGAGACACTGGCTTTTCTTGCAAAAGTTTTTCCGAAAAACAACTTGCTGCCCACGAGCACCGAAGAAGCCAAGAAGGTTATCTGCCCTCTTGGGTTAGAGGTGCAGAGGTTCCATGCGTGTCCGAATGACTGCTTTATTTACCGCAAGGAGCACGAGAAGCTGTACAAGTGTCCCACGTGCAACACGTCCAGATTCAAGAGGGGTAGAAAGCAAGCCGATGATGAGGACCCAGTGAAGAGTGGCGCTCCAGCAAAGGTTGTATGGTATCTTCTGGTCCTTCCCCGTTTGAATCGTTTATTCGCTAACAAGAAGGAGGCAAAGCTGCTACGTTGGCACGCCGAGGGGCGGAAAACTGATGATGGAGTGATGAGACACCCTGCCGATGCTTCGCAGTGGAGGGCAATCGACGCCCAATACGATGATTTCAGAAAAGATCCGAGGAATATCAAGTTCGGTATGAGTACGGACGGGATCAATCCATTCGGCAACATGAGCAGCAGACACAGCACTTGGCCCGTGGTTCTATGGATGTACAACCTTCCTCCATGGCTGTGCATGAAACGAAAGTACATACACCTCTGTATTCTCATACAAGGGCCGAAGCAACCTGGGAACGATCTGAACATGTATCAACAATTATTGTTCGAAGAACTAGCTACACTGTGGGAACCAGGGGCCCAGGTCTGGGACGCATACGAAGAAGAGTACTTCAATCTGAAAGCGCTGTTGTTCACGACGGTCCAAGACTACCCCGCATACGGATATCAGTCCTGCCAGTGTGTTCATGGGTACAAAGGATGTGTGAAGTGTTTGGAGTCTACTACAAGTTTACACCTAAAGGGATCCAAAAAATCGTGTTCATGGGCCACCGAAGGTGGCTGAAACAGAACGACCCATGGAGGCAAGAGAAGGAATTGTTTGACAATACTGTTGAGGTCCGTTCGGCGCCTCGGGAGAAGACCGGGGTGGAAATCTATGACATCGTGAACACGATGCCCCCTGTTACGCCCGGTAAGACACAACCGTCTGTTCCCATGCAGGACGGCGTCTGGAAAAGGAAATCCGTATTCTGGGATTTGCCTTACTGGAGATTCCTAAGCACACGTCACAGCATAGATGTCATGCATGTTGAAAAAAACGTGTGCGAGAGCTTGCTTGGTATCCTGCTCAACATTTCAGAAAAGACAAAAGATGGACCGAAGGCACGAGCTGACATGGAATTCTTGGGTATAAGAAAGAAGCTGTGGGCTACGAAGCGAACGACCAAGTTGGGGACGGGTGCAGTCAGAATCAAGACGGACTGTCCCGCTGCTTGTTACACTCTCAGCAAAAAAGAGATCGTTAGCTTTTTGGAGTGCCTCCAAGGTGTCAAAGTTTCTTCCGGTTACTCGGCAAACATCGGGAGAATAGTTGACATGAAGAGTCACCGTGTAATTGGTATGAAGTCTCATGACTGCCACGTGATGATTACGCAGATACTTCCTGTTGCAATCAGAGGTCTCATGGAGCCGGAGGTCCGCAAGACAGTCTTGAATCTGTGTAACTTCTTCAACACGATATCTCAGAAGTCGATCTCCGTTACGCGTTGCCACAAGCTGCAGGAGGAGATCATTGTCATACTGTGCGAACTTGAGATGTACTTCCCTCCAGCATTCTTCGATATCATGGTACATCTCATGATCCATATCGTCCCGGAGATACTGGATCTAGGTCCCGTGTTCCTACACAACATGTACCCGTTGGAAAGGTACAATGGGGTTGTGAAGCGCTACGTTCGTAACAGGTCATAACCAGAAGGTAGCATCATCCAAGGCTATGTTGCCGAAGAGTGTGTCGAGTTCTGCACTGATTACTTGGCTGATCAAAAGTCCATAGGTGTTCCTGTTTCACGGCACACGGGAAGGCTCGATGGTGAAGGCCATGCACGCGGACAAAGGCCTTTACATGTCTACAATTCAGTACCCAGTAGGTCAGATGACTATGACAGAGCACATCTCGTGGTCTTGCAACACCTGACGGTGGTGCATCCCTATCTTTGGATGCACATGGTAAAGCTTGAAAAAGAAAACCCGAAGAAGGGAGAAGCGTGGCTCTCGAAAGAGCACAATGGAAAGTTCGCAACATGGCTTAAGAACTACTGGTATGAAAGGCCTCCGACAAATTTCGAAGAAGAGACGGTCAAAATGCTGTCACAAGAACCTACGAGCAAGGTCCTGACATATCAAGCATACGATATCAACGGATACACATTCTATACGGAGGCTCAAGACAGGAAAAGCACGTATCAGAACAGTGGGGTGACGATGGAGGCTAAAACCGGTAACCGTAAGGACATATACTACGGTGTTATCGAAGAAATTTGGGAACTGGACTACACCGTCACGAAGATACCCATGTTTCGTGTCAGATGGGCGAAAAATATCCATATCGATGATGACAAACTCACTACCGTGACTCTACCTCCCCCGACATCTATTGAGTCAACACAGGTCAAAGCAATCAGTGCGAAAGATGAGCCATGGGTTCTAGCTAAACAAACCTCACAAGTCTTCTACATAAAAGACCCAAAGGCACAGAAGCGCCATGTCGTCAGAAAAGAGAAGAAGAGTATTGTCGGAGTCGATGGTGTTGTTGACGAAGAGGACTACAACCAATTCGACGACCCGGACTCCGAGCCAGAAGCCGTTGATAAACGCCCCATAAAAAGGAGAAAAAGCTAGCAAGGATGCTGAGCCCTACGTCAGACGCAGTCACGCCGAAGGACTAACGTATACCACCAAGAAAATCACAATTCATGAGAAGATTTCCGAAGACGACGAAACCTAGCTATTTGTATGTGTGTGTACAAAAGTGTCTTGGTTTGAATGATTTCATGTAACGTGTGTACTTCTGTATGTGTAAATTGTGGATGAATTTGAAGTACTTAGGGAGCCACGCGCTAGGGAGTACATGAGGGCGCACACAAGGTCTGACCCTGTGACGAGGTCACCAATTTATGAGTCCGAGGAACTGCAGGTGGTGGCCGACCGGCTGGTAACGACTCAACCAAGTCTCTTTTCGTACTTCATTACGTTGCATCCAAATACGCTGTCTTCTCATCACGTAATTTAACTTGCAGGCCGAACTGAGCCAGCAGCCTGGAAGCTCGCAGGACTCCGTCACGAGCTTCCCAAGATGGAACGACGATCTGGCGAAGGCCCGACAGAAACCGGAGCATCGGGGCCGTGTAGTAGGCGTCGGGGATGGCGTTAAATGGGATAAGGTATTTCCCCGAAACCCCGAGGGGAGCCGCCGCCCCCGGAGAGACAGCCAGGAGTTCATGGACAATCTGCAGGAGCAAATGCGCGAGATTGCCGAGCAAACGTGGCTACGTATGCAGGTGGCCGCAGCGCAAGGCCAGCAGAGCGTGCCTCCCGCTAACCAGCCTCTAGGATGGAGCAGCTGCGCATCCACCTCGGACGGCGGCCCCTACTCGGTGAATCCCGTCGACAGCATCACCGTAAGTCTCGTCCGCTAAACGTGTCGTTATAGTACGAGCTGTTCTCATTTTCCTGACTCCAGTGTGGACGGCACGTCTATCCTCTGTTTCGCAGGAAGCCACCAGATGCACACTCACGGTGCAGATTCCTGGCATGAAGGTCCCGGTGGCGCACGGCCAGGTTTTCCCAACGGCGGAGGGGGCAGTCCTGCACTGTGTTCCTATGCGGGAGCACCACGCGAAGGTCCAGGTCGACCTCGTCCTCAATGACTACAGCGAGGTGTTAGTCCCTGTCCCCCCCGAAGAGGAGCTGACGAAGCTAGGGCAGTGCAGAAACTGCTTCATCCAGTGGCCGAAGAGCCAGATCACTATAACCGCGGCGGCCTCTCCTCGCACGGGCCCCTCGTCCAACAACCCCTCTCCATCAATCGGACGATCTCCGTTGGGGCTCAGCCAATCACCCCCGTCCTTTAAAGACCTGGAGGACCATCTTGTCGGGGACCAGCACATGTCACCGATTTTGCGGTCCCCGCCCTCCGAGGTTCAAGGCGACCCCCCTGGATCAACCGAGGGGGAAGATTTTCTCTCCCGCCACGCTAGCTGGGACGCTGGAAGCAGCGTTGGCGGCAGGCATGAGCCCGGAGCCGGTACACCAGAGGAAGAAAAGCAAAAAGAGACGGGCCGGCACCGGCGAGAAGGAAAGAAAGGAGCAGAGGCAGAAAACCTTATCCTTCTCAACATCGTCAGTAGAATTATCTACACGGAGCAAGGGCCTCTGGCGATATCATTACGAATCAGGTCAGGACTTGCTCCCACAGGATGAGCTGGACAATCTGTCGGAGGACATGAAGACGCTGCATGAAGATTACCTGAAGATGTCCAGAGATCCTGGTACATTCTGCCAATATTGGAAGGTGAAGGTGCCAAAGGAATACAATTTTTTCATGCAACATGACCAAGACACCTTCGACATCAACTTTGAAGACCTATTCCACATGTACAACCTCTATAGGCTCGACACCACCATGATCAGGCTATGGGCTCTGTACCAAGCCCAAGAGTGCAGACGTCTTCGGGACTCCCATATTGGCATAGTCGATCCGATATGCATGAACGAAGGCTATGCCGGGACCCCAGAGGGTCAAGGATTTCTTCAAGAATACCTGTCGAATGCATTCGTGGTTCATAAGGACAAGGACTGCATACTAGCCCCCTATAACCCTCCGTAAGTACTAAACTTAGCACCGTGGAGTTTATTTTTGTTTTTTACGTACGTATCTCCGCCTGCTTACGTTTAGTTGTTCACATTTACGCAGCGACCACTGGGTCCTAATTGCGATCGTTCCAAGCTGGGCCAAGGCTTTTTACTTTGACTCCTCGTCGAACAAGACAGCGGACTTCACAAATATAACTAAGATTCTGGATGCAGCCTTTTTCAGAGCCAAGTTCTCGGGCCATCAAAAAATACCTGTGAAAGCGAAAAAATTGGTACACCATTACAAGTTCCCTTGCAGAGTTCAGCCGGAAGGTTCCGTGACATGTGGGTACTACACCTGTGCCCATATGGACCTATTTGTCCGGTACAAGAACAAGCATTGGAAAGATATGAAAGAACTGAAGGCTTGGAGCGAGCTGGGAAGTCATATGTACGACTGGCGACAAGACTTTGCTCGGATCCAAAAAGTCTTCGCCAGACTCATCAACCTTGAAGTCATCAATCCGATGGGTGAATTCTACGCCGGCCCCCAATTTCCGAAGCCAAACTTAAGCGGGAATCAATAGAATCGTTGTTTCTGTAATTGAATAAACAATTGTTTCATACTTGTGACCGTCGTTGGAGTGTACATACTATATATGTGATTATAAATGTTATGCGATTAAGAGATTTGACTCTGTGAATGAATAGTTCGTATAGCCTGTGATTAGGAATAATGTAATCCTATAGTCTATTATTATGAATAATCTAAGTGTGATTATGAGCTAAAACAGATCCATTTCGGTTAGCAGGAATGCATACCTCTACTGACGGGCACTTACGGACAGCCCGTCAGTGGAGTTTAACCTCTACTGACGGGCTTTCATTACGCGCCCGTCAGTACTGATAGAACTAGGAGCCCGTCGACATATCTCTACTGACGGTCACTTACGGACAGCCCGTCAGTGGAGTTTAACCTCTACTGATGGGCTTTCATTACGCGCCCGTCAGTACTGATAGAACTAGGAGCCCGTCGACATATCTCTACTGACGGTCACTTACGGACAGCCCGTCAGTGAAGATATACCTATACTGACGGGCATTTATTACGCGCCCGTCAGTACTGATACAACCAGGTGCCCGTCGGTTAGCAGGAATACATATCTCCTCTGACGGTCCCTGTGTGACCGTCAGTAGAAATTAACAGTACTGACGGACCGTATGACCGTCAGTGGAGTTACCCCCTCCACTGACATTTCCAGGGTGACGGGCCCCCTGTCCGTCAGTAGAGGGGGTTTGGCGACCGTCAGTAGTGACCTGTTCTGCAGTAGTGAAAATTTAAATTATTTGGAGTAAGTATGAATTTATTGCAATTTTTACAAGTTTTAGAAACTTTAAATATTTTTCTATGCTTTTCACAGTAAATAATTACCCTCAGTTCTTTTTATACTCAGGAGGATCTACTCTAGAGGCTGACTGGTAGGGTCCATAGCTTGTGGGCGCACATGTGGGGTTAAATAGGTTGACTAGTCAGAGGACGTTGTGTTGTTAGCGTGCGCTGGAGTGGAGGAAGATGGGAGAGCGGCGGTGAGCAATTCTGGCAGAGTGGAGGGGAATGGGAAGTTGGCGATAGGGGAAGATACGCAGGCGCTAGGGGAGCTCATCCGGGTCCTTGGTGTAGCTTCGAAGGGGCAGCTTGGAGGAGTTCATCGGCGGCAGTGGCCGAGGCATTGAGGTCACCGTTGGCGGGTGAACCTAGGGCACGCATGTATCCGGGAAGAGGTCAGGGAGGATGGGGAGCTCATGGGGAAGCGAAGGAATGAGGAATGGGGAAACCAAGGCTCACCGGGGAAAGGAGAGAGCTTAACAGCGAAGAATCACGACAACAATGGTGCTCAGCGGCGGGGCTAGGGTTAGGGCTGGCCGACAGGTTTCCTTAAGAGGAAAGGAGGCGAGGTGCGTAAAAGGGGAGAGATAAGGCCTGTGTGGGGGCATTTAAGGGGTGGCGATGCATTGTCTGGGCTGGGGGCTTCTAGCGTGGTCAGAGCCACCATGTCCCGGGCGGTGGCTGCAACATGGAAGAAGCAACCTGGCAGGTGGGCCCTGCCTGCTAGGGTTTAGAGGAGGAAAGTAGGCCGCACTCAGGGCACCTTCGCGTGGGAGAAATGGAAAGAGGAGGTGGGCTAGATCGGGTGGGCTGGCACGATGCAGTGGGCCGAGAGGCTTGGCGAGCCGAGACCGACCCACTCGGCCTAGGAGAGGTTTTTGTTTTTTTTTGTTTGTCTGTTGAGATGTATTTGTAATTAAATGAAGGTTCAAGCATTGTTACAAAAGTTTGGAAAAATTTAGGGAGACTATATTATAAATTTGACCTATTGTGAAATTTTCAAATTAAACAAAAATTATTTGACTGAGTTTCATCCAAATATTCAACGTTGGCCCAAATTAGTTGTTCTAAGCTTCCAAAATTATGAAATTTTTACTGGAGGTGTATTTTGTAGCATCATATCCAGATATAAAATTTCACAATATTTTATGGAAAGAATCACCATAAAATGTATATCTACGGATCTTCCAGTTTAATGATTTGGATGACTTTCACTTAGCTAAAATAGTTCCTTGGTCATTTGTTTTTGGTTTCTCCTCAATTGCAACCCAAGGGAGATCATAGACCTGCCAGGATGCTAGTTTGTTTTGGTGAAACATTAATTGTAAAATTTTTGGTAATGATGGTTCTAGGTTTTGTTAATTTGAGAAGAAGTTCGAGGATGATATAAATTAAGATTTATGAAATGCATGAATGTAAGAGGGCTGAGATGATATCATGCTTAGATGCTTACAATATCTTGGTTACAGACTTGGGGTGTTATATTTTCCCATGCTGCCACTCTTCGTACAACATATATCAACAATGGGCTCCCTGGCTCGCCTGTTATTGAAGAGAAGTTCCGTAACTGATCGCACACTATATGTGCAAAAGGAAGCATAACACAAACTTTCATGGATTAGAACATGAAAGAAAACATAGTTCATTACATAACACAAGGCCTATAAGGCGAAGAGGAAACATAGTTTAGAAATTACATATATACTAACTAGGCTAGTTATATATGCATATTTCAAAGATAAAAATAAAAACTAAAAGTTCCCCGACAGGAAATCTTCATCCAAAGGGTCCGGCATCAAAGGGGAGACCGTAGCAACATTAAAGATGCACACAGGCTCAAAGCCCCACCGTGTACTTCACGTGGAGGCACCGGACGACCGCTTTGTCTCGTAGCGGGTGAGGATACACCCTACCTCATGGTGAGCTTCGAGGAAACGGTGTAGTCACGAAAACTTCTTTCGCAGGATAGACCGGGCGATCTAGCCACTGGAGTACTACAGGGGGTCGAGGAAGGTAAGGAGGAGGGTGTCCTTGGTCCCCCACAGTCGGAGAACTCCAGTGCATCCATCGTGTTGTGGGAGAGCACCAGGTTGATGCATGCATTGTCCTCGCGGATTGGTGAAGCAAGAGGCGACGCCTCCCTCTTTCACTTCCCGAAAGAGCTAACTATGGGGAGAGAGCACTGGCTTTTGAGGGAAGGAAGATGAAGACGAGAGAGTGTGCAGTTGTGTGGAGAGAATGGGTCGAAGAGAGTAGTTACATATGGGGTAGTGCACTCTTCGTCTCCTCCATCGCACAACTTCTGAGGCCATCCCAATGACAGGACAAAACGAAGGTTGTCATTAATGACTCACACTGATGGGAGGCCGATCTGCCCATCGTTGATGATCACAGTCATCAATGATGGTCCTCAAAATAGGTCGTCATTAAGAGTCATAAACGATAGCTTCTACTTCTGGACTATCATTGACCTGTTAAAGTTATCAGCGACGTGTTCTTCCTCTAGCCCATCATTGACAGTGAGTTTCATTGACATAACAAGGATACCCGTCGTTGATGTGGATCGTGGATAAGGGTTTCTATAGTAATGACTGAAAGTGCATTTTGGCCCCATAAGTGGGTTTTGATGATTAATGACATAATGATTATGGGACTAATGTGCACCTCAAGATATTGATCAGGTTTTTAGTCCCAAAAGTAAGTTGGAACAGGCGTTGACAACCCCTAAAAAGATTAAAGAAGAGATAGCATGGAATCGAGAAGGTTAAGGACCTTTTCTAGTCCTTTGAGTGATCCAATCATCACATTGAGTATAGGATAGTCGTACAATAAAGGGGGAGCTAGTCAACCACATGGAAGGAGATACTTATTGAGTGCTCAAAAGAAATAATTTCTATAAGTCTTTCAAAATCTCTCTAGACAATATTGTCCAGTTGGCCAAAATGTCCGAGTGTGTGTGAGAGTAGGCTCCATCATGCTAAGTGTTGACCCGGACCCTCGAGTGAGGTTCCTTTGGATTATCCAGTCTGTCTGAACACTTTGAGTGAAGATAAAGGTTCTATCCAGATATCGTTTTCGACCTGGACCTTCCGAGTGAAGGTCATTCAGACTGTGCGATATCCACCCAGTAGCTTTATCTAGAGCGTGACGTTTTCCGGAACCTCCGAGTTGTGACAAAGCTTCTGTCCCGAAGCCCTAGCTTCGTCCATACCTTCTGAGTGAAGTTCATCTGAAACATCCAAGCCAAGACATAACTCATGTCCTAGTGCTTTATTTTGTCCAGACCTTTGTGATCCGGCACCTCCAATAAAACCAAGTTGGCTCTGCCTTTTCCTATCCAGAACCTCTGAGTCAATTTGTGTTTCAGGACAGAAGGGTTGATTTCATTTTGAACCTCCGAATTTCAATGATCTAGACCCTCCTTTTCTTGGGCTTTCCTAAGGTTTGAACTATCCGACATGTCCGAGCTGCATCCTCTGAGCAATGCTTTTCTCCCAAACTAGCCGTTTGGTTTTGAATCTCGGAACATCCGAGCGAGGTGGTCCAAAACTTCCAAGTGAAACTTCTAGGTGGAGGCGAATCCATGTGTCCCAAATCCAGACCTGATCATTTGCCCCCTTCTCACTTACATTCTTGTGAGAAACTTTGAGAGGGACAAAACTTGAGGATTTAGATTAGATTTCCATTGAGCATTCAAGCAAGAGATCACCTCCAAGAAAGAGACCAAGTTCCTATTACTCTTGGAGATCGGGGCCTCCTAGATGGTTAGGCATCACTTGGTAGTCTTCAAGCTTGTGAAGAAGCCTAGAAGTTTGTGAAGGCCGAAACTCGCCAACACAAGGTGAATGGTTCCCAAGAGAAGAGGGAGGCTTCACATTGACAAGCGTCTTGAAGAAAGATCACGTTTCGGTGCTGGCTTCGATCATCGGATCAAGCTTCCTCAACGACCATGTAGGACCTCTCCAAGGATCCGAACTTCGATAACAAATCCTTTTGTCGCTATGTTTGGTTTCTCTTCGCCCTTATCTTCTAGATTGAGTTGTTGTTGTTTAGGTTGCTAGAAGTATTTCCTTATCATCTTGCATTCTTGAATAATTAGGTCTTAAATTTTTTATTGCCTATTCACCCCCCTCTAGGCGACATCATAGAGAGCAAGGATGTCTTCTAGTGAGGGTTTCCATGTTGGTAGAAACCAATAGATTAGGAATATTCTTGTGCATCAAGTTTAGTCTTTGCATTTAGTGTTTGCATCTTTATTTTCAGTAGCATTGCATTTAGTTTATACATTCTCACTGTCCTTTACTTGCATCCAAAAATACCAAAATTTTTTTGCAATAGTAAAGTAGACAATTTCAATTTTAGCGGTGCAAAACAATTGTACGTGATGGATACAATTGAGAAAGTGGGAGGTTAACCTCCTAGCTCCTTAGGTTCATTTTGAATACTTCCACATCAAAGAAGCTAGAACACACTTGTGTACTTGTAGGCCATCAATAGCCCAGATGACCTTCACTCAGAATGTCCGAGTGGAAAAAGATGTCTCGATAGAACCTATGCCTTCACTCGGAGTGTCTGTACATACTTCACACGGAAGGTCTAAACAATAGGAACTCAACTGGACAGAAACTTTGAAAGATTTCAAAAGCTCTGAATGAACCTCACTCAGAGGGTCTAGGTCAACACTTAGCAAGCTAGAGCCTACTTCCACACACACTTAGAGATTTCAACCGATTGGTCCGAACATTTCAGATAGGCACTAAAATTTGGTGTAGGGAGATTTCCAAATACTTTTAGAAAGGATTTCTTTTGAGCACTTAGCAAGTTATCTCCTTCCATGGTGTTGACTACATCTGCCCTTTATAGTACGGTTGTCCTATACTCAATCTGATCATTGCATCACTCAAAGGACTAGAAAAGGTTCTTAATATTTTTGATTCCATGTCGTCTCCTTTTCAATATTTTTAGGGATCACCAACACCTGTGCCAACTTGCTTTTGGGACTAAAAACCTGATCAACATCTTTATGCACACATTAGTACCTTAATTGTTTAGTCATGAATCATAAAAAACCACTTAGGGGGCCAGGATGCACTTTCAATCTCCCTTTTTTGTGACTGATGACGACACGATTAAAGCTCTGGTGAAAGGATTATGCGAAGTTGTTTTGGGTTCCAAGATATAGAATTAGCTCCCCTTAAAGACGTGCATTCTTTAGAATTTCTTTTGAATGCAAATGCACAAGGAGAATGTGAAAGAGCTCGCCCTATATCTTGGAATCCGTGGATGTGCATAGTGTACAAAAATAAGCACATGTCAAAGATACTATGCACGAGAGAGATGATCATGGAAAACAATACACTAAGAAATATAAGCAAGAGCAAAGCATAGTGCATATGATACAAGCATCCATGTCATCACCACAAAAGAATAGAGTTTACAGGACATCATGAGCACAAGAAGAACAATTCTTATAATCTCAAAACCTCTCTACCCATCTGAAGCTAGCTTAGCACTAATTTCATCTCGCCTTTTGACATCAAGACACCAAAAAGAGAAAAAGACCTAGAGCCCATCTACTCTAAGCCTCAGGAGCATCGTCCACTAGCGTGGAAGGTGTGCGGAAGTAGTAGTCATAGGAGCCGTGGTGCTGATAGTCAAGGTAGAGTCCAGTGCAGTAGCATCTGGAGCTAGAGTGGCTGGAGCTGGAGATTGCCATGCTCAAAGGCTTCCTCTTCCTCAGTGGATTTTTCTTCAAGGAATGTCATTAAGATCTTAGCCATACACAATTGATTCTTCTCGGGCTTGGCTACCATCTTCTCAAGCTCAACTTACTTCTCCATCCAAATTCTCTGATTTTCTTCAACTCGAAGGAGGGATGCAAGAGCTAAGTCAAACTTGGCATTGTAGGAGAGCTGTGCTATCGAAGATGAAGCTGGAGCCGAAGTGGTGGCACTTGGTGCAATGGTAGTCGGGGGCCTCGAAGGTGATTTTGCATGCTTGATCTTTGGCCCCAATGCTTTTATAACATTTGCTTCTTTCCTCGAGTTGTACGCCTCATGTTTCACCTTAGGAAGTTCTTGCTCGTCTTGGAGTTGATGAGCCTCTGAATGCAAGGAGCAAAAGGAGAAGACCTCTTCTGCTCCATGGAAACAATGCAAATAGCCTCATACAAATACTCCATGATTTTGAACTGAGTGTCATTGTCGAGGTAGTAGAGGAAGTTGATGGTGTAGGATCTGATGTTGGTAGCATCACCGACCTTGGAAGCTAGGGTGTTTATCAGAATCTTGTTCAGGGTTGAGAGCTCTAGATACAATCCTGTGGTCCCACCAAGCTTCACATCAAAGATTCAGGCTAATAAAACGGTGCCATATCTAAGGTGGTCTTGGATACCTCGACATGGATGTACTCAAGCTCTTCATCTATGTGAGGAAGCCCTAGGACCTCAACAAAATCAACAATGTGGTGCTCAACTTTTCCCAATAAGTCATCCATATAATAGTCTCTCTGTCTGAATTGAAGAACACGGTGGCATAGAACTGAAGGATGAGCTCATTACTCCAATGTTGCCTGAGAGCCATGATACCATCCGCACCAGCTGCGGTGCATTCCTGATTAACATTTTGGAAACTCAACCTCTCATCTACATAACTATAGTCGACATAACCCTGCTTGATCACTAGAGGAACCTGGGTGGCAAGAACCATCTCATAGTAATCATGTTGAAAAAGATTCCAGAAACGAGGATCAATCGATGTTCTTCTGCCGGCATAGGGGTCCTAAAGATGCTAGCTTAAGCCCATAAAGATAGGGCTATCGAGGACAGGAGGATGTCTAGCAGACTTGCCAAGAGGACCGCCACTGTCCTGGCAGAGAAAGCACCTACAACCAAGAAGGGTGGTGCTAGGAGAGCTTCCACTGCTCCTGCCGCCTCTGAGGGAGATGGAAATCTCTTGGCCATAGTGCAGGGCAGTGAGGACTCCGGTGAGGCGATCGCCGGAGAGAAGGGTAGCGAAGTCACTGGGCGACGGCAAGGAAATGGTGGCAATGAATAGGTGCTTAATGGTTCGCACGGGATATTTCGGTAAAACCCTAGCCGGGTGGTCCCTTAAGTGATAAACAGTTTGCTCACCATCTGGAAGGTCTAGGTGAAGATCACACAGAAGTTCTGAGTGAACACAGCAAAAAATCCCAGAGTGTTCACACGGAACCTTCGAGCAAGGTTTGTTTGGATATTCTGAAAAATAAGTAGTTTATGTACTGCAAGAGAAATTTCATCCAGAAGTTTCGAGCGGGTGCTGTTCGGAAGTTCTGAGTGAAATCAGACGTTCTCTTTCAAAAATGTTGCCCATCTGGAAGTTTTGACTGAGACTGGTCCAAAAGTTCTAAGCAACAAACCAAATGCTCAAATGTCCATATTTAAATGAAGATTTTGGGGAGAAATATATAAGTAGTATTTATGGGATCCTTATGGGTTCCTTTTACATGCAAGGAAGAACTTCAATTCGCCCATCATAGACATTTCAAATTTTTCAGCCATCTCTTTCAAAAACTTTCACTAACTGCATTGTTAGTCGACCCAAAGATGATATCGCCCACATATATTTTTCAAACAAATAATTTCCCATCAATGAACTTGGTGAACAATGTGGAAACAATCTTTCCAGTTTTGAACCCTATCTTGACTAGAACCTCACTAAGGCACTCACACCATGCTCTAGGGCTTGTTTAAGGTCATATAGGGCATTATGGAGTTTATAGAGATGGTTAGGGAACTTAGGGTCTTCAAAAATTGGAGGTTGCTCTACATAGACCAGCTCATTGATTTTCCCATTTAGAAAAACACTCTTGACATCCAATTGATAAAACATGATATTGTGATGATTAACAAATTGCAAGCAAGATATTTTTGGTATTTTCGGATGCAAGTTGTTATACTCTGATACCCCTTCTTGTGTGCATCATTAGGTCAAGTAATTACATCTTAGCTCAAGTAATTACATGTTTAATCCCTCATTGCATCATTGAGTATCTCAACTCTCACATTTTATTATTTTTAGTGAGTTTCAGATTTGGAAAAAATGATCCAATTGACACTTCCCTATGGATTCAACATCCTTTGTCAGTGAAAATTGTTGCAATTGATCCCCTAAACTTATGGGTCATCATTCCTCACGGCTTGTCCATATTCATCTTGCTTGTTGCGGAAGACTCACATGGTGCCGATGATGTTTTGGATTACAAATTCAGTAGCAACTTGGTAGGACAGGTGTGGAGTATCCAGTTTTAAGGCCGGATAAACCCCCATGTTTCCTGTATTAGTCCCATGATCAGTAACCAGTACACACAGGTTAGCTTGAATATCAAGGGCATACACGTATAAATAGATATTCATAATTAAACTGACCGTCATGGTCGAGTCCAAATATCTGAAGCCCAATGGCCAAGAGTCTGCAGCAGAAAATCAAGCGATGGTGCAACCCACCGATATGCCTTACCTGACAGGCAACCGAGTGGGATTACGCCCTAGCTATGTCGTACGTTGCCATTGTCTTTGGGGTATAACCCCTCTCATCTGGCCATATCAACAAGCCAGGTGAGTACATTGAATGTACTCGTAAGCAAACCCGCAGGGAGTAGTATCACAGCTAGATCCATGCAAGGCTTTAGTTCAAGGAAGGTATTCTAGCCTAGGTTGCATATTGTGTGGAAAGTAAGTTTTCACCAAAAGTATAATAGTAGATTGGCAAGTGTTTTGACAAACAACATCTGGTGACAAAAATTCACTCCATCATGACGATAGCATCACCTATTGTCTCCCATCGCTCCACATCGAGCCTTTTCACCAAGACGTCGTACCACCGCCATGTGGCACGACCTCAAACATACTTTTGCGGCTCCCGCTACTTGCTCGTAGCTCATACCACACACTGCGAGCACATCATGCTCGCGTCCTTAAACCCATACCCGATTTTGAAATGAAAACCCAGTCTAACTAGGGTGTGGCTTAAACCAAATTGTGTCCATGACTGTAGACGTGACTATTCGAATAGATTTTTAACACTCTACAGAGGTTGTACAATTTTACCCACAAGGATGTGATTCTTCCTTGTTGCCAAGGCTTGATAAGTACACTTCACGAGGTGTACCGGCAGGGATAGCACAACGAGACTTTTCGTCCATTTAGCCCTAACGACAAACCCACTAGATGAGCCATTCTCGCACTGCTTGTTAAACCACGGCACAATGCAGACTCAACTTTGTGTCAAACAACTTCCTACGCTAAACCGCGAAAAAGCTCTCTGGGGTCTACCCACTCTTTGCACTTTCCACCTATCACCTATAGGTTTGCACGCTAGTACCAAGTAGAGTACTTGATCAAGTCCTTCCCATAAAAGACATGGGACGTACGGTATAAACTTGGCCGAGCGGCACTTAGATTCGGTCCTTAACTGATCCGAGCAAGACTCCGATTAATTCCAAGTCACACAGCACTGGATTACTAACAATGCCATATAAGGCATCCTCACATCAACAACCTTCCTTCCTGACACCTCCTTATATTTCTCACCCGGATCCAAATCAACTCCAGTTTGGTTTTAGGGTTTTGCCCGAAATCCTTTTCACAAACAATTTTCCTGGGACGATGGACACCTCCCCCAGGTTCCATCCTACACAAGAATAAGTATCTCATAGTATGTGTAAGTCCCAAGTCTCGATTAGGGTTCATTGCATCTCATGCATACATGACATCCCCATCCACCCCACCTTTGTAAACTTTTGAAACAATGTATTAATATATTGTCGAATACGTAAATATTTCATCCTCGGTGGGAATAGTTGCAAACACCAATCAATGTAAGTGAAACTATAGAATAGGTGCATATCTCATCCTTGAAAACTCAATTTGTGGAAATTAACACCAATCAATTTATTTGAAGTATCGAACCTCGATAAAAGCCCTAATAAGGGGGTGGGTCCAGTGGGTCCCACCAGTGGATCCCCCTTCCAACCTTTTTCCAACTTTCCCAACACTCATCTCCTAAGAATTGTCCAAAACCCACATGAAATCATAGCCTGATTTGATTATCCGAGGACAAACCCTAAAGTCCGAGAAACTAGGGTTTAGAAGATGGATAAGCTAGGTTGGTTGGAAATGCCTCAAATTTTAGAAATAGACATGAAATGGTGAATACTAGCCCCATACAAAGTTTGAGAATTTTTAAAGAACCCTACACCCTAGTCGCAGTTCAAATTGCCGATTAGGTCAAAACCCTAGAGTTGTACTGGACCCCTATTCAAATCAACTCCAATTGAGTTCAAACTTATACAGTAGCTCAAGAATAATCTTAGGAGGACCTGGTAAAAATTTCAAGGCATTTGGACAAAGTTTTACACATAAAATAATAAGAGGAGTGATCTGGGAATAAATAAAAAGAAAAAAAGAATAAGAACCGAAACCCTAAACCTAACGGACCGCCAGCCCATTCGGCGGCCCAGCGGCCGGCCCAACTCCTCCCGCCCACGCGCGCTTCTGCCCGCGCCCGCTGACAGGCGGGCCCTCCCTGCCAGCCCCTCCGCCCTCACTGCCGCGCCTCGGGCCCCACCTGCCAGTTTCCGTCGCCCACGTCCTCGCCTCCGGTTCGCCGGGGTGGGCGGCGCCTCCCCCGACAGCTCCCCTCCCGACCGTGTCGCCGCCCTATTTATTTGGCGTCCGGACCAGCCCTTGCCCCCTGTCCGAACCCTGCCTCCTTTCCCCTCTGAAAACCCTAGACATCCCCACGCCTCCGTCGTCTTCCCGAGCTCAGGTGACCACTCCGGTGAGCCCGAGCCACCTCTCCAGCCCTCCCTCCTTCTCCTCTTTTTGCTTCCCGAGAGCGCCTCCTCCTCCCTAACCTCCCTTGTGCCTCCCCGTTGCAGATCCGGTCCCGAGAAGCTCCAAAGCCACCGCCTTCCCCATCTCCGGCGGGTACTCCGACGAGAAATCCCGGAGGTTCCAGAGACTCCCCGGTCCCGATTTCTTCTCCCTGAGCTTCCCCTTCCCTCTGGCTAACTCCCCATCTCTCCCATTTCACAGATCCACCACCGGAGTACCTTCCCCCACCGACGACCGAGCCACCTCAACCCTCCTCACCGTCGCCAGCGACCCCCAACCCTCCTCAGGACCAACCCGTGCACGCATTCTCATCAGGGTGAGCTCCGGCTTCTTCCTCCGTCTTCCCCGAGCTCGAATCGGACGTCCTGCACCACTCCGGTGAGCCCTCCGGCCGAGCGCCGCCGTCTACCTCGCCGCCGGACTCGGTACAGAGAGAGAGAGAACAGTGAGGGGTGAGAGAGAGATGGCGCCGCGTGGCCGCTGTTGATTGGGCCACGGGTGCGGGGGAATGGCCCACTGGTCAGTGGAAAGGGGATTATGTGTCAGGTTTTCGGTGTGCACAGAGGTGGGGTGTGCGTAAGAATTAGGGTTAGCACTCGGGTAAGTCTCGGGTGCACTTAGTATTTTAGGACCGGCCGAAACAGGAAAGTAGGATTAGGGTTAGATGCCATTTTTTGGAAAAGAAATTCAAACGGCCATAACTTTTAAACCACTCATCCAAATTTGAATATTTTTATATATTTGGAATCCTTGTGAAAAACTCTACAAGATGGCTGAATCAAAACTTTAAATTGAATACATGCACTGGATGTTATCTAGGGTAGATGTTTTAGGGTTGTCGAGGGTCTGTTAACCCTAAACTCGCGACTATAGCTCCGATGCGACGATGTTTGTAGTTCTGGAATCCTCATGAGATATATTACGATGTGGAACCCTTAGAATTCCAGTAACCTTACATGCACGATAGGTTTCACATGGGTTAGCCCTATTTGTCGTCGAACCTCATGAAAACCCTAACTCAATAATGCATAACTTGTTAACCGTAACTCCGATTTAAATGATTCCCAGTGCATTAGCCAACTAGTTCAGAATGCTTCTAAGTTGTAAAACTTCGAGCTCATATCACTCCAACATGAATAGTCCCGTCTAAAACTCTAATTTGTATATGCACGAATCTTGCTATGCACATAGGTTAGAACAACCCTTCCAAACCTAACGTTAGAACATTGTTAAGTAACTCATTCATTACATCCATCTTCATGCATACATGCTGGATTCGTTGATTGCATGGTCGCTTACATTCGAAATCCAACTATCTTGCACTAGACTTCGAAGAAGGAGACCCGCAAGCTCACGACCTCACGCAGGATCAGGAGCAGTTCTACGAAGGCAAGCAGAGCTTGTTGCACCCCTTTTATTCCAGTATTGTCTTACTTATTTTATGATGATGCTCGTATCGTTATTACTGCACTCTGGTTAAGATTATGTCAACTAGCATGCTAGGAGGTGTATATGATATGTGTGTCTTTAATGGAAGTAATCGGATATAAAGTACACTTGAACCCTTTAAAGTAAGATGTGAGAGCCGAAGGGAAAGTGTACGATGGATAAAGTTGGTATCATTGGAGGGGCCTGTTGCGACGAGGTGTTAAGGTGGTTGTCGCGATACCAACCTGAGGTGATTCTATCGGTACAACTCCCCTTGCTACACGTGGGCGTTGGCGACAGCGATGCTGGGGTATGGTCGAGGTAAGACTAAGACCCTTGGAGCCTTGCAACCTCCAAGGGATAAGGCACTCGCTATACTCAGGGTGATCGTCTGCCGGTAACGACCCGAGAGATGAAATTGAGGTGTGGTGGTGATGGTACCCTATCAATGTGGGGATCTGGATATATTGTGGTCATCGTGCCACTGTGGTCATCGTGCCACTGAGTTATATTGTGGTCATCGTGCCACTGTGGTCATCGTGCCACTGAGTTATATTGTGGTCATCGTGCCACTGTGGTCATCGTGCCACTGAGTTGGGAACCACATGTGACTAGGAGTTACCATCACACCCCCTAAGTAGAGATATCTGGAAGATTGGATTGTAGGTGACATCTATGTTCTACTTGGTGGATGAATGAATTGGTTTGACCTTGTTGCTTATGTTGATATGCATCATGTTTAATAATGTTATCCTAGTATGAGTAGGACATCTAATCAAGCACGAATAAGTCTTGCGAGTACTTTGTACTCACCTAGGGCTTTCCTAGATCATTGCAGGTGAGCCAGGGGTCGAGGAATTCTTCGACGATGTTTAGTGCATTTGGCTTTATCCTTGGTTGGTGATCGGTTCGGGGAACCTCTTTTGTTGAACTACTAGTCAGCAGTTCTTAGGCTGCTGTGGGACCCTCTTTAATTCGTTTCCGCTGTTGTTTAACTCCGTACTCGGATATGTCTTAAATGCTGTAACCTTATCGTCCGTGGTGGACGACTAGTATGTTATCGTATCGTAGTGTTTTGTTGTGATGCTCAAGTTGTTTATAACAGACTGCTCATATACATTGCGTGGATGATATGAAGTATATGGGTTAGTCGTGAAGGACTACGGCCGTTCCTTGTGTTACTTTGTTGAGCGAGAGCTCGGTTGAGTGACCCGCTGGCTGAGATGCTGTGCCGGCCAGGCAGGGTGTGGGTGGTTTCTACCGGGCTTTTGAGCGACCCACTAGCTTCGAGCTAGGTTAGGGTGTGGGTAGAACTGCCGGGCTCCTCCGACTCTACTCTGCACGGTAGCGTTCGTGAACGACTCTAGACCTTCACACGACTCGTGGAATTGAATGTGGCTCTGGGAAGCCCAGTCGCTTCCGGCCGGCTCGACCCAAGGTGGGGTCGGGTGTCGGATCCCTCCACTGTGGTGCGTACGGCGCAGGTACCGTGCCACCCAGTCGACGGATGCCTTCGGTCCTTGGCGACTGTTCGTTCCCCTAGTCATATTCTATTCCGGGGCCGTGACAGCTTGGTATCAGAGCCGAACTGACCGTAGGAAGCCAATTGCAGGTGGTCGTTAGATAGGGCTCCCGCTGCGCCACTTGGCCAGAAAATTATTTAAAAAGTTAAACCCTATGTTTAAAGTCAATAAGTAGCTTGCTTTTTATTCCGTATCCCCTCATTGTTAGTTCCAAGACTCTCTTCTATTGCATTTGTTTTCATTGTGTGGCTAACCCTGTCCTCTCTAACCCCAAAAATTTGTATAGGATGGTGTATAACGTTGTGACCGACCCGCAACAGCTTGGAGGATGGGCTGCCTTGTTGTGGAGGATGTTGGAATATCTTGGAGTGCCCCCGGAAGAACTCCCTGCCTTCCATGCCAAGACTTATAAGGTTCATGGAAAGACTCACTTTTGGATGGCATGGGTCGTAGTGAAGGTCTCGGACTTGGATCAGACCTTTACATCATCTAGACCCAGTGATGAAGATGCCCGATTGGAAGCCTCAAGAAAAGCAGTTCTCCACCTACGGCATCACTTCGACGAGATCTTTCTATTTTCTCCCTTCCGTCTCATTCCCCAGATTACTGATGGAGGTGCCAGCATTAGGGTACCAGTGCCAAGTGACGACGAAGAAGATGATGAGACTGAGTTGGAGACGATCCAGCACATTGTTGATGCGGAAGTAATGCACCACAGGTTGTATCAGGATTATGGAAAGGCTACTCAAGAAGTGGAACGATTGACAAAAGTTAACCGCAAGCTTCGCATGGAGTTGCGCCGGAGATACCATGTGGCGAATGAGGATGAGTCTTGCGGCGAGAGCCCTTATGTCCCGGTGGAGGAGCCAACCCCGACTCCACCTTGTAAGACCAACCAACCTGAGAGTTCTGGAGCGAAGCCGCGCAAAAGGATGACAGCCCGACAGTACCTTCGGCTTTTCACCCCAAGATCCTCAGAAGCAAATGCCTCGACGCCAGCCACCTCAGTTCCCACTGACGAAGCTGCACTGTCCGAAGAAGAAGAAGAAGACCCGGAAGAGCGGGTGTGGTACACCACTAGCAACCCACCATCTGGTGAGGAGTGAGATGATGCTTGGAGAATAGCAATGGAGGCTTACGAGACCTATTGGTGTGATGAAAAAGCACTAGGAAACCCTTAGAAGTGCTGTTTGGATTTAGTATCGAGTCAATGGTCTCATTTTGTAATGTAAGCCGGACCGAACCCTAGGTTTAAGAATTCTTTTGGAGGCATGTAATTGGGTATTATGGGCTGTAATTTTGGCATTTGGAAACGTTTAGTTCACCGTAAGGTGATCTAAACCGCAGCCTTAACTTATGGACTGGGTGAACGTATCATGGCAATCCCAATATCGTTCTTATCGTTGTTCTACTATTCATCTCCTCGTGAAAGTGTAGGGAACAATGCTATATGTTCATAAATACCCCACTGAACCAGTGTGAGACATTTGTTTCCGCCTCTCTAACTTTGATCCGTTCTTGCTGTTGTCCTTGACTGCAACAGAATGGCGTCTGGAACTCGTGGTGCCGCACGTGGACGCCGTGGGCGTGAGGAGGAACCAGTACCACCTCCTCCCCAACGGCCAGCCGCACCTGAAGACCGTGAGCGTGAAGGGGAACCAGTGCCACCTCCTCCTCAGCAGCCTAACATTGCGGACCTGCTGATCACTCAGAACAGAATCTTGGAGCAACTCGCGCGCAATCAAGGCGCAGCGGGTGGTCCGGTTCGCGGTAGCCTGGGAGACTTTCAACGGACCCAACCACCGACCTTTGATCAGACTGATGATCCATTAGAAGCGGATAATTGGATCAAGACAATGGAGAGAAAGCTACAGTTGGCCCATTGCCCCGAGGCCGACAAGGTCAGCTATGCCTCCCACTACCTTGAGGGAGCCGCCGCCGATTGGTGGGAGAATTTCCTCGCTATGCAAGCGGTAGGACACGTGGTCACATGGGCCGAATTCCAGACCGGATTCCGTGAGTTCCATGTCCCCGAAGAGATAATGGCACTGAAAAAGGAAGAATTCCGAAACCTCCGCCAAGGCAAGAGGCCCGTTACCCAATTCCTCCGAGAGTTCAACCATCTAGCGCGCTATGCCTCGGATGAAGTATCCACAGATGGGAAAAAGGTAGAAAAGTTCATGGGAAAGTTGAACGATGAGATGCAGGCCAAGTTGGCCACTGTCGACATGCGTAACTTTCAGTACCTTGTCGGCAAGGCCATTAAGGTGGAAGCCAAGGAAGGTATCCTTGAGAAGAACCGCAAACGTGACCGAGAAGCTCTGAAGACCGCGGCCAGCAGTTCCCAACGACCCCGGGTGTGGCAGCAGCAGCCAACCCGCCCAGCAGTGCAGTACGCCCCAAGGCCTCAGGGGTATGCTCCACGCCCACAACCGCAAGCATACCAGCCCCAGTCCCTGGGAGGATCGTCACGGCCACCGCTGGACCTAAACAAGGTGCGCTGCTTTAACTGCGGGGCAATGGGACACTTCGCCAACAACTGCCACCAACCTCGCACCGGGCATTCTTTTGCCCCAAAGGTGCAGCAAGGACAACCAGGTGGTAGCCAACCCGCTAGAGGTCAAGCTCCTCGTAAACCCCAAGTCCCCGGCCGTGGCAGAGTGAATCATATCACTGCAGATGAAGCGCAGGAGGCGCCAGAGGTGGTTTTGGGTACGCTCCCTGTCAACTCAGCTCCTGCCGTCGTTCTCTTCGATTCGGGAGCATCGCATTCATTCATATCCAGCAAATTCGTGCATGAGAACCATGTTCCTTCATCCGCATTGCATCCACCCCTCCTTATTGCAACGCCTGGATCGGAATTAAGAGCCGAGGCAGTCTGTGAGGGCGTTAAGATAGAAATTGGTGGGGAACCCTTCCTAGCCAATACAGTGGTCCTTGCATCGAAGGGGTTAGATATTATATTGGGCATGAATTGGTTAGTTCAGCACAAGGCAAGGATAGATTGTGCCAAAAGGTCGGTCTCCCTGACCGCTGTTTCCGGCAAAGAAGTGGAGTTTGTGTCGCCATCTCCCTCAGGACATCTCTTCGCCATGAGTAGCACCCCCGGCCAGGAAATAGAGCTTGTACCTGTTGTGTGCGAGTACCCGGACGTATTTCCGGAGGAATTGCCGGGTATGCCCCCGGATCGTGCCGTGGAGTTCGTCATTGACCTCCCGCCTGGAACAGCTCCTGTTTCGAGGCGACCATATAGGATATCCCCAAAGGAGTTATTGGAAATGAAGAAGCAGCTCCAGGAGCTGGAAAGCAAAGGTTTTATCAGACCCAGTTCGTCACCGTGGGGTTGTCCAGCCATGTTTGTGAAGAAGAAGGATGACAGTCTCCGAATGGTAGTCGACTATCGCCCACTGAATGAACTTACAGTGAAGAACAAGTACCCACTTCCCCGGATTGATGATCTTTTTGATCAGTTGACCGGTGCTTGTGTCTTCTCCAAGATCGACCTCAGGCTAGGCTATCACCAAATCAAGATAAGGTCCGAAGACATACCGAAGACTGCATTCACCACTCGTTATGGGTCGTATGAGTATACGGTCATGTCATTTGGATTGACCAATGCCCCCTCCACGTTCATGCAACTCATGAACTCCGTCTTCATGGAATACCTGGACCGATTTGTTGTCGTGTTCATCGACGATATTCTCATCTACTCCAAGACTGAGTCCGAGCACGAAGACCACTTGAGAATGGTACTCGGCAAGCTCCGTGAGCATCGCCTGTATGCCAAATTCTCGAAGTGCGAGTTTTGGAAGCATGAAGTCGAATTCTTGGGTCATGTCCTGTCAGCCACCGGTGTTGCAGTGGAACCTAGTAAAGTTCAAGCCGTCCAAGAATGGAAGCAACCTAAGTCGGTTACCCAGATCCGGAGTTTTCTGGGTTTGGCAGGATATTACCGCCGGTTCATCGAAGGCTTCTCTTCCATAGCCAAGCCGATGACTGAACTGTTGAAAAAGGACGCCAAGTTTGTATGGACTGACAAGTGTGAAGCAAGCTTCCAAGAGCTCAAGAAAAGATTGACATCCGCCCCAGTGCTGATCCTTCCGGACGTTGACAAGGATTTTGAAGTATATTGTGATGCGTCCCGGAATGGGCTAGGTTGTGTCCTCATGCAAGAGGGCCGTGTCGTAGCTTATGCGTCGCGCCAATTGCGTCCCCACGAGGCCAACTACCCCACTCATGACCTGGAATTAGCCGCCGTGGTTCACGCTCTCAAAGTATGGCGACATTACCTCATCGGTAATCGTTGCGAAATTTACTCGGATCACAAGAGCTTGAAATATCTTTTCACCCAGCCGGATTTGAACCTTCGTCAGAGGAGATGGTTGGAACTCATTAAGGACTATGACCTAGGTTTGAACTATACACCTGGCAAAGCTAACGTTGTTGCTGATGCCCTCAGTCGGAAGGCTTATTGCAATACTACCATGATCCGGGAACAGCAACCACCACTCCATTTGGAATTTCAGCGGCTCAACCTGGAGATGGTTGAGCAGGGTTCTCTTGCCGCAATAGAGGTAAGGCCGACCCTAGAGGATCAGATCAAGGCTGCCCAGGCTCAGAACGCAGGCATCCAGAAAATCAAAGAGAAGGTGAAAAGTGGAACCACAACCTGTTTCAGCGAAGATAAGGATGGAGTACTCTGGTTTGGAAAGAGGCTGGTAGTACCCAAGAATCAGCAGCTGAAAGACCTAATTCTCCATGAGGCTCACAATTCCCCGTTGACCATTCATCCCGGGAGCACAAAGATGTACCAAGATCTCCGCCAACGATTTTGGTGGACAAGGATGAAACGGGAGATCGCTCGTTATGTAGCTGAGTGCGATATATGTCGACGAGTGAAGGCTGAGCACCAAAGACCAGCAGGCCTGCTCCAACCAATCCCAGTCCCTGAGTGGAAATGGGAAGAAATCGGAATGGACTTTGTGGTAGGTCTGCCGAGATCCCCTAAAGGTAACGATGCAGTATGGGTGATTGTGGATCGCCTCTCCAAAGTTGCTCACTTCATCCCTGTCAAGACAACGCATAAAGTGAGTCAATTAGCAAGATTGTACATCGCTCGGATTGTTTGCCTCCACGGTGTCCCCAAGCGAATCATTTCGGATCGAGGCACTCAATTTACTAGCCGATTCTGGAAGAGTCTGCAAGAAGCTATGGGAACCTCCTTGTCTTTTCAGCACTGCTTTCCATCCTCAGACCGGAGGTCAGGTTGAGAGAACCAACCAGATTCTTGAAGATATGCTAAGGTCATGTGCACTAGCCTTAGGTTCCAACTGGGAGGATTGTCTACCCTATGCCGAGTTCGCATACAACAACAGTTATCAAGCCAGCCTTGGTATGGCACCTTTCGAGGTACTCTATGGAAGAAAGTGTAGAACTCCGTTAAATTGGTCCGAGACAGGGGAAAGACAGTTCTTCGGGCCTAACCCAATCGAAGAAGCCGAAGACATGGTCCAGCTCATCCGAGAACGTCTTCGCGAAGCCCAGTGCAGACAAAAGAGTTATGCAGACCCTCATCGTCGCGAAGTTACATTCCAAGTCGGAGACAGTGTATACCTGAAGGTCACACCGTTCAGAGGTGTTCGCCGCTTCGCGATGAAAGGCAAACTCGCTCCCCGATACATCGGACCCTATCGGATCTTGGCCAAAAGAGGAACCGTGGCGTACCAGCTGGAACTACCTGACTACCTATCTCGGATGCACGACGTCTTCCATGTCTCCCAGCTGAAGGCTTGTCATCGAGTCCCCGAGAGGAAGATCAATCCTGAAATCGAAGTATTACATGAAGATCTTTCTTATCGGGAGCATCCCGTGTGCATCCTCGATGAGACAGAGCGCAAGACTCGACGCCGTACCATCAAGTTTTTCAAGGTTCAGTGGAGCAATCACACCGAAGATGAAGCTACATGGGAACGAGAAGATTGGCTCAGGAAGGAGTTTCCAACATTGTTTGTCGAACGTTAGAGATCTCGGGTCGAGATCTTTTTAAGGGGGGTAGGTTTTGTAAGTCCCAAGTCTCGATTAGGGTTCATTGCATCTCATGCATACATGACATCCCCATCCACCCCACCTTTGTAAACTTTTGAAACAATGTATTAATATATTGTCGAATACGTAAATATTTCATCCTCGGTGGGAATAGTTGCAAACACCAATCAATGTAAGTGAAACTATAGAATAGGTGCATATCTCATCCTTGAAAACTCAATTTGTGGAAATTAACACCAATCAATTTATTTGAAGTATCGAACCTCGATAAAAGCCCTAATAAGGGGGTGGGTCCAGTGGGTCCCACCAGTGGATCCCCCTTCCAACCTTTTTCCAACTTTCCCAACACTCATCTCCTAAGAATTGTCCAAAACCCACATGAAATCATAGCCTGATTTGATTATCCGAGGACAAACCCTAAAGTCCGAGAAACTAGGGTTTAGTAGATGGATAAGCTAGGTTGGTTGGAAATGCCTCAAATTTTAGAAATAGACATGAAATGGTGAATACTAGCCCCATACAAAGTTTGAGAATTTTTAAAGAACCCTACACCCTAGTCGCAGTTCAAATTGCCGATTAGGTCAAAACCCTAGAGTTGTACTGGACCCCTATTCAAATCAACTCCAATTGAGTTCAAACTTATACAGTAGCTCAAGAATAATCTTAGGAGGACCTGGTAAAAATTTCAAGGCATTTGGACAAAGTTTTACACATAAAATAATAAGAGGAGTGATCTGGGAATAAATAAAAAGAAAAAAAGAATAAGAACCGAAACCCTAAACCTAACGGACCGCCAGCCCATTCGGCGGCCCAGCGGCCGGCCCAACTCCTCCCGCCCGCGCGCGCTTCTGCCCGCGCCCGCTGACAGGCGGGCCCTCCCTGCCAGCCCCTCCGCCCTCACTGCCGCGCCTCGGGCCCCACCTGCCAGTTTCCGTCGCCCACGTCCTCGCCTCCGGTTCGCCGGGGTGGGCGGCGCCTCCCCCGACAGCTCCCCTCCCGACCGTGTCGCCGCCCTATTTATTTGGTGTCCGGACCAGCCCTTGCCCCCTGTCCGAACCCTGCCTCCTTTCCCCTCTGAAAACCCTAGACATCCCCACGCCTCCGTCGTCTTCCCGAGCTCAGGTGACCACTCCGGTGAGCCCGAGCCACCTCTCCAGCCCTCCCTCCTTCTCCTCTTTTTGCTTCCCGAGAGCGCCTCCTCCTCCCTAACCTCCCTTGTGCCTCCCCGTTGCAGATCCGGTCCCGAGAAGCTCCAAAGCCACCGCCTTCCCCATCTCCGGCGGGTACTCCGACGAGAAATCCCGGAGGTTCCAGAGACTCCCCGGTCCCGATTTCTTCTCCCTGAGCTTCCCCTTCCCTCTGGCTAACTCCCCATCTCTCCCATTTCACAGATCCACCACCGGAGTACCTTCCCCCACCGACGACCGAGCCACCTCAACCCTCCTCACCGTCGCCAGCGACCCCCAACCCTCCTCAGGACCAACCCGTGCACGCATTCTCATCAGGGTGAGCTCCGGCTTCTTCCTCCGTCTTCCCCGAGCTCGAATCGGACGTCCTGCACCACTCCGGTGAGCCCTCCGGCCGAGCGCCGCCGTCTACCTCGCCGCCGGACTCGGTACAGAGAGAGAGAGAACAGTGAGGGGTGAGAGAGAGATGGCGCCGCGTGGCCGCTGTTGATTGGGCCACGGGTGCGGGGGAATGGCCCACTGGTCAGTGGAAAGGGGATTATGTGTCAGGTTTTCGGTGTGCACAGAGGTGGGGTGTGCGTAAGAATTAGGGTTAGCACTCGGGTAAGTCTCGGGTGCACTTAGTATTTTAGGACCGGCCGAAACAGGAAAGTAGGATTAGGGTTAGATGCCATTTTTGGAAAAGAAATTCAAACGGCCATAACTTTTAAACCACTCATCCAAATTTGAATATTTTTATATATTTGGAATCCTTGTGAAAAACTCTACAAGATGGCTGAATCAAAACTTTAAATTGAATACATGCACTGGATGTTATCTAGGGTAGATGTTTTAGGGTTGTCGAGGGTCTGTTAACCCTAAACTCGCGACTATAGCTCCGATGGCGACGATGTTTGTAGTTCTGGAATCCTCATGAGATATATTACGATGTGGAACCCTTAGAATTCCAGTAACCTTACATGCACGATAGGTTTCACATGGTAGCCCTATTTGTCGTCGAACCTCATGAAAACCCTAACTCAATAATGCATAACTTGTTAACCGTAACTCCGATTTAAATGATTCCCAGTGCATTAGCCAACTAGTTCAGAATGCTTCTAAGTTGTAAAACTTCGAGCTCATATCACTCCAACATGAATAGTCCCGTCTAAAACTCTAATTTGTATATGCACGAATCTTGCTATGCACATAGGTTAGAACAACCCTTCCAAACCTAACGTTAGAACATTGTTAAGTAACTCATTCATTACATCCATCTTCATGCATACATGCTGGATTCGTTGATTGCATGGTCGCTTACATTCGAAATCCAACTATCTTGCACTAGACTTCGAAGAAGGAGACCCGCAAGCTCACGACCTCACGCAGGATCAGGAGCAGTTCTACGAAGGCAAGCAGAGCTTGTTGCACCCCTTTTATTCCAGTATTGTCTTACTTATTTTATGATGATGCTCGTATCGTTATTACTGCACTCTGGTTAAGATTATGTCAACTAGCATGCTAGGAGGTGTATATGATATGTGTGTCTTTAATGGAAGTAATCGGATATAAAGTACACTTGAACCCTTTAAAGTAAGATGTGAGAGCCGAAGGGAAAGTGTACGATGGATAAAGTTGGTATCATTGGAGGGGCCTGTTGCGACGAGGTGTTAAGGTGGTTGTCGCGATACCAACCTGAGGTGATTCTATCGGTACAACTCCCCTTGCTACACGTGGGCGTTGGCGACAGCGATGCTGGGGTATGGTCGAGGTAAGACTAAGACCCTTGGAGCCTTGCAACCTCCAAGGGATAAGGCACTCGCTATACTCAGGGTGATCGTCTGCCGGTAACGACCCGAGAGATGAAATTGAGGTGTGGTGGTGATGGTACCCTATCAATGTGGGGATCTGGATATATTGTGGTCATCGTGCCACTGTGGTCATCGTGCCACTGAGTTATATTGTGGTCATCGTGCCACTGTGGTCATCGTGCCACTGAGTTATATTGTGGTCATCGTGCCACTGTGGTCATCGTGCCACTGAGTTGGGAACCACATGTGACTAGGAGTTACCATCACACCCCCTAAGTAGAGATATCTGGAAGATTGGATTGTAGGTGACATATATGTTCTACTTGGTGGATGAATGAATTGGTTTGACCTTGTTGCTTATGTTGATATGCATCATGTTTAATAATGTTATCCTAGTATGAGTAGGACATCTAATCAAGCACGAATAAGTCTTGCGAGTACTTTGTACTCACCTAGGGCTTTCCTAGATCATTGCAGGTGAGCCAGGGGTCGAGGAATTCTTCGACGATGTTTAGTGCATTTGGCTTTATCCTTGGTTGGTGATCGGTTCGGGGAACCTCTTTTGTTGAACTACTAGTCAGCAGTTCTTAGGCTGCTGTGGGACCCTCTTTAATTCGTTTCCGCTGTTGTTTAACTCCGTACTCGGATATGTCTTAAATGCTGTAACCTTATCGTCCGTGGTGGACGACTAGTATGTTATCGTATCGTAGTGTTTTGTTGTGATGCTCAAGTTGTTTATAACAGACTGCTCATATACATTGCGTGGATGATATGAAGTATATGGGTTAGTCGTGAAGGACTACGGCCGTTCCTTGTGTTACTTTGTTGAGCGAGAGCTCGGTTGAGTGACCCGCTGGCTGAGATGCTGTGCCGGCCAGGCAGGGTGTGGGTGGTTTCTACCGGGCTTTTGAGCGACCCACTAGCTTCGAGCTAGGTTAGGGTGTGGGTAGAACTGCCGGGCTCCTCCGACTCTACTCTGCACGGTAGCGTTCGTGAACGACTCTAGACCTTCACACGACTCGTGGAATTGAATGTGGCTCTGGGAAGCCCAGTCGCTTCCGGCCGGCTCGACCCAAGGTGGGGTCGGGTGTCGGATCCCTCCACTGTGGTGCGTACGGCGCAGGTACCGTGCCACCCAGTCGACGGATGCCTTCGGTCCTTGGCGACTGTTCGTTCCCCTAGTCATATTCTATTCCGGGGCCGTGACAGTATGTATATACATATATCCAAAATTGGTTTTCATTATGATGGCACTAGCATAAGCTAATAAACCCTAAGTTCCTGACGGCATTACCATACCGCTAGAGGGAATAATCCTAAGGTGACAAGACGGGGTATGGACGACATGCAGTAATAGGTTGTATCAATTCTAACACAACATAAGGGTAGTATCAATGTGAGTCATGTGAGGACTTGACAATATTTGTGATGAATATTTTGCCACCATATGTGGAGTTGAATCTTTTGGTTGCATGAATTCGAGCTTTGAATTACTTGTTGTGTGATTGATAAGTTTGAGTTTCTCAATTTGTCTCAAGGAAAAATTGAGTGGGTGAAAGATTTTTCTCGACTGACTTGGGTCAAGTTGAAAACTTGTGCTCGCAACGCTTTGCTTGGTCTATTGTGTGCAAG